>SSNP01000036.1:3150847-3341797 GCA_006937955.1 Pachypanchax playfairii
GGAACATCTAAAATGTGCAGGATAGTGGCTCTCGAGGCCTGGAGTTGGCTACCCCGCCTTAACCATTCCACTTTTTAACGTGAAATATTCGACTTTACAGTGTGACCATATGTATCTTTAAAATGAGACACATTGCTGCAGAATTTGTGTTTTGTTCGGTTGAACGGAGCGAAACCTCCAGCATATTGTCAGCTCCTCTGGGAAGGTGCGTGCATGTACTGTTGGTAGTACATCTCTGTGGAACCCGGAAAACGCTCCCAAAAGGTCTTTTGTCACAAATGAAAACGCTCTCACAGGTCGTATTTTGGAGTTGTCACAATATGGTATATGGTCGTATAATTGTGTTGCCTGGTCGTTAAAGCTGACCAACATTTTAATTCTCTGGTCAGTGTGTTAGGTGCTGTAAACATACACAAACACTGAAGTATGTAATGATGTAAACAGGCATCTGCTTGAAAGAGGGACAAGCTGTAGGATGTAATTTTATGACAAATGCGACAACCTTGTCAAAGGTTTGATGCAAAAAGGTATTTTTAAAACAAGACAAGACAGTTTCTTCACAACAGCAACATTTTGTAAGTAACTCTGATAAATGTTGTTTTGATACAAGTCTTTTTTTTCCAGATGCCTGTTGGTTAAATTTATCAGTTAAAACCACCTTTTATTGTTTCTACATGTACAAATATTCCATTTTGTGGGTCGTTTTATGTATTCAGTTAATTTTAGATGAATTTCTTTACAAAACTCTACAAGATTACAAACTGAAATACTTAAAACACTCTCTGTCAGCCTGGAAAAGACCAATGATGTAATGTTTTGTTTTTAAAGTTGGACTCGAACGCAACAGGCAAGAGAGAAGTGACATTTTAAAGGTTTATTGTGTGGAAAATTAAACCACAGAGCAGAACACAGGAAACTGATGAATGGTTCCTCTGGTGGCAGAACAGAGAAACAGTTAGTCATGAAAATAACCCAAACATGACAAACAAGGTCAACGACGTGGGACAGAACAGGCTTGTGATCCAAAAACAGTCCAGAGTAAAACAAATCCTTTTCATCCAGACAGAAATCCAAAATTAATCATAAAACAGGTGATGGTTAAAACTTCAGTGAGTGTTTTGCTTGACTGACCAGATAAATAAATGTATAGATCAGACATGGAGCAGATCGATTTAAAATCCAACTGGGAGAAGACGTAAGCAAAAACAGAACATGACGAGGTTCTGGACTGTAGCAGCACTGGGGTGGAGCCAGGTGTGTGAGAGCAGGTAAATGAGCTGCAGCAGGTGAGAAACATGAACATGATTGTAGCTTGTCAAACATTATTATTCTGAAAATCATTTGTTTGAATAACAAGTTTTTAATCGACTGTAAGAAAATATTTGTGTTTTTCTCGTGTTGCATCATTTCAGAGCCTAAAACTCAAGTATGAATTGATATTTGATTGATGAGCTTTAGAATATTATTTTTGGTTAAATGTGTTACTTTCTGATGTATCTGGAAGCTTTCGCTGGCTTGTTAGTTTAAAGTACGAACAGAACTTTGCAGCTTTTTTTACTCTTATTTTTTCGGGGGGGGGGGGCTACATTATCGCCACAGCGGTTTGACCCAATTGCAGAACTCACACCTGGACACAAGCTCAGGTGCAACAAGTGAACAGTTTATTGTACAATATTTACAGTGATCAGAATGTGCAGATGTCTCGGGAGGGTCCGGTACCGGAGAGGAGAGGAGATGAGAGGTTAGTGACTGTATATTGTTACTTGTCAGGGAAGTGTGCAGGAGATGAGGAGACTCACGGGAGAGATGATGATGAGGAACACGAGGAGGAGGAAGGTCCAGTGTAGCGACTGTGCAGGGAGATGAAGTCCAGGGAGTGCGTCAGGTGAGACGCTAGAGAGCGGGCAGGCAAGTGGCGGAGATTTAAAGCTCGGGTGGGTCCAACGGGGAGATACAGGAGAAACTCGAGAACAGAGACTCGGGTGGTAATGTGCACGGAGGAGAGCACGAGGAGGAACGTTAGTTGTAATCCTGGAGAGAAGACAGGTTACTAAGAACATAGGAAAACACTAGAAATACGTTAGGATGCTCGGGAGGTGGCTTGTGGTTTTGTTACCAGTTAGGTCAACAACCAGGCGATGAGTGAGCGTCAGCCTCAGTCTGATCAGTCTGATCTCCACCAGCTGGTGTCAATCAGCCTGCACCAACTCTCCAGTATAGATGTTACTCTGAGAAGAGAACTCACCCGACACACAAAACACACAGTCACAAAAACACTGAACATGACATAATGTCTCAATGTCAAATCTCTCTTGGTGACTTTCCTCAATCCTAACTCAGAAACTCTGATTCTGTTTTTCCTCCATAAACAACATTCACTGTAATTTAGGCAAAAACTAAAATCCATGCTAGACTGTCGGAACAAAAAACTGAGAACAGAACCTTTTCAGTCAAGGACAGGACACGGCTGAAGGTCAGGCAGAAAATCCCTCTCAACTCTAACAAGAGACTAAAGTTCTCCAGCCTCTCTGAACATCAGTTAACCACCCAGCGCTCAGGCAAAGCAGGTGATTTCTTTGTTCCATTTTAAATGGGATTTTTTTTATTTCTTTAAAACCTCTTTATAGCTTATGAGCTAAATGAAATCCTTACATACCCATGAAACCTAATATGAAATGTATTTAAAAGATGACTGATCATCAGACTGGCTTTAGGTAAAGAGAGAGGAATAAATGAAGCAGCTGACAAAGGATTTTAGATTTATGACCACTATTAACACTGATTCTGAAGAGTTATCAGATCAAATCTACACAGAGGAGCTAAGCTGTTAAAACTCATGTGGATGTACCTCGATAGGGATGAATTAGTTTGACCCAATGTGTGACATTATTTTGTATAAGATAAAAAATGCACTCATCTCCTATTATGTTCAGATGCTGCAGTTTTTCTTAGTGGGACAGATAGAAAAACTAAACTAACTAAACTTTAACCTGATAAAACATTTTAATTCTTAAGATCAGAAAGTCCTGATGAGGATGTTGAATTGGGAGGAAACTGGTTTAGAATCAGGACTGAGTGCTTCTGGATTTCTTCAGTTTTCAGCTCCACAAAACCCTGAACAGGTACAACTGTAGCTATAGACTGTAATCTGAATAGAAATGCTATAATCCTCAGATGATCTGGGGTTTGGAGTTCTAGTCCAGACCCCTACCATGTGTGCTGGTTCTTGTTCTGAGACATTGTTGTGATCAGCCCTTAGATCTTGGTGTTGTGTGATGACTCCTTCTGCTGACTTCTCCAGTATTGTTCAGTGTCAGGTGGTCATGTTGCCACTGAGAGGACATGTTGGATGATGGGATGGAGAACACCATGTTTCTTCAGGTATGTGGGCGGAGCTGTGAGGTGTTCTCCAGAGCCTCATGGTTGCTCTAACAGATAATTTCTCTCTGGGTTTCCTTCTTAGCTTCAAGCCTCCTCCTCCATGAAGGAGGATGCTTCCTTTAGGCTGCCATCACCTTGTTGCCAAGCATTTCAGTGACTGTTGTTGCCGTGGAGCATACCAGCTGACAGTAGGGACAGATCGTAGTGCAACATTGACATCCTTCAGTCTCAGGTCAGCTGCTCTTGTATTCAGATCATCAGGACTCAGTGGGGTTTGGTACCCATATGGATGGTATGAAGATGATGATGTGCCCCCCCATTGATCCCTACGTGTAATAGCAGATTTATATAGTTGACACTGTGTATGAAGTTGCTTATTATTTAATCTGGATGTTTAAGATCAAAGTTTTTTATAGTTCCTACATCCTTCCCATTTAGCTGTGGAAGTGGAGTGTGTGACCAGCACTAGCATTTATATTTAATATATTTTTGTTATAAGTATATTGTAGTGACTCTAATCTGTTTCTGTGGCAATTTGACGGCTCATGAATCCAGCTGGTGCTCAGACCTGATAAAACTCGAACGTTTATCTCTTTTATAAAGGGGGAATAATGTTTGTTATTAAGCAAGTCCAGTGTTTTTTACACAATAATTACCATGAGATGATTATTATTATTTCTTTGCTTGTTTTTGTATTGACTTTGCTGGACTGGGGTTTGAACCCTAGACCATCTTATTACAGTGAAAAAACAGACGAAAACATGATGCTGCAGCTGATGATTTAGTTTGATAAAATGTGTTTGGGAACCCTGACTGTGCTGTTAGATGTTTGTCTACTTTTCTATCTCAAATTCAATTCAGACAAAGTGAGCAATCAATTCAAAGTGGACCCTGTGTCTCTCTGTAGAAGCCTGTCTTTGATGTATTTCATTGTTTGACTCTTTCAAAGCTCCGGGGCCATGCGAGCTGTAAAAAATGCTGAGCAGAAACCAACTTTTTGTCTGCTATTTTTTTGTTCTCCGGGTCAAAGATCCAATAATGGATCCAAGTAACCACCTGCTGCTCTCCGTCGCTCTTCCTTCATCATGTTGGACAATAATGGGGGACAGTCTGAGGACGGATAATGGTTTAGTGTGGAGGTCATTAATCTTAGAAATGTCTGTGTTAGAAATATGTAATAGGATGATGAAATAACAAAATAATTAGAGAAATAACAATCCCATTTTATTAATTTAATACAAAGTTACAAAACCAAATAAAAGGTCATGTTTTTTATCAGTTAATACTTCAGTTTACTATTATAAAATGTTCCTGCATTTGTTCTTGATTTAGTGTTTTTAAAAATCTAATTTATTAAACTGTCAGTTTTTCATTTAAAGCTGTTCTGGTTGCAACAGTCAGAAGTTCTACCCGCTTCACTTTTTATTCATGTTTTTTTCTTTATAAAAAAGCTGTAAAAACCATAATTGGTCTGAACTTTGGGATCAAATGTATTTAAGTTTATTAAATGCAGTTTGTTCAGTATTGTATAAACCCATCATTTAGATTTTTTAGGCCAAATATCTCTTGCAAGGAGATTATTAAATGTAATTTGAAACCTTAATGTAATTTACAGTGTTTTTCAAATCCATAATCAAACAATACAAGATGTGTTCACGCTGGTTTCACATTAGTGTTCGTCTGCACAGTAAAGAGACAACAAGATTTCTGATACCTTTTCAATATAAACACAAAAAGTTTCAGTCTTTTGCAGTTTTTTTGTTGCAGCTCAGATCCAGATGCAGAAATTTAGGACAAAGAAGGAAACAAGAGTCTGATTTCATCATTTCTACATCAACATACCTGGTTTTGATTTCAAAATGATTCTAATTTTCAACTGATTACATGATCTCTTGTTGTTTGTGCACATTTCACATGTTTTTGCTTTGTTTTGTAACACGTGCAACTTTAGAACCCTTTTTCTGTATAATCATCTAGCTTGTCAAAACTGAATGTGGACCAAAGCCCAGTCCTGATGCAGTGGAAGGTCAGTTTTTATTAGCAGTTCCGAATTTCTTTACCTTCAGTATTTTCATTCTTTGAATTTTGGGCTTCGTGTTTTCTTTTTTTCCTTAAAGAGTAACTTCCATTAAAATCAGTTTTTCTGAGGTTTCTGTTGAATATTTTAGCTCCACAGGTGTTCTTACCTTCATAGTGGGTGAAAACAGATCAACAACTTCTCTTTCAGTTTTAATCTCTCAAACTACGCAGGTGGTGATAAAACCCGAGTTCTCCCGAGTCTGAACGGCCTGTATCTGTTTCATCACAACTCCTTTGTTTGTTAGTATTCTGCAGCTTGAAATAACGCCTAGCATGCTGCTGGCTGAAAGCTGTTAGCATAAGACGTAACAAACAGGAAGAGACTCCATGCACTGTTACCATGCGGAGCAGGGCAGGAAACAGTATACCTTGCTCTCATTGGCTAGTTTGTTAGCCAATCAGAGCAGCAAATCTGAATAATGAATATGAACGAGCTGCTGCTTGAAGCCTGACGGAACCACCCGAATTTTAATGCAGACAGATTGAAAGGTCTGTTAATCAGTGTTTCCTGATGTTTTTTGATATAAAATGTTTCATATAATTTCAAATAACCACAAAGTCCTGAAATTTGTATGAAATGGCTTCTTTAAAGACTGCTCAGTTTCTCCATCTCACTGTCAGATCCAGCTGTTTTCACCTTGAGATTTTTGGTTCTCCAGCCATCGTTTTCACTCCAAGTGTTTCATAGTGTTTTGTTCAGCTTCATGATTTTTTATTTAAGTCTTTATTTTACAAGCAGGCTCCTGTGTTTTTACCTGCATTTGGGTCTTTTAAACACTCCAACATGACATTTCATTCTTATTCCCAAAGAATCAGATATTCTTGGTCCCTATAAATCAGTTTTAAGTACACATGATGGAGCTCTGTGCATTCAGAAGAGAATGATATGCAGGTTGTAATTTGTCAAAAGTCTAAACAACACACAGACAAACTCTGCAGGGATTTTCTCTTCATGTTTATAATCCAGCTGTTGTGACAAGCCTAGCGTGTAATTTCCGCCTCACTATGTTCCTGCTCTTCATCGTCACATACAATTAGCTGCGACCTACTTTATGAGAAGGAGAAATACTGTTCTTTAATTGCCTCGCATCCCGGAGAGCAGCAACTGGCACTTCATATAATAAACACCACCAGTCAGGAGCAGGAAAATAACTGAAAAAATGTTAATGACACGCGTTCGGGAGCAATTATCAGGCAGTTAATAAATAATTCCAACTTTCATTAGAGGAAGAAATGTCAAAAAGATCCCATTTTAGTTACATTATAGTTAATCACTTGAAAATTTATGTGGGAAACAAAATGTGAGATTAAGAAATTAGAAATAAAGCTGGCAGTGAAAATGAAATATAGAGTTTAAAGGGAAATGATTTTAACTGTTAAAGTGACTCTGTTACACAAATTTAAATCTAACTGGTCTTTTTAATTAGAGTAGTGGGAACAAAGGACTTCCAGTCCAGTAAATTCAAATGGATCTAATTAAAAAAACATCTTTGAAAACAAAGCAACAATGTGACCAATGACCTTTCATACAAATCATGACAAGATTATTATTTCATGTAAATGCTGCATTTGTATTGATATTACATGTATGGATGCCCAGGAACTGTAGATGGTAATTAGCTCTGCAGCTAACTCTGGTACCGTTCAGCAAATTTAATTAATCTGTTAAAAAAAAGCTTCAAGTTATTTGGTTAAAATGTTATAACAAAGTTTCTTGTCTCAAAATATTTTTGATCTTTTTTGCAAGAATTTTGCTTTACATTTTATTAAAAAAACATCAAATGATTTAAATGATAAGATGCATAAAAACCCAGTTATGTCATAAATATTAAATTAGTTAGAAAAATATAAAGACAATTAAATCATAAATAACTGAAACCTTTCAGTTTTCATTATTCTGATGCTGCTGTCCCACGAACCACAAAACCATAAATTAAAAGAAATAAATGCTGTAAAATCATGCTAAAAAGTTCTGCACAAAAAAAAAATCAAACATGGTCTAAGTTTTAGAAGCAACTTTCAGAAAACATTCACCTGTTGTAGAAAAGCTTCTTGTGTCCCATTACTGGATTTTTAAATAGCCACTAGAACTGAAATTAGATGAAAAGCAGCTAAAGTCTAAATTTAAACTTTGAAAGACCCTCAGAAAGTCTGAAAGAGTCCAGATGAAGACACATGAAGTGATAAGGAAGGTTTTAAAGCTTTTATTTTGCCCTTATGACTGAAACAAGTCATTTGAAGGATGTTTGTAATGATCTCTTGTTTGACAAGACTAAAGAATTTAAAATAAACTTTCAATCAAACAGAAATAAAAAGGTGAAGAGATGGAGGGAAGGATGATTCAAAAGATACAAACTCTTGACATCTTAACTGAGAGTCTGTTTGTCTCTCGATTTGTCTCCCTTTGCCAGTTAATTCTCAGCATCAGCAAGCCAAGATGAGAAAAGTACAATCTGCTTTTTCCACTTTATCAGTTTTCAGCATCAAACGTTGCAAAAAAATCTTTTTTGGAAGGTTTTCAAAACAATAAACACAAAAATCATTCATCCTCGGGTGATTCTCTTAAAACTCGTCAATAAAAATAACAAATTGCAGCAACAAAGCAAAAAAATGAATAAAATAAAATAGATGAACAACCTAGAAATACTTTCAGCTTGAAGTTTCTGTGAGTATAAAGATGTGAAAATAAAGTGAACTTGGACTTTTTTGCTGTGAGGTGGATTAAATCCAAATGAATCAATCAGGAGTAAATATCTTCCTGGCCAGTCTTAACCCTGCCTCTTTAACACACACACTCACTCACAGATTAACAGCAACAGTTCTGCCAGATAAACCCTGGAGTTCAGATTGATTCATGAGAGGAGAGTCAAGTTCAAACCGAGGACATCTGAACACACGCCGGCAGCCGGTACAACTCAATGACACACAAGTAAACTTATTCAAAAGCAGATCTTGAGGAATTCTCATTCAACACAAATAAATATGTAATAAGTATGACTCAGTTCTGCAGGTGATTCATTAAAGATGCCGTCATGTGAACAAGTTTTTAGAAACTGATGCGGGCGAGCATTAGGAGTTTCTCTTCCATGTCTGCGCGTGTGCAGCAGCTGCATGATTTCAGGAGAAACTCGAGTGCAGCTGCAGATGAGGTCGTCTGAAAGTTTGGGAGTCACGAAGCAGGATGCAATCCTCAGCAGAAACACACAGCTGACTGGACATCATATTGTCCTCTCATCAGCAGCGGAGAAAATAGTGACAACTGTCTGATGCAAAAGTAATGGGGTGTAAAAATACCTAATACAGCATTCACTTGAACCAGTGGGAAAGTTTGGAGTTTCAAGATGTTTTAGATGGTGAAAGTTACTCCTGAATGGTTGTTGCTTTGACGGGCTGGTGGCTCAGGTAGCTCAGGTAAAGACATTTTATTTCCACTAGCTTAAGAAATCAAAGAGACACATGCTGAAATGGAAAAAAAAAATCTTTCAGGTAGATTAGTTGATGGAAACTTTCAGGTATCTCTCACAGACTTTCAGTGAATATAAGTTTAAAGCACCATGAACATGTTTGGTCAATAAAATAAATGGTACTCGTAAAGATATAATCTGTCTTCCTGTCTCATAATAAAGTTGTTTGTGTGTTTGTAATTAGAATTAAAACCAGAAACTCAGATGGAACTGCATCCTGCAGGGTGACGCTGGCCTTTTGTGATGGATTGTTGTCACTTTTATTAACCAGCTGAGACTAAAATAACAGGAAACATTCATTCAGTGAACTCATCCTCTCCACAAATAAAAAAAAGTCAAACATAAATAAATAAATAAATAAAATTAACATGAATGTTGGGTCTGGAAAATTGCATCTGACTGCTGCCATATCGAGTGAAATGGAAGGAAATGTTAAGGGCTCGTATTGAATTAAAACGGTTATTCAAAGTGATCTAAGAGCCCTTGACAGTGTGTAATTGCAATCAGTTAAATTCCTTAATTCAAGCAGAGAGCCATGGGGAGCTGCAATTTGCAGAGAGGGGTGGGGGCGAAGGAGGGAGGGATTTATTTATTTTATCCTAAATACCTCTAACTATGTTTACATCAGCCTGTGTGATTAATTAAATCTGGATGTAATGTTTTTGTTTTCCCCTGTGAGTTGATTTACACATCAACTGAGTGAAAGTGCATCAAGGAACAAAAGGATTTCTGAAAATCATTTAAATCGGATTTTTGCAGCAATTACTTTTTGGTTCCTATATTCAACATAATTAAAAGTGCATAACGTTGTGTGTTCTGACCAAGTGCTGCAACTAAAAACTGAGCCAACTGGGAAAAAAGCACCTTAAATTCCATAAATTATTTAAATAAGGACAAAATAAAAAAACAGCAGATATGTTTCTTGGGAACACGTAAAGAATGAAACTGAAAGCCGAGACACTTCTTTCTTTCCAACACAAGAAACAACTTTGCATTAAAGTTGAGTACTTTACATCTATTTTACTTTAGATAAATAAAGACAAATAAAGCCGATTAAAAATAGAACACGTAATGAAACAGAAAGAATTCATGAAAAGTTGTTTCATTAGTGCTCTAGTTGAAGAACCAGAGAACAAAATGAGCTGAATAAAGAAAGAAGGAGCTGAGCAACAGAGAGGATTATTTCAGATGGTTTTCAGTGAGAAAACAGAGTCCTCTGATTGAAATAATACATCTGGAGTGTTGGTAATACCACCTTAAGTGCTGGTGGAGAAGTCCAGTGAATTAATAGCCTCCATGACTCAATCAGCCAATTACATTATCCCTGATATATGTAACAACAGGCCTGAACCTTCAGACCAAAAGGTGCTGAATAAATCCAGATGTCTGTGAGAGTGAAGCAAATGTTACATCTTTTAACTAAATCTTGCTTTGATGTGTTAGATTTGCATGTCCCTGTAAACATTCTTTCAGTTTTATAGGTTTTTCTGTAATTAAGGGTGCCAGTAAATTAAAACTGTCCTGTGGGAGCACTCGTGCTCCAGGCAAGATTATTCTTTGTGTCCCTCATAAAAGCCCCTGCAGTCTTGGGGGTTCTTTTCATGCTGAAGGAATAGATTCTTACACCTGTCAGCCATATTTGCAACCTGTGCAATTCATGCCCCTCCCCCTCCATAGAGCAGGTGCTGCAGGACGTGTTTAGGATTAGGTGAATTAAATGGAATTATTATCTTCTGCATGTATTATTTATTTTATTTTAGAGTCAGCTCAACAAAAGGGTGCCAGGTTGACCAGCAAATGGTATATTAATTATATATATGTTTATATTTAATTATATTATTTTTTATCATCTTGCAGTGCCACCCTCTCCAGCAAGTGGCGCCCTAGGTGACCACCTAGCTCACCTACTCCAAGATCAGTTCTGCTGTTTGGGATTCTGTCACAGTTTTATCCAGTTTCACTCCCTGCACCCTTAAAAAATAAAAGAAATGTGCAAAATTGTACTTCAAAATGTGTGTTCATCCAGGAATAGTGTCACATGGCTTTTGATAGTCATCCATCATATGACCAAGACAAAATTTGTAAATACAGAAAGTCATTTTCCAATAAACAACTGGATTTTGGTGCTAAATGGCTTAATGGAGCTAAATGGCTCTAGCAGACTTTTAAAGTCAAATGGGTCACAGGAAGTTGTATTTTGAGAGGACAGAAATGGTGTTTGGTTTTTACACAGTTAAAGTTTTATGAATTTTAGAGATTTTTTTCCACTAAATGTTTAACTGACAGTTGAACTGACACATATTCATATTTTGTTGCTAAAAAAGTTCAAACTTCCACAACATTTACAAATACATGTACAAGTTATACATCAAAACGTAGGTTATTTGTCCTTTTCCTCCCAACGTGTCTTTTGTTACTACATGACTTAAAAACCGGAGTGTAGCAAGCGTACGATCAAGTTTCATTAGAGACCCTAAAAAGCCACTGGCGGTTACCATAGCGATCTCAACTGGCCACTGGTGGTTACCATAGCGATCTCAACTGGCCACTGGTGGTTACCATAACGATCTCAACTGGCCACTGGTGGTTACCATAACGATCTCAACTGGCCACTGGTGGTTACCATAGCGATCTCAACTGGCCACTGGTGGTTACCATAACGATCTCAACTGGCCACTGGCGGTTACCATAGCGATCTCAACTGGCCACTGGTGGTTACCATAGCGATCTCAACTGGCCACTGGTGGTTACCATAGCGATCTCAACTGGCCACTGGTGGTTACCATAACGATCTCAACTGGCCACTGGTGGTTACCATAGCGATCTCAACTGGCCACTGGTGGTTACCATAGCGATCTCAACTGGCCACTGGTGGTTACCATAGCGATCTCAACTAGCCACTGGTGGTTACCATAGCGATCTCAACTAGCCACTGGCAGCAGCTTTAACAATTCTTTTGATTATGGGTCTCTAAACACTTCCTGTACAGTTTGTAAATAAAAAGTGGGGATCTTGTCTGTTACCACATCTGGATCTCTACACATGATGTCTGAAGCTGATATCAGAAGCAGCACTGGCCCCCTTCAACATTTGAAGATATTTTCATGTTAAACTTTGTATTCAAATCCTTTAAATTTTAATTAATTATGGGTTATAATTAAATTAATCAACATGAGCAGAATTTATCTGAAATGATTATCTGGTTTTCTTCATCTTCACCCTGCAGTGATGAATATACTTATCATTTTTAAGAGGAAGGGAAATCTAAACCTTTACTTATATTTAACTTGTGTTCAGACTGTATAATGTTCTTTAAATAAATTAAGTATATTTTTAAAAAACTGTGCATCATCATGGCATTTATTCATCATAACAGCCTATTTCTGGTTCCACTGCAATCATGTTTACAGCTAATGCATACAATTATCCATGACTCACGGCCCTAACTAGATTAATTGCACTTATTTCAAGAATGAAATAAAATAAAAATAGAATTAAAACATGAATCAGACCACCAGATGGATTAACTTGATATATAAAAATATTCTCCTCCATGCTTTTTTATTTTTTTTCATTGAAGAATTGTTTCAGTGGCTTTATTCCCAGGAGCATCGATAGAAGAAAACACCTTAAAACGTCAGCACTTTGTCTTTTGATGGGCATTGTGGGTGATTGGATTGTCTGTATCAGTGTGTCAGCGGCTGAGAACAACGAAATGGAAACCCTGGAGCTAATTAAAGGCTGCTGCCGTCTGACTCGTCTTCAACAGCTTCTGACAGGCAGGAGGCCAACAGACTCCACGGAGGCTCCGGCAGCAGCCAGGCAGACACTGGAGGTGCCATCGCTACTTAGACTGTGTGACAGAAGCAGCTCCACAGACGGATGGACAAACACCCTCACACAGAAATCAATGGGTGCTGGTGTGTTGGAGTCTGAAAGCTGGTTTGATTACTAGTAGCTTGAATCAGGAGAGTCAGACATAAAACCAGCTCTCCAGAAAGTCCTTTCAACCATTTAGTGTTTTTGAATGGCGGAGCTACAAACAGGCACCTTTAATGGCTGCATGCAGCAGTAAACACAAAGACAGACATTATGACTCAGTGTAACACCAAGTCCCTCTCTGATGGAAGCAGGATAATAGCAGTAAAACATAAAGAGAGACATAAATTTGAAGCATTCCTACAAAGTAAAGGAGAAAACATCAAACGTGTTAAGAAAGTAAAAGGTTTTTACTTTTCCTGTCCTTTGAACATAACAGACATTCGTGCTCTTTTAGGATAAAACATACAACTGTTTACCTTTTACCTGCTACATCAAACAGAAATCTAAACATTTTCACCTTGTGGCTGGTCAAGTGATGGAATCAGTCCTCCCTGATGGCTCTGGGCTCTTTAGCAGTAAAAGGTGTCCTGACACTCTGCAGAACTATTTCAAGAATAGTATGAGAAGTACAGAAACCAGCTGGAGTTGATTCATTTTTTAAATTCTGCAGATGTCGATCCAGTCAGGGTTCTACAGTATGTTCTAGTCAAACAGGTTGGAGGTTCTACTTCCATTTAGAGTTCTGCTGCTGGTCAGCTTGGTGACAGATTCTGCAGCAAACCTTCAGGGGTCAATAGGAGACCACAGTGGGTCCCCTGCCTCGATATACAGTACTGTGCAAAAGTTTTAGGCAGGTATGACAAAATGCTGCATAATAAGATGATTTCACAGTGTAAATTGATTAGTTATGTCAATTAAAAAATCATGAATCACACCAATAAGTGCTGTGAAGATCAGAGATTTTCTGGGTTCCAGTTGTTCTGACAAGACAAACATGTAAATAATACTGTAGTTCTGCTTCAGCAGGATGTTGTGATTTAACTGAAATAAGAATCATGGAGATTTCTTTTTCACGCAGACCTGATCTCAACATCATGGATTGAATTGGGGAGAACATGAAGAGACAGAAGATTGTAGACGCGTCTCTAAGTAGCGACTGAGTTCCTTCACAATCTGGAAGCACGTAAAGAATCGATGCTGTTTTAAAAGTTACAGCTGCTCACAACAAATATTGATTCATTTATTTATTTATTTTTTACTTTTGCTCTGTACTGTATTTTATCTGCTTTACATAACTGAGTGAATCCTCTATAAACATGAGGAATCTGTTGACATCCATCACTTGCTTGTTCCTGCTCAGGGTTCCTGCTGGTGTTTATCTCCAACAGTTATTGGGTGAGAGACAGGGTCACACCTGGACAGGTTGCCAGTACATCCCAGGGCCACACAGACACAAACAACCAATCACACCACTGAGGGCCAATTTATAGTCCCCAGTCCACATGCATATATTTGGTCTGTGGGAGGAAACCTGAGAAAACTCCCAGAAGCATGTGGAGAACATGCATCTACTGGCACGAAAAGAAAAAAACTTGTATGCAACTCATCAGATTTGTTGTTGCATAAGAATGTAATTCTTATTTTTAATTAAGAATGTCTGCAGCTGTAAAGTGAGTGAGGATAAGCACTTCTGGGACTGGTTGAATCCACAGTCCAGTTCAGGCCAAATGACCATTTGCACATACACGTGGACTTACACTCCGACTAAAGTGTTAGAGTGCAACAGATCCATTATCGAGATCAGCCAGAGGGAGATCCAGGTGTCTGGACACAAAGCCCATTACGTGATTAAGGGGAGTTTGGATGGTGTGCACGCTGAACGTGTGTGTGTGGTGCAGATGACAAGTAAAGGTTTCTCAAGCTGCACTGAGCTCTCTTTGAGCTCTCACATGAATCAATCCCTGGCCATCCAATTTAGACTGTGGGGAAAGTGTGCATCGATCTGGGCCTAAGGTTTCCACAGAGGAGAATAGTTTCAAAAAGAAGACGACGCAAAGAAAAGTAACAGTTGCATCTGGTAACGTAAACTTGAATTCCTCGTGTTCTTACTGTTTGTGAAGTATGAAAAGACTGACTGAGAATAACAAGTCGAAATCCCAGAGTTCACACTTATTACCGGTGACTGATATCAAGAATTTAAATTCATGTTTATAATTACATCTATTTATTCTTCTCACATAGACTTGCTGTGGTCAGAGTCTGTAGCATCAGTGAAAAAAAGCAAATACAGAAGTGTTAAAAAGACCGAGCCTGAGAATCAGGTAGGTTAGTAAAATACACGGAAGATATATTCTAAAGAATAACTGAAAGGAAATACCTATGAATATACCAACACTTATACGAAAAGAAAACATGATGAGGACGGAAAATGCAAGGAAATTAAGGGATTCTTTCAAAATAAAACATAAAAAAATATATAATTAACTCTTGAAGTCAGATATCTTGGTTTATTTTTGTAAAACTTCTACAGTATTAAACTGTAAAATTGAGGATTATTTTTACATGAACTTGTTTTATAATTTGCTGCTTTAGAATGACCTCATCATAAGAAGGGAAGGAAAAGGCTGGTTTAGTTACTTAACTGAAATAAGATTGTTATTTTCATCATTTCTGTGACCTTTCTGTTAAGAAAATTTTGGCATAATGACAAAAAGGTTTTGTTTCATGGGGGACAAATGGAGAATGAGAGAAACTTTAAAGTGTAAACCAGAAAGAGCTGATTAACAAAAAGGGGGAGGGGCCAACACCTGGACACAGGTTTGGATGACCTGACCACCCAAACTAGGAGTTTAGATTTAATGGAACAACAACTTGTGATGCTGTGTAACAACTTATATAATTTTTTTTCCCTTTCAAGCTTTGACATTTAAAAACACCTCAGAGTAAGCACTCTGTCATATAACCGATATTGGTGCGGCTCAGTGTTCACAAGCCTGTTGGTGCTGCATGTTGATCAGGGTTTCAGGAAAATCGATCTCAGTCTGAACATCCTGAAGTTACCCCAACTTCCACACTGTCAGGGGATCAACAAAACTCTGGAACATGGATTATATCATCTCAGTGTTTATAGAACTTTGCTCTGATGATGCAGCTTCATTCCACCAGCTAAAGAAGGAGATGATGTTTGATTGTTCATTACTGCACTAGACCGACGGATCAGCTGACCTCTGCTACAGCAGAGACCCTCAGACCTCCCTCCACAGGAGGACACAGGACTTTTTCACACATCTGCTTTTTTCAGATGTTTGAATAGTATTTTAAACAGAATACTGTAATAAAACTGAAACTGGAGTTTTTAATAGAAGTTCAAAACACACTTCTTTCCATTATTACCATCAACCATGATTCAACGTAAGGTTGAAATGAGTTTACCCCTCCCACCTGGGTTTTTGGTTTCTGTGAAGTGGTCTGTAGTTTCTCCAGTGAGTCCTGGGTTTGACCAATGGGAATCGCCACTGTATTGAGGTGGTGGAATGTCCTCGTTGTTTGAGGCAGTTGCCATTGTTATGGTCTCCCATGGCAACAATGACTACAAGACACATCGCTCGGACCAGGGATACCACGGCCTCGCCTGAGATCCAGACCTGGCGGAAGGGCTCGTTGGTGAGGTTGGACCTTGAAGGTCACAGCCTGATGAACCCATTAATCAGCGCTTAAAGCAGGGGTCTCAAACTCCAGGCCTCGAGGGCCACTATCCTGCATGTTTTAGATGTTTCCCTGTTTCAACACACCTGATTCAAATCCTCTGTATTTCAACAAGTCCTGCAGTAACCTGTTAACGACTTGTTCATTTGAATCAGGTGTGTTGAAGCAGGGAAACATCTAAAACATGCAGGATAGTGGCCCTCGAGGCCTGGAGTTTGAGACCCCTGGCTTAGAGTATTGAATGAGAGCTGGAGGAGGAGGCCTCGGCAGTCCAGTCCCCAGCAATGCTGGAAAATATGTAAGAATAATCTGAATGTTTCCATCTGAAACTAACATGTGGAGCTAGTAGCACCTGAAAACACGCAGTACCCTGTGTGACACGAACAAGTCTTCTTCATGGGTCATTTTAAACATCTGATGCACATTTTATAATCTATATTTATATATATATTTAACTACATCTAGTGTTTCTATATTATATTCTTACTCCTTGTTAGCTTCACTCTGACAAGTTCAGGAATTCTGTCTTTATCTCCTCTTGAATTTATTGTCTACAGTTCACCCTCAACTTCACTTAACCTTTTTACTGTGTCTAGGCTCGGATCATTGCTTTGGTCACAGCACTTAGTGATCCTCACAAAAATGACATCATCTTACACATAACAAGGACTTTCCAGGAAGTAATTCAGAATGACAATAAAATGTTTGCTCTCAGCAGCTGATGTGTCGCAGCTCTGGGGCCAGTGTGACACCTTGTGTGTATGAAAATGAATATATTTAAATATGAAGTACTGCCATGGCCTTAAACTACATGACAAGAACAGTCTCACCAACTTTAAGGCTTAGAAAGATTAATTATATTGCTCCTCATTTTAACTGTTATTAAATCATCAGTTTGTTGTACTATAGACGGAGTGTTGGAAATGTCAACTTGTTCATTTTGTCTTTAGTCATGATACATCAGATAGTAAAATATGTTGGGAAATTGTTTTAACACAACTAAACTCGAGAAAGAACAAAAAAATGAAATATTAATTTTGCCCATTATCATTCTAAACCTAACCAAAAATTATATTAATAATTATACGGATGCCTGTCTCCATCAGAAATGTCCCATGTCTGCCCATCTGTCCTTTACTCAATGAGACAAATGAGACAGGTTTATCAAGCTAGCAGCATCTTTGGTGTCCTTTTGATCTCAGTATATTGATGTAAGTGCTTTATTAAACAAATTAGGTCTTAAAGTTGACAGATTAATTCTGAAGTTCTTGGATTAGCTTTGAAAAGCCCCAAGATGCTCAGAAGTAAAACAAAACACCATAAATGGGATTAAACTGTTGTCACATTCTACTGGATGTAAAGATTTATCAGAATTTACCTTCTGATTAACAGGTAGATTATTATCAGCCATGCATTTGTCTTGTTCTAGTTTTTAAAGCCTACATCAAACACATCAAAGAAGACATATAGGTATGTATTATTTTTCAACAATCCCAGTGCTTATTGTCCTTGAGTTCTACTGCCTCCTCGAATCTTTGCAACAATCTGCTAACAAGATGAGATTCATTTATCTTTTCAAGTAGGTGAAACACACAAATTACTCTGCATGGTTTTGCTGCTCACAACAATCCACAACCTTCCCCCAAAACAAACTTGCATGAAAACATTTCCAAACCAATTAGGGCCTTAATTAATGAAACCCAGCACCTGTAGTGCCACAGCAATCACCAGAGAGGGGACAGTGAAAAATGTGGCAATCAAATTAATCAAGCAAAAGGCACAGACCAATTACTCACAAAACAGCCAGAGTGTGGCACCACAAGATCAGAACAGCTGATAGTTATCATTAAATTGGAGGCTGTTTTTTTTCTGATGGGACTCTGGTGAACCGGGGGTCCAACATGTCCTTTCTGTAAGCACCAGGGGGGACAAGCTAGTCCATATGCTTGATTTTTTAAGAAGAGAGGTGAAGTGCCTTCATGATAAAGATTAATGAAAGTGACAGTGCAGCAGAAATGCAGCAACATCTGACCCTGCATCACGTCCTTGGGGCTGCGAGGTGGTCCTGTAGTTAAACTCCTGCACAAATAAACCCCAGAGTGTTGGTGAAGTTGTTGGATTTGGCATTTTGAGGGAAAATTAGCAGCTATTTCATTGATTCTTTCAACACTGATAAAGGCAGTGGAGAAATGGAGAAACTAATCAAATTCTTTACTTCTGATGTTGATTTATCAGCTGTGCTGATGGAAAATCCTGTTGAAACAAACAAGAAACAAACACAGACATTAGAAAAAGATTCTGTGTATTTAATCAGCTGCACTGAATTAGGAAAGTTACACTTTATGAACTTCCTCTGGAGTCAGATGTTATCGACTGCACGGTTTTCAGCTGCAATAATCAAATGTGTAATTTTATGCATTTCCTTGATTTATATGTTTTCTTGATTAGGGAGTGTTGGTGAAACCCTGAATGTGTGTTACACTAAAAATATCATTTAAACTCTTCACTGTCACATGTGTTTTAGTTTGCTTTAACTTTATTTTTGTTTGCTTCCTATAAATGTATGTAAACACACATATACATATAAACTTTTTATAATTATCATAATGTTCTTAAAGCTTTTTGATTTGAATTTAAGATAAATAAAATATCTGAGCAGGATCAGACCAAAATCTTACAGGGAGCTAAGATCATAAAATATTTGGAGTTTTTTTTTTCTTCGGGGGGGGCGGGGGGGTTTGAACTGTCTCTTCAATATAAATTCATTCATTTAGTAGCTGTTGTTTTTGACCCTGTCCTCAGTAATGTTGCATGTCATTGCAAAAAGATGAATTGCTTTCTGTGGACTGGATTTGATTAAAGCCTCTCCTGCAATGGTTAATAAATGGCGAAGGGCTGCTGGAGCATGGAGTGAAAACAAAGGCTGGACTGAGATCACGGGAGTGTGAACAGTGCTGTGCATTTCAATTGTGTGAGGCAGCAGCAGAGCAGAATCAATGTGAGAGGTGTTGTCCATGGCAAAGATTAGTCTGGATGTGCTTTACAGGTCGACTGGAGGAAAGTGGCTCTGATGGACTGTGTGTAATAAACCATGATGTTCTCCTGCTAATTCACACTCTGCTGCTTTGAGTCATCAAAGCACAGCTGATGGAGAAAATGCTGACCAGCAACCTCGTTACATCTGGTTAGATCACAGCTGTAAGATTTTTTTCTTGATGGAAACAAGTGAAATTTCTTTAGCATCTACGTCACGTAACAAAATGTGTAGCTGTGTAACAAGTAACATCTTTATTTATATAACAAAAATATATAAAAAAAACATTTCTCTGGTCCAGATGATTTGAAGTGGCATCTTCAACCAGATGTTAGAAAATTAAACAGCACAAGGAAGGAAGGTTTGTCACTCTTAGTCTGTGGTGTTTTTACACCAGCCTGAATCTACGGTGTCTTTGTCTCTGCTGTAATGAACTGAGTGGGATTCTGTTCAGACTTTATTAACAGTCAGTGTCTTACCTGCAGCAGTCTCAGTATGAAGAATCGAGAAGTCGAGTCAGTTTCAAACCAGATTTCCTATTGTCTGTCTTTATACAACTCTAATACTAAAAATGACATAATGCTTCCTCCAAATACTGTTTTATAAATCTTTACACCACAATTACTTTCGTATTAGCTAATTATTTCCACAGGTTATGTTTATTTACTGTAAAGATCCTGTTGATCCATGAAACAAAGAGAGTTAAGCAGAACCATGAAGAAATGTCATAAATAAATTCAATTTTTATTCTCAAAGACCTTCAATAAAACTCCTATTACAAGTTACTTGTTTTATGTAATAAAGATATTTATTCTGAAAGTCCTGCCTTCTCAACAACAATCATTATGTTTTGCATTAATTAAGGAATGACAACAAAACATGTGAGAAAATTAACATTTAAACATACAAAAATACAGATTTACATGAATCAGCTGACATAAAATCTTTTTAAAGTTTATTAGATCCACATTTATTGTTTAAAATGAGCAATTTCCTGTTTATTTCAACAGAGGGGCAGGATTTCAACCAGCTGTTGGGGGGGAGCTTCAGCTTCCAGCTTCACTTGTTGGACCTTATAAACTTTAAACATGTTCATTGAAGAAATTTGTCAAAAACTCAGTGATGTTGGTGGTTTTATTGTGTAAGAATATGTTGTTCCATCAGTTTGTGTCTGTTTCTGGTCATTTGTAGGAATTCACACAGTATTTCTGCTCAGGGATTTTTGTTTCCTTTTGTTAGTTTTAATTCTCTGTATTTTTTTAATCTCACAGTTTGGATTTTCATCACATTCTGCTGCTCAACACTGATAGCAAAGTGACCAGATTCAAGCACCAAGTGGATTCTTTTGGTTTGGATTACTTTGTTATCTGAACTGTACAGATGTATTCCACCATGCAGATAAATTAAAATTTTATTTCCAGCTTTTTTATATACAAGCTACTTGGCCCAGTTCAGACACCCGAGACTCACATGTCTATGGGGGTGTCTCACTGATTGTGAACTATATTTGGAAATGGGACCATCTCAGTTTTTTATATTTTTATTTTAGTGGTTGAACAAACATGAACAATTTTTGAATCAGCAATGGCTCATTGTCACCGTTATGAAACCCAGTTTGATGCCAGAATCTTTTTATTTAAGAAACATGCATCTCATCAGGGTTTCTGGTTCCTTTAGAACACAAAATATTATTCCATTTCCAGACTCACTGCTCCTAAGCCCAGGAAATCAACTCTCTCATTCAGCGGCAAATTTAAATAATGCAGTTAAAAATAATAATTTATTAATCTGGATCAGGCAATGACACAAAGCACTTTACCCTTTAATAGCTAAATATCATAAAAGCCAATTTTCTCTACACATTTTCTTCAATTTAGAGTTAAAAAATGTATCAAAATCCTGGTTTTTCTACCGTCTCGTCTCCATCAGTTCTGATCTGTTAATATTATTATTATATGTCAAGTCCCATGACTTTCAGTAATCTGTGCAAAGTTCTACAAGCTTTTTTTATCTTTCAGGGAGGAGTTAATGAAAAGGAACATACTAAAATCTAAGATAATTTTTCTGTATTTGTTAATCCAGCTGTACCATGTGAACGCTTTGTGTTGCTGAGATACAATAAATATCCTTATAAAACTCATCTTCTGTTCTGGTTCTGATCTGGATCCTCTTGAGTTGATGGTCCAAAGTAGGATGGAGAATATGATGGAAAACCCTCATCATCCTCTTCACAACAGAGTAACTCAACAACAGATCCAACACAGACATAAAGTGGAGAAGAAAACAAAGATAAACAAACTGTGTGGTGCATGGATGGATGGATGGATGGATGGATGGATGGATGGATGGATGGATGGATGGATGGATGGATGGATGGATGGATGGATGGATGGATGGATGGATGGATGGATGGATGGTGATGGATGGATGCAGGATGGATGGATGGATAGATGGATGCATGGATGGATGGATGGATGGATGGTGATGGATGGATGGATGGATGGATGGATGGATGGATGGATGGATGGATGGATGGATGGATGGATGGATGGATGGTGATGGATGGATGGATGGATGGATGGATGGATGGATGGAGATGGATGGATGGATGGATGGATGGATGGATGGATGGATGGATGGATGGATGGATGGATGGATGCAGGATGGATGGATGGATGCAGGATGGATGGATGGATGGATGGATGGATGGATGGATGGATGGATGGATGGATGGATGGATGGATGGATGGATGGATGGATGGATGGATGGATGGATGAACCTAGTATTTATTTTTTTGACCATAAAGAAGTTTGTAAAACCACATAGTTTCCTCAACCTCTGTGACGTGGAACCACAGATTGAGTCCTGCAGGGAGAAAATAAGTTTTAATGAAACTCAAACTGAACTTGAACTACAGAATTGAATCTACTGAGACTAAACTTGCTTCACAACCTTTTTGCTATTTAGGAACTCTTTCTTTCTCCATCTGCTCATTCCTAATCTCACCACCATCTTCAACTCATAAAGCTGTTGATAGAATAACAGAAACTCAGATCAAACTGAAATCTGTGTACATGGATTTATTTTTAAGCCATATTTTTTATTTGTATTTTTCTGTAATGCTCATATTATTTGAAGTGTTTGAACACAGTCCAAACAATCAGCTGAGCATATCAGTAAATCAGGAAGATATTGAACAGGGTTCATCAGTGTCTGTATCTTACTGTGACACGTTGCTGCTGGATTGTATAAGACAGAAAGCTCATTTTGAAAAAGGTATTTCAGTCTGAACATGAAGATAAGGATGTGAGTGCAGGACTGTCAGTGGAAGAGGCCAATTTGGATTTAAAAGTTTTAACTCAACAGCATAAAAGCAAAATTGCTGCAGGGTAGAAAATTCTAAAAAGCACAACTATCCCATGTGATCGGCCAAACACCACAAACAGGAGGAGCACAACTCAAAAACCTGACAGAGTGCAAAGAAATACAGCTCAAAAATACTGAGGGGTCGACAAATGAAGAGCAGGTGAGTGGATCAGAACCAAAACCCTGCTGTGAAACACACACAGGAGGAAAAACCAACACGAAAACAACTAAACTGGAGTTTAACATGAAACTGCAGCTTTACAGAAATTCAGCTGATCCAAAACCAGAACCTGGAGAACAAGAACAAAGTTAAAATGTAACAAAACTCACAAACTATTACAATTTTACTCAAATCAGAAAATAACAACAAATTCCTGCTGCAATCAGTTCATGATTTGTTTGTGCAGTAACAAGGAAACAAGGAATATTTTCAGCTTTATCTCTTTTTTATTACAAAGATTTTTATCTGACAGTTTGAAGTACAAACATCAAAATGATCAAATTACAGCACCAAGTTATTTAGTGTGAATCCATTATCAGAACTGTATAGATGGACTCCAGGATGCAGACTCATGATTTTAGTTTATTTATGAGTTTTTTGGCCCAGTTTGTTCAGCAGAGACGCTGAAGACTGACAGTCTGATTGTGAGCTACATTTAGAAATGTTTTTACTTCAGCTGCTGACAGCAGAAGGAACAAACACATCATTAAATCAGCATCGCTCCACTGTTGTCGTTCTAATGAAACTCTATCTGATGTCACGACATCTTTTATTAAAAAAGATGCAGCCGTTCCCTCGATACAGAAATATTACACTAATCACTGGCTGTGTAGATCGAGCCCGGGGAAAACGGCTCTCTTCTTCTGGAGCATTTTTAAATAAACCTATTAAAAAATAACAATTGATGAAGTTGGCTCTCAGCAAGGGCATTAAGAGCTTTAAATGCTTTCTGTAGTCTTACAATACAATTTCTAAATCAATATTTCATTAACTGGATAAAGGTGCACCGTTCCTCATTAATAAAGGAGTTAATGTTAAGATTAGTGAATTTCTGGAAGGTAGACTTACATTCTGTTATTTCCTTCAACTAGTTTACACTCTGAGACACGTACATATATCTGATCTGTCAAATCAGGTCAAACTTCATTTATAAAGCACATTTAAAACAACCTTGTTTGACTAAAGCGTGTTAAAAATGAGCTAAGAATAAAATAAAACAAAACCACAAGGCAGAGCATGAGAATGAAGCAACTGTGATAAAAACATAAGAAAAAGAAAAAAAACTGAACAATCCTCAGAGAGACAATAACAAATCCATCCCAGATGCAACAGTCCTCAGTCAAAATGTTAAAGTTCATGGAAGAATAATTAAAATAGGTTGTTAGTAAGAGTGGCAGAGTCTCTCCTTCTTCAAAACAACATGGCAGCTCTGCTTAGGTTTGTAAAGTTGGAGAAAACTTCAATTCAATGACAACATATTGTCACAAACATTTAATAACAGCTGGTAACATGGTGATAGAGAGCTGGAGGTTCAGGACCTGGACACCCCGTTGAACTGATCATGAACTCGTCTGTAAACCTGAATCTGGGTCATGAAACAGCAGCTGATCTACAACAGAACGACTGAAGATGGGATTTCAGTGGAAGTTCAGGATGATCCTACGCAAATCAATTAATTACATCTTTTCTAACTTCTCTTCAAATATTGGTTTAAATAAATAAATAAATAAATACCCAAGTTCATGTTCCAGTTTACAAGATGCTTTTTCTTTGGAATGAATGTAAAAAACAGCAACACATCTGGATTTATTTTCTAGCCATGTGGATGTTCACATGATCCATTTCACTGGATTTTCAGATGTTTCTGCCAGTTTTCCAGCTGTGTGCCATTAAATTATTCCCATAATACTTTTGCCTGGTTTGACTGGCAGCAGGTGAAGATTATGTCCCATGAATTATTCCGTTCTGATTGCACCTTGTGTCAAAAATTACTTTTACAGAACTTGTTAATTTTGTGAAAAATGCTGACCAAGCATGAAGCTACAACAACATAGAACTAAGGATTCTCTCCATCACGGAGGCTGGCTCGTAACCAAGGCAACTGCTGAGGTATCAGTGATTGACACTGGGTAGAATCTCTGTTGCTTCCTGCTTGTTTTCAGTCTACATGGATTGTTATTGGTCACATCAGAAACACTTGGAGCATGTGGAGATTTCTAAAACAGCAACGTTTGTAGACAAATACACACTTTGTTCCACAGACATATAAAACATCTTCCTTCAAAAACCAAACCAGCAGAACATTTTAAAGAACAGGTGATGATCCAGTTGATCACATCTGACTCTCAACATTTCCACTTTTTCTTATTCACCATCAACGTGACCAAACCACATCCCAAAACAGTGTTCTGCGTTCTGTTCTTCAGCTCCACAGAGTCAGCTGATCAGTTGGTAAGGATATGGGTCCTCCTGACCCTCTGCTCCTCAGGTAAACAACCCACCAGCCTCACAGTCTGTAGATTCTCTAGAAGGTGTTATTCTAAAGGCATCAACATTTATTTCTTTGAGTAGCTGCAGGCTGAACTGCATGAAACAAACAGGAGAAATAAAAGAATATCATCACCATGTTGCTGTTGACTTTGTCTCCAGCTGGAGAGTAAATTACAGGAGGTCTCTGAGTTTATTCAGATTTATTTTTCCATATTTACACTTAAATCCAATTATTTAGTGTTAAAACTCCAGTTAGATACTAAAATGAGACAGATGTTCTGTAAAGAACATCAGCTGTTTGACCATTTAAATATGGTGAAGATTCATTCCAATTACAAGACATACATAGAAACCCTAACTGCATACATTTGATGTTTTCTTTGATCATTTGAAAGATGTTATAAATGAAATATCTTAACATTCTCACCAAGTGGCTCACACACTGTATAAAAAAGTCTATTCTTCTCCAATCTGATTGGTCGGTTTTGGTGGCTGAGATGAAGCCTCCTCATTCATCAGTGCTGAAGTTTAATATCTAGACGTTTCATGGAAACAAACACGACGTGAGTGTGAATCAGTTTTACTCACAAATGTTAATTTTCTATTAAATATGAATCTTTATTTAAAGAGGTCATTTCATACAAATTTCAGGACTTTGTGGTTATTTCTTAAATATTAACCAGTAATATGAAACATTTTATATCTAAAAAAATGTCAGGAAACACTGATTAACAGACCTTTCAATCTGTTTGCATTAAAATTCGGGTGGTTCCGGCTCCTTCCGTCAGGCCTCGAGCAGCAGCTCGTTCATATTCATTATGTGAATTTGCTGGACTCTGATTGGCTAACAAACTAGCCTATGAGAGCAAGGTATACTGTTTCCTGCCCCTCTGCACATGGCAACGTCAGACGTCGTGTCTTCCTGTTTGCTACGTCTAATGCTAACAGCTTTTAGCCAGCAGCATGCTAGGCGTGGTTTCAACTGCAGGAGCTGATGAATACTAACAAACAAAGGAGTTGTGATGAAACAGATACAGGCCGTTCAGACTCGGGAGAACTCGGGTTTTATCACCACCTGCGTAGTTTGAGAGATTAAAACTGAAAGAGAAGTTGTTGATCTGTTTTAACATCCACTATGAAGGTAAGAACACCTGTGGAGCTAAAATATTCTACAGAAACCTCAGAAACACTGTTTTTAATAGAAAGAACTCTTTAAGATTTGACTCTATATTGATGCTGACTTATTTAACCAACACTTTAAATTCTGCACCACGTGTTGATTTGACTATTAAACTCTAAAAACCTCCTTATTTACACACCTTCACAGCTGCTGTCGACTCTTGAACACGTGTATTTTCTCAGCAGATGGTTTGAAAAACTGCAGGAGGAAAAAGTTGACGAGCGTGTCACTTCATTCAAAGGTGTGTTTGAGTGACTGATTTAGGCAAAAGGAAGGAACCCTGGTGGAGGTGGAGTGGAGCCGTGAACAGACTGTTCACGTCAAGCGCCTTCTTCTCTCAACACAATGCCCTTTACTTTAGTTCAGCTTAAGGTGGATTTGTGTTGAGAGGAAACCGTGTGGGGTTTAAGCATCAGTGCAGATGTAGCGCTGCTTGTCATTCAAGAGCTGTGTGTCTGTGCATTTGATTAACTACTGTACAGTTGTAATGAGATACTGATGCAGAATATTGGAATTACTGAAAGTCAGTTTAACTGTTTCAGTCTTTGAAAGTGTTTTTTTTCTCTCAGCCTGCTGCTCGTTGGCCCTGAACTACATCACTGCGTGCTGAGAGCTGAAGCGTGCGTGACAAATTGAAATATTGGAAATTTCATCTTGAGGAACTCAAAGCCAGGCAGTGCTCAGACCCAGCAGGATTGTGTTAGATTTGTCTCTAGTTTCACGTGGGATGTGATCCTTCAGAAAGCGAAGGGAAGCGTCTCCGGCCTCCTGCAGAGCGTGACTCTCTCTGACATGCTGCAGGATTCAGCTGTGATGCAACAGTGACACCCAATGCAAAGAAACACACTTACACCATGGAGGTTCATCACAACCACATCAATTATAATGTAAAGGTTACCCAGATGAGTAAAATTACTGTTTTATAGTTTAAATATCATCTGTTTTTCATAATAAACATCTTCAGCCAATAACAGTTCAGAGTCGTAAAGCCATAAAAAGATTTTACATGAAAAGTGGAAGAACTTTTCATAATATTTCCAACCACAAAGTCTCTAACCATCTGGCTCTAACACCTCAATGCTGTTATTTCAGCTGCTTTTGCTGCAGCAGCAACTTAATTTCCCAAAAGTCAGTAATAATGCTTCATCATTACTCTCAAATGTTATTTTTATCACCTGAGCGTCTGCCAAAGAAGAAAGGATTTATCTTCTAAGTCAAAGATCTGATGTGTTCTCACACAAACATAAATCATTTTCATCCACTACTTAGTTATTTACAGAGATCATGTCCTCACTCCAGTACCAACCCCCTGTCTCAGTGTCAAGGGCCTCAGCATTAAGGGCCACAGTATTAGGATCCTTCATTAAGGTGCTATCCACACTGGAACGGGGTTTTGTGAATACAGAATTGTTTTTCTAATTTCATCCTTGAATCCACACAGAAATGACACATTAGAATCCTGAAATTCTATAAAGATCTTTACACCAGCTTTCTATTTTCATGTAAACAGCTGAAATGCAACTTTTTGAAATGATGATGTCATGGCTTCCTCTTTAACCTACAACCCAAAGGGTGTTGGATGTAACGACATTTACATAAGTGGCAGATTAAATCATAGACATGTATATAATCATGTATAAATCGATCTATATAATGTCTATGGATTATATACAAGCTGGTGGGCATGATCCAAGCCTTCTTTCCTGTTGTTGGTGTATTTTCTTTCACAGCGCCTCACACTGGCCTGGCATCATTACTACAGCTTTCTGGGTACATTTCATCATTTTTATTTGGATTCAGATGTTTCTAGAAAAATATTGTGTCTTCAAAAAAATGTTTGAATTCAACAATTTTTTTTGGGGAAACATAAAGTTGTAAAAACTGTTTCCATGTGAATAAAGTCTCCATTTTACTGTCTGCCTCTCTCATTTTTTAATTTGCAGTTGCTTTTCACCCAATGTTTATGGTTTATGGATAACAGGGATATTTTAATAGATTTTAATAGATTATCTTCTGAGGATTCTGTAAAAGGATCAGAATAACAAGCTGGTGTTTAATAATCAAATGCAGAACAAGAGGAGAACGTGAAAGCCAAAAAAAAAAAATCTGTTTTTGAGTTATGTCTTATAAACAACATCATGAATGTCCAAAGATGTGACTGCACATACATTTGTTACTATTACACTGTGTTTAAAACGTCTAAATGGATTCATTTACATTTCTCTGGTCTTTTACTTTTAGCTAAATATTAAATAAATTGATTTAAAGCAACAACTTATGTATTAAACAAGTTTAGTTATCAGAAATCTGGTTTTAAATCTTAAAACAAACAATGGGAGTGATTGTTGATCTAAGACACAAGACTAGATCTCAACTTGTTTCCCAAACAATCGGGGCTGAAACCAAATGATGGACTGATTAGGGTTTTTCCCATTAAGTTTAACACTTGAATAGAATAAAGGGACTAAAATGTGCTCCACTAAATTGTTGAGCAGAAAATCACGCGGTTAAACCAAACAGCATAGAAATAGAATATCAATCCCATAAACTAAAATAAAGCCTTTTTGCTCATTTCCAAAGCAAACAAATATGGCACTATTGTTTCCCTTTTGTTTATTTTAAAGACAGATGTCAGCGAGATGAGCGCTGTGTGGGTTTTCTTTCAGGGGAAGCAGTGAGCGGATCCTCACTGGAGGCTGTCCAGAGAACTAACAAAGTGTTGCGTGTCTGGATTCGTTTCTCAAGGGCAAAGCGTCCAGTGTCAGCCAGCAGGCAGTCGGCTCTGTGGTGTTTGTGTGAAGATTTCATTTGGGAGTTAACAGTTTTCTGTTGCTGTCGTTCTCTGCACAGCTCCACTACAGAGATGGACAAAGAAAAAAAACATAAAATGGAAAAGTTAAAAGGAAATGAATAACACCCCGAGGCGCTGGCTACACAACTGGCTCCTGATTTCTATTTGTTTCTCGATTCGAGGCTTCACTGAGCCACCCAACACAGTGACCGACAACCAACATTAAAAACAAATGAAAGGACGTGGCTTCCCACACTTTCATCACAGTGTGTGTATGTGTGTTTTTAAGGTAGTCTGAGTGAGCAGTATTCAGTTCTGGACAGGAGATTTTCCCATTATAAATAGTTAAATCCTTCAAATTATTTGAATCTTTCTTCCAGTTAATTCCCAGCACTGGTAACACATTTCTTGTCTTATTTCAGGATGGATTTATGCTTGGAAAGAGACGATACATAATTTAGTTGATTTAACCACTGAACTTTATCGTGGCCTCGCTGTGCAGGGATATTGGGGCCACAAGGCTGGATGGAAGCACAGTTTCTTATTTTTGATCATTTATTTATGTGACTTCTGAAAATTAATTTTTTAAGCAGTCAAACTTGTTTAACTTAAGACACTTGATTCATGAGATTGTGAGTTAAAACTGTGTGTTCTGTTGTGGTTGTTGAAGAAAATGACTAAAATGAAGACGTTAACCAGAATGAGATGACTGAGTGACAGACTGGTTTAAATAAGCAAGAGTTGAGCAGATCTTATAGATTTGTTTACAGCTTTGCCACATTCTGAGCTGGATGTCACTCATCTATTAAAACAGCTTGGCATGTGTTCATTGCTGTAAATAAGGTGGATGAAAAAACTTGATGAAATATCATCCTTGTTTATGTTTTTGGTAAATATAGAATATACAGGATATGATTGCTGCAGCACCACCAGAAGACGTGAGGTTGAATAACTTGTTTGTTCATTTTTGTGTGTCAACCATCAATTTAAATCCCGTGTTTCAGTAGAAAACATCTAAAACTTGTAGATGAACCGGGATCAAGAAGAAACTAGTTTAACACTTTACCATGTTCATCTACAATCAACCCTGTTGATGGCTGCTGAAGCTAAATGATAACAGCAAACACAAAAATAGGAGATCATGTGACCTCTTGCTGTGTGGTGTGAGACTATGAATAATGTTATTTTAAAGATTTGTTCAAACTGCATCATTTTTTAACACAACATGGTCTTAGGATAAATTTATGGAGCTCAGGACTGTCAGGTCTTTTATTTCCTTTAGTCTTTGTCACATGATGTTACAAAGTCACTGCCATCTATTTCATTATATCTCAGCTAGTTCCCTCAGCTCAAACTGTGTATCGTCATACTGACAGGAGGACTGACGACTTGCTGTACTGAACATGTTCACAAACTGAAAACCAACTTCAGTAGGTGTTTTCTACAAAACTGTGGTTGTTCTCAGGAAGAAGATGAGACAGCTGGGTCATGAAGTTGAGCCAAAAGAAAAGAGGAGGAAGAAGGAGGGGAAGATGAAGCTGCCTGCTCTTTTCAGAAGTCATCGCTGTTTTGCGCTGTGGGACAGAGACGGCCTCCAACCTGAGATTGAGGGCACTTGTCTGCTGAGATTGGGGCCAGCAGATGGCATTTCATTTGAAAATGCACTCAAAGCTGCTCAGAGCTGACAAGAGCTTTGGAGGGATGTGGTGACGGGCAGCTGCACAAACCGGATCGGTCACATCAGGAGCAGAAAACTAAAGGCCAATTAGGATAGGCAGAGAGTGAAGCTCTGGGCTTTGAGAACAATGAGACACTGTGACCTTTTAGAAAATACACATTTCCAAAGAGGGCACGCTTTCAGGTCTCCTCCCGAGTTTATTCTCCAAACATGCTTTTCTTTCTATCTTCAATTTATTAGCAGTAATAGCAAGTTTGAAGCAGCCAAATTTAAGAGAATGAAGACATGAAAAACACTGTGTTAAACAAACATAATTACAGTCTCTGAGAGTTCTAGATAAGAGGGCAAAAAAAGCCAAGTAAACAATAAAAATGCAAATGTTCTGAATGAGCGTTTGATTTAAACTTCAAATCATTTGAACACACAGATCTTCTCAGCTGAGTTGGACACTTTAACCTCGTTATAACTGTTTCCCAAAACTACCTGCAGCCAGTTTTTCATGGCGCCGGTCCAGCTGAAGGGATGAGGAACATTGTTGTTGACAGGTTTGAACTCAGAGGAGAAGTTGTGGTGACTGCTGTCACACTAACACAACTACCAAACCCGTCACAGTGAAGTGCATGATGGACACACACTTAAGGCTCTGTTTTCACTCATCAGATTAAACCAAACTTTCCCGAGCTGCAGCGGGATGTTCGTGCTCACCTCCGTTTTATCACTTTGAAGAGCTGCAGTGGGAGATGCTGCGTAGAAACGAATCAGATTTTAAACGCTTTCTGTGCTGAACTTCAAACACTTGATTCAAATTGTTCTACGTTTCTGGTGCATGATCAAATAATTTTTCTTTTTGCATGGTTTTATGTCTGCTACTGTAACAAACAGTTATTTGAAACAACATAAATGTGTGCAGGTAAACAGGCAGGACTCACTTCTCTAGTGCTCAGTCTGGTTCCACAAAAACATGCCAGAGCCTGTAAACAGGAAGACCAGGATGGAAACAAACAACCAGGGCATTAAGTGTTGGGTAGCACTCATCTGATTGGTCGAGCATTTCCAGCAGAAATGTGAATGTAAAAGAACCAGCAGCTGCCTGCTGAGAAGCAAATACACATTACAACTTCATCTTCCCTGTAGCTCAGACCTAGTAGAGATGCAACAACCCAGGGCTGAGATGGTCCGGGGTAAATAAGCACCAAAGTAATAACGTTCTGGTCTCTTATTAGAAACACACTTTTAATGCATTTCCATCAGCCTCTGAAGAGAGAACTCGTTCTGAGGATGACATCAATCGTCTCTCAGCAGCAGGAAAACGGGCAGGATCTGATGATTGTTGTGTTCAGTGATCAGCAGCTGACTGATGATGCTGCATTTTACACACCAGTATCAGTGAGTTCAGTACTGAGATTTACCTGCTGGTGATTTAATCTGACAGAAGTCCTAATAAACTCTTTATTACTGCATTTATCAAGTGTTTTACATGAAGCAGCCATGTTGGATTTTGAGATCAGGATGGTGAGAAACAGCTGATTTTTAAAGTCAGAAATCTGATTCAAGCATTTAATGTTCATTCTTATTGAAAAGAGTGATTCTTCATAAAATTCTGTGGAAATTAAAAACTGAAATTGTGCCTAAAAATGTGAAAAAAATTGTGTTTTAATATTTCAAAAGAGCAATATCTCATCACATTTTAACTCATTTATCTGTTTATTTACAAATATCAAACAATACACACACACATGTGAAACACGGGTTACAGGCTGTGGATGATGGTTCGGTTCTTCAGGTTTTGGACGTACTCTTTGGCCTGGTCAAAGCCCGTCCTTTGCTCCGTTTTGGGTGGCGAGCCCTCCACCAGCTTGACAAAGTAGTGACAGTAAACTTTGTCCATGATGCCGAACATGCCTCTGCCGTGGTACCGGATCCTCTTCAGGTACTTCCCTTTACCGGAGAAGGACTCGGCTGCAGGAAGAAGAACATCAGCCTCATCAGAAGAGACGGAACAAATCTTTAGAATTCTCTGAGCTTCTAAGAATAATCAGTTTAAAATAAGGAAGAATTCCAGCTGATGTTAACAGAAACTTCTACAGACTCAATCATTTGTTTTTAATTTTACAATCTTGTAGCTCAGTCACATTAAAAGTTCTCTTTACGTTTAAAACAACTCAACTAGACGTTTTGTTTAGGTCATTAGCTGATGTTGTGTCTGAAGACACTCACCTACATACAGATTGGATTTATACTCCACATTGTGATTCTTCACTGCCATCTCCTGAGCTTCAAGAAGGACCTAAACCACCAAATCCAAAGATGTCACATACATCTGTTTACCTCAAATGTGCAGGGAGGATGTTAAAGTGACACATAAACGCCACAACTTCATGAATAAATGAGTGAAATCTGATTAAATGTACATGCTAACTAACAGTAAAGGGACATAAACATGCAGGTACGAACCTCTCTCATAATTTTTGCTCCTTTCTTGTCATTGAATTCCAGCTGTGCGACAGCTTCATCGATACTCATCCCTCTAATCTGTAACAAAATCCATCAGACAGTGAGAGGATGTCTTACTTTTTAATAAATACATCTACAGAAAATCAGTTTTGTTTATTTATCTTAATGTCTGAATTTCTTGTATTTGTTTTGCACTGATTCTTGGACAGAAATACTAAAAGCTGTAAGAAAACATCCCTGATGAGAAGCAGATTTAGGAAGATGCTGCAGGTCTCACCATTTTGGCCAAATACCACATTTTGTCTTTGCTGTATTTAATTTGCCTCCTGCTGTGGAAGATCTCCTGCAGACAAATAAAGTGTTGAGTTAACGGCCCATTTAATTCAACAAGGAACATCCCCCCCAATCCGAGCCCAGAGGAAAGACTCACTGCTGGTCTGGGAGGCTCATCTGGCAGCTGAGGTGAATAAACTTTCTTGTTGTTTCTCTCCCAGTGTTTTGAGTCCACTGAAGTGCTGGTGTGAAAACATGAGCGCTGCAGTGATGCTTCACCCAGATCCTGCAACCTGGATTAAAAAGAGGTGAAACAATTACACATAGGGCACGTAACAAGGCTGAGAAATTTTTATATATACTGACATGAACAAAATGTGGGTATCAAGAAAAACTCACATCATTCACCTAAATAATTTTAAACTGAATAAATAAATAATAAAAATTTCTGAAAATCAAGCAGAGCTTTTAAACTGTGGTTCGACAGAAAACAAACTAACTAATAAAAGGACAAAATATTTTGTTGCACGACTTTTAGAGGTACAAGGAACAAGGATTTTGGCTCATTATCCTGTTGGAGAACCTATAACCTGCGACTGAGTGCAAGCTTTCTGACAGTGGGCTGCATATTTCACTCCAGAATGTCTTCTGAGATTTTACAGTAACCTGTACAGATTTAAGACACCCTGAACCAGAAGCAGGAAAGCCACTCCAGAACAAACCAAGCCCCTCCATGTCTCACTGCTGGTACAACGTGAACTTTGAGATTGTGACTTTCCAAAAAAAGCTCCAGTTTTGTCTCATAACGTCAAAGAACATTCTCCCAGAAGCTTTGAAGCTTATCAGCGTGCATGCTGGTCAACTCCAGCAGGTTTTTGTATGATTTTTAAATTCATTTTTAGTAAAATAATACAACAAAAACCAAATGTTTAATGTTGAAACATTTGAGTTCATTTAAAAACTTAGAACATTTTCAATTTGTTGCCTGAACCATGTTTCATACAAACTGCCAAAGATGCAACAAAAGACTCCTAAACATCAGTTCACTGACAGCTAATCATCCAGCACTGGGACCCCCCAGGGACATGTACTGTCCCACCCCAAAGACATGTCCTACATCCCCCCCAAGCATGGATGTGTCCTGTCCCCCCAGCAGAGGTTCTTCTTCCTGTAACAGCTCAAGAAGTTTAAGGTGCTAGAGGAGCTGCTGGTGAACTTCTACAGAGCCGTTATCGAGTCTGTTACATGTTCCGCTCAATCACAGTCTGGTTTGGTCATAAAACCAAAATACACAGAAACAGACTGCAGAGGACCACTGATGTTGATCTGCCCTCTACCCACGACTTGTACCATTCCACCCAGGGCCTGTCCTCCTCCATTCAGGACCTGGACTCGTCCAGAGTCAGGGAGAGATCAGGCAGCATCAGCAGAAACGTTCTCACCCAGGATCTCACAGATCACTCCATACCAAAACTACAAGACTAGTTTCTCCCTCCAGATCGTCACCATGTTAAATAAACATGTTTAACATCTTCATAAAGTAATTTATTTTTTAATGTAAATAATTATATTTATCTTTATAATCAGGCTTTAAACACCAATTTGATTTTATGGTGGACAATGACGTGAAATGTGTCGTGTCTGTTGCATGTTTAATAATGTCTATTTATCTTCACATATGTTGATAATCTTCACCTATTTCCAAGTAATTGGTTTGTTTTTCTGTTGTAATGTGCAAAGCAGTATAGAAACAAATGTTAACCGAAGACTGATTCCTTCTGTGTAATATATTTGACCAAATAAACCTGATTTAGGATTTAAAAGCCTTTTCAGAAGAGCAGAGTATCGCAAAAGTTATGATGAAAAAGTCCGTTCTTCTATCTATACGACTGTTTAAATTCAATAATCTTTCAAGTTCCAGTGGAAAGACTTAAATGTTTCTCAACTTGACTTTAACCATATAAAAACAATTCTGTGGATGAAGAAACAAAACACCCTGAACTGGACTCATTTTGACCCAACAAACCCCAATCAGCAAGAAAGGTTAATTTACACATTTTTATGTGATTCAAGTGATTCAATCGAATATCTAGTTTCTGTTTTGACCCAGAATAAGTTTGCATAACTGATGTGAAGTTTACTGATCAAGTTTCTGGGGATAAAACACGTTGCTATTTGTATTCTAACCTGGATTTTTATGGTTCTAATGTTTTTAAAAGAAATTTTAAAACATAAATCCCATTTCGTAGTCACGTGCTCTTACCTCACATGGAACAAAGCAGGTATATTCCTAATAAAGGCGACACCTGCAAACAAACACGAAACTATAAAAACTATGTCCTATAACAATGCTTTAACGTTTTTGTGATAAAAATATTTCACTCACCTCGTCCTGCCATCGTAGTCGCCATGTTGGGTTTTACGACACCAAGGTTTTCGCTTTATGGTAAGAAGATTGTGATATAATATTTATATGATCATTTAATAAAATAAATGCATTTAAACTCAATTTCTTTGATTTATTATTATTATTATTATTATTTGATTGTTTACTGAAAAATAAAATAAATGTTTAAAATTTTGTTTTGAAAACCAGCAAAATTCGCATGATTTGACCCACTTAGGATTCCGTACTCCGTACGGGCAGGATTTACGACATCACTTCAACCATACGGCACTACAACGCGAGAGTCTGTCCAGGCAACATGTGAGAACTTTGTTTAGTTTTATTCACCATTAAATTTGTATAAATAAAAGTATTTAAGCTTTCCGAGGCATCATGAAGGAAAGGTCACTTCCCGCCTCTCCTAACTGGTACTGCTCGCGCTGCAGTGATGTCAATAGTAACGGTTTACTGGGTGTTGGAGCCAAAAACGTCGTTTACCTGGTTGACGTTTCTGCATCCTCGTGTAGTGTTACAGGTGAGTCTGTCCTCAGACGTTTCTGTGGCTCTGCTACACTGACAAAACCAGTGGACACAGTTCTTCCTAAATGTTGCTTGATCACGTGGTTGATTCACATTAAAACCAGAGTCTGTTAAATAAACGAGGTAGAGAGAGACACGTCCAGAGACTCCAGAACTTCTACAAGATTAAAATCTGTCTTTGTTATGTTTTTATGTCTGAATTTTTGGGTCAATTTGTGTTAATTTAATACATTTTTGTAGTCATTTAGTTTATTCTCATTGTTCATGTTTCGCAACAACGTTTGTCTTTCGAGGCATTTCAAGTTTTTCTTAAGTTTCTTGCTTTCAGATTTGTTTGTGTGTGTGCAGCACTTATTTAAGCTCAAACAACATTTATGGTTGCTGTTTTACTCTGTTTTTATTCTGAGAATCACTTTTTACTGTTACAGAGTCTGAAAAAACAGCTGGGACTTTCTTACATCATTAAACAAAATATCTGTTTCTGTTTGCCTGCATGTCTCTCTAGCTGTCTGTCTGTCTCTGTCTTTCTGCCACTTTGACTGCTTTCTGCTTGTCACTCTGTCCGACTGTCTGTCTGTTGTCCTTTTTTTCTCTGCCTGTCCCTTTCTGTCTGTCTCTCTCTCTTTGCCTTTCACTCTGTCTTCCTGTCTGTCCCTCTGCTTGTCACTCTGTCCAATGCTCTGTCTGTCTGTCGCTCTTTCTTTCTTTCTGTCTGTCTGTCTGTCTATCTCTCTTTGCCTTTCACTCTGTCTTTTGTCTGTCTCTCTCTGTCTGTCTGTCTGTTAATCCCTGCTTGATTTTAATAAAGTTTTCATCTGAGACTCAGAAGAGTTTCAGTTGTCTGAATTAAAGTTGTGATGATAATGAAATATTATTTTTGTATTTTGCGTTTGAGAATTTGTTCTAATAATAGTTGTTTTAAATTTAAGATGTTTTTATCTGAGTGGATTGAAGCACACGATTCTAAAGCAAATTGTTCCTATTTGTTAAACCTGAATCTGTTTGTCTCTGTCACGTCTCCAGATTTCCTTTAATAATAAACTTCAGATTTAAAGGACGATGATAGTTTTAATCTTCTCAGACCCTCATAACCGTAGAAGAAATTTGTTCAGGCCCATTTTTATGAAAAAAACATTCAGCTTGTGACTTTCCTTGTTTGTTGCAGCCATCTTGTCTCTGACTCACTGTGTCCTGTGAAATTTTCCACTCTTCTTCCTTACCGAGTGTTGTCCTTTAAAATCTCAAGTTTTTAATGGCTGGAAGGTCCCAAAGGACACCCCCTTTATAAATGTGCCAAATGGAGGTTTAGGGCTGAGACTGAGGTTGGAGGGCTGAAATGGGATTAAATATAAAAATGTCCTGTTTGTGTTTTGCAGGTGAGCTTGTGGGCCACAGGGACCTGGTGTCAGGCTTTTCCTTCTGTCAGCATGCAGAACAGAGTCACATCTGTGTCAGCTCCTCCACTGATGGCACCATTCGCTTCTGGGACTCCAACAACAAGACTCTAATTAGGGAGCAAGCTGCACATCAGGTGAGAGTCAGCTTATGTTCCCCGCTGTTCCACCAGCACACATCATGTCATACTGACGCCCCCTACTGGTTGGTGACTGCACTGCTCTGTTAGCTCACATGACCAGGCGGTTGTTAGTAATGATGCTGTACATTTAGCTCTAATATTTCTGATAACTTTAAATAGGTTTTAGTTCAGACCTGTTTAGAGTGTTTAAAACTGCATAATAAATATCTGCAGGTAGTTTAGAGCCACTTGAATCAGTTTAAATCCTCTCTGATTTGACCTGTTTCATTTTACAAAGATATGGTGCATCATCTCTAAATTTGCCTCATTTTTTGTTATTTATCAGTGAATGTTCTGTTGGTTTAAAATGATTTCAGTTATTTTGTCCTCTCAGAATCCCGTCTCAGCGGTGCACTGGTCACCTGCAGATAAAAACCTGGTGGTTTCGGGTGATGAGAAGGGAGTGGTGGTCTGTCACTGGTTCCACACAGGAGATACTGCCAGCTTCTTCCCCGAACCAAGGACCATCTTCTGCCTCACCTGCTCCCCTCACAGCTGGAAGTCTGTGGCTGTCGGGTAGGAACTGAACACCTCGAATACAGGATTTGGGCTTTTTTTTACATCCTTTTTATCAGAGTCCCAGAATTCAGAGCTGAACCAAAATTTTCACATGAATTTGGTTGCAAATAGAGAAAGAAGGGTTAGTATCATCAGAACTGGGGGTGCCTGAGTAACTACGACAGGTTTGGATGGAGTTTTTATTACATGAAATCTTGGAATCTATCAGGAAAATCTGTTTCACCCTTGGTTCATATTTATTTAGACTTGACTCCAACTAATTTACACAGTTTTCTGTTTCCAACCCAGTAAAATTGTAACATATTTTGTGCTTTATTTTTAAAGATCTAATAATTAAACAAGCTTATTGGAAGTATAATAATTGTTGCTGAAGACTTTCATTAAATGTTTTTTTTTTATTTAGAAACAGAATAAAAAATATTTAAAACATAATGAAAGGCATCAAAAATAACCTTTATACTTTATTTTATTTTTTAAACTGGAGTTCTTAGAAAAAGTTTCCGTCTCTACAGATAGAAACATGTCCTGTTGAGCTGAACATGAATCATCAGTTCTGTCACATTCATGAATCAGTAACACTGACAATCTGTTGAAGGTATAAAGATGGAATGATTGTGCTGATCGACGTGAGTAAGAGAGGTGACGTGACGCATCGTCTCCGTGGACACGACAATGAGATCCACTCGCTGGCGTGGTCCCCTGTGATTGGTGAGGATGTTCTCCACAGCAGAGCTGAAGACAGCGAAGGTAACGGGACACTCATATTTATTAAACATACAAAGTAAATGTTCTGATCCAGTTGCAGTAAAACAGGGAATATTTCATCTGGAGTCTGGTTTATTCTTTAAACCTCTAAAGGAACTAATGGAGTTTTAACTGCAGAGGAAAAAGGCTGTTATCTGGCATCTGGGAGCAAAGACCAGACTGTGAGGATCTGGAGCACAGCCAAGGGAAAAGGTGAAGGATTTACTGCAGCACCATTTTCAAAACAAAACACATTTAGCTTCAGCACATTTTTAAAGCTTGTTAGATTTTTATGTGATATTTTTTTACCGTTAACTTAAAGCTGCTTAATTCTCTAATAAATCGGAAGAATCAGTTCTGTTCTCCTGTAGAAGAAGAAAACTGAGACTCCTCTGTGTCCTGGCAGGTGTAATGACTCTAAAGCTGCCATTCCTCAAGAGAAGAGGCGCTGCGGTCGACCCCGGGGTCAAGGAGAGAATTTGGCTTAATGTCCACTGGCCGAAGGGAAGACCGACACAACTTGTGTCCAGCTGCTTCAGGTTCACGCTCCTCCTGTCGGGGGTTGACACAATCATGTCCAAATCCTGATTAAATCCAAGTACATTTCTAATCTGGTATTTATACTGTACTAATTTATACTAATTCAGGGTAGCGGGATAATTATAACTTGGTTTAATTGGTTTAATTAGGGATTTTGGGCTATTTGAAGCAGCAGTATTTAAGGTTAGAAGTCTTTGCTTCTGTTATTTGGTGGTTTGGAAGCTGCAGCTTCAGAGTTCAGTAAATGTGTCACTTTAGACATGTTTTAGCTTCTTCATCTACTGTGTCCATGTGGACATGAATAAAACTCTAGACAGGACGTCTTCACTGCCTTCAGTTGTTGAAAAGTGAAGCTGCGAGGTCTCACTAGCCCCGCCCACTCTCCTGCCCACTGTCAGGGTGTTTTTAACATGAAGTAACTAATTCTAGATAAATAAAAGTATATTTGGACATGCAGCAGTGAGGTAAGAACTGTGTGGAAAATGATCTGGAAGGTGTTTTTATTTTTAAATCAGGAAAATGTCTCGTTTATTTACATGGATGGATTTAAGGCTGCAGTCAGCTGTTAGTGGCACATGGAATCATTGACTTCCACGTTCTGCTCTCGGTCTAGATTTCATTCATGTCTATGATGATGTCACAGAGTATTAGCTGCCAAACACAAACTGTTAAATAATTTCTAAATCAAACTGGTTTTTGTTTATTTTTGGTTCCAGCGGTGAGCTGGTGATGTGGGATTTGGCCAAGACGGGGAAGCAGAAGTGGAATCTGTTTGGAGTGTCATCCGAGGGTCTGAACCACAGCCGGATTGTTTTCAACATGAGTTCTGTTCAGCTGCAGGACGGCAGGGAGCTGCTGATCAGTACGTCTATGGACAGAGAGGTGGGTCACATCAAACATCAGCAGGAAGTTGGTCTGAAAGTTTACTGACAGCTTGATGGTCGAAGGTTGTCCAGATAATAATCAGTGAATCAGTATTACGGACCTGATACGTCTCGTTCTGTAGACACACAAATAAACAACAGAACCTCAGAAACAGGAACTTATTTGACTGAAGCAGAATAGCTGCATCTGAAGAAGTGAGTCTTCTCCTATCAGCTGTTTGTAACAGACCTCCACCATCACACACTCCCTCTGGGTCACAACACATCCTTCAGATCAGAACTCTGATGGCACCTTTTTTCTGGACAGATTAAATGTTGGGACCTGAACTCGTTAGGCTGCTGTTGGACCCTCCCCACCTTGGGAGGTCACATCTACTCTCTGACCTTCTCCCCTGTGGGTGTGGGATGTCTGGCGTTGGGTGTTGGTGATAATATGATCCGAGTGTGGAACACGCTGACCTCTCAGAACCAGTATGACATCCGGTCCTTCTGGCAGGGAATCAAGTCCAAGGTCACAGCGGTAAGATGGGTTCTGATCCAACCCCCCCCCCAAACGTTTCTGTCTCATGTTTATTTGTTCATGTCTTGCAGCTGGCGTGGCACCCGACAAAAGAAGGCTGGTTGTCTTTTGGAACTGATGATGGAAAAGTTGGGATCTACGACGTCTTCTCCAACAAGTTAGAGTCATTATTATCTCTTCACTCATCTGTTTGTTTCATGAAGCTCAGCTGAACTTCAACCATCTATTAATACACAGAATGACGGGACTCATCAGCTGAGGCTTTCGCTTCATGTGCTTGTTTTTTTATTGTTTTAACTGTTAATTTGTATGAACTTGTATATTTTTCAGAGGAGTTCCCAAATAAACTATTGCAAATTTGATTAGATCTTAAACATCAAAGTTTTTTCACTTATGCCCCTTTTCCAACTTAGCCCCGCCCCACACAGCACAGCTCTTTTTTGAGAGCACTTCCACTATCCAATTTTGGGGCTGTGTTTTTTTTGTACCACCTCTGGAGGTAGAACTGAGTCAGGCTGCGGCATCATTTGTGCAGTGATACTTGATGACTCTAGTACCCCCACCCCGTTACTGCTGCCCTCTGATTGGTGTGGCATGTGGCTGCCCCGCTGGAAACACCGGGCCTGGGAAGCTTCCTGTCGTGATGCTGGGTTTTCTGGATCTGAATTTTTGCGCCGCTTGCAAATCGAAACCCCGCCCTCCTCCACACCCTCGCGCTCACTTCTGTGATCCCAATAGACACACAAGACAATCCGGTCCGTGTGGTGTTAGGCTGAGTCGGGGGGAGTCGGGCGGGCTGAGTAGATGCCAGTGGAAAAGAGGCATAAGATACTATAAACTTGTATAACACGCAGCATCATCATTTCCTCCATGTTAGATGTTTAGGAAACATCTGTGTGGTTTCTCACAGCTAAATGAACCGTTGTTGGAACATTCGATGAACTTTAAAAACTTTAGTTGAAAGTTTTGTTTCCCTGCGGCGATCGCTGTCATCCATCACTGAATGGTCATTTGTTCTGCTTGGTTTCCTCCAGACCTCCTCAGATATCGAGCTCCTATCACAGGAAAACAGTGTACACACTGGCTTGGGGACCCCCAGTGCCCCCCATGTCATTTGGTAAGTTCCTAATGAACTCTTGGCAGCTGCTTCTGTTTGTTCGGAATCTTCTGACCCAGCAAAGTCTCAACCGTGGGACACCGAAAACAAGCAAGTCAGCAGAAAAGCCGAACATCTCTGCATGGCCTTTAGTAATGGACTCTGTAATTGAATGAGCTGCGAGAACACTTCCAGCTCACCTCCTTCCTCTTCTCTCACTCATGTGGAAATCACGCTGTAGGAAGTTAATTTTATCAGCTGTTAGTACACAACATTTTGATTACTTTATCAATCAGCTGGGTTCTGTGGCCATAATCATTACAGTTCCACTAATCTGCTGATGTTTTCTAAACAAACATAAAACGCTCCCAGTTTAAATCAGCTGCTTTCTTTCAGGGTGGATCTCAATTTTACTTTCTTAAAAATGTTTTTTCTCCTGTTTATCTCTGGTAGATAGATACTTTGGAGACACAAATTAAACTAAATAAATTGTGTTTTTCAAAGTGATGTAGAACTTTGTGAATGTAGATGACACCTGCTAACGTTCCTGTTGGTTCCTCTCTGAGTTTGTGATTTCTTATTGTCGGGTCTAGAATGCTGATTGTCCAACACGTAGCTGGTCTATTCTACAGAATCAGCCTCTGAATGATGTGTTAACATGTGTGACGTTCAGGTGCACAAGGAAAACAGAGTTACAGTCTGTACAGCTGCGCTGGGGAAGGTGTCATCCTGCAGCAGGACCCATCCAAGCTGAGTGGAGAGGCGTCAGACATTGATAAGCTCATCAGAAACACCAACAACATCCAGGTGAGAGGATGATGATGATGATGATGATGTAAGATCTGAACGTTTTAATGTTGGTTACAGTTTCTGTGTCTGAGTCGGATCAAATAAAAGTGAAGAATCACACTGCTTCTCTTATCACTCACGTTCTGGTGCTTCTGTTTGGTTTTAGGAAACAGCTGTTGGAAGCTGTGTGCACACATTTATTTATACTCACATCATCCCACCACATCTTTACCAAGTACGAACCACAACAATAAAAACAACATTAAACAGTCAAACAGAAAATAAAAACACTTACTAGGAGATTTAACATTACATTTCCTCCTTTTTCTTTTTCCCAACATGGATGCTGAGATTTCAGAAATAATTCTGTAAACCTCAAACACGTTAAAGAATACACTAAATTTACTCTTCAGACTGTTGAAGTCTAAACTTGAATGAACTGGTTTCTTTCTGTGTGACTGTTTTTACTTTTCAACAGCACAAGTTGTCTCCACACACAGACCTCAGCTGGAAACCAGATGGGAAAGTTGTTGCCATCGGTAACGAGGATGGGTAAGTGACCCAAATCACAACACCCTGTCAGGCTGTGTGGGTCCTGGAAATGGACCGAGTGTTAGCTGACACTGGAGTCCCGAGGATACAGAATAATAAGTCTAGTTCTGTAGGAGCAGCTGAATCTGGACTACGTTGATGAAGACGTTTCTGATTGGCTGTCGGTCTGATTCCTCTAAACACATGTAACAGACAGAAAATCTAAAACAAGAAGAGGAGCAGTACATCATATCATACAGCCAGAGAACGGTTCCGATTCATTCAGCTGAAACACCAGAAATTGGTTGTAAAGCACTTTTCAAATCAGACGACACAAAGTTCTTCACACTACAGTTTGTCGTTCACACACACACACACACACACACACACACACACACACACACACACACACACACACACACACACACACACACACACACAAGTGTGTTTTGTTATCCTTATGGGGACCAGGCTTCGGTCCCCACAAGAACCCTCGGACCCCAGAAAGATAGTAAAAGTCAGGAAACTGGTCCTCAGGAGGTCAGAAATACAAACCCACACACACACACACACACACAGGGTGTCTGGCTGCCAACCAACGCTCCAAGGCGTCGAGTTTTCTGCGTTAGTCTGTCTTGACTAATCTAGAAAATAAAACTTGAGGACTGTTTTAATCTAGATTATAGACCACGTTATGTACTGAAAACAGCTTAAACATTGTCTAATGGAAAGATTCTTTATGTAAATGCTGCTTTTTTAAATTTAAAAGGTCTGGATAAAGAGACTAAGAGATAAAGTTCCTCTTCAGGCATCTTTTTGCTGATCTTACTGATTCGATGAGGGTTTTTTATGACTGGAGTTTTACATCTTTAAAGCAGATATACAACATGAGGTCTGTATCAGTAGAGAGATTTTTGTCTGATAATCTTAGAAATGAATCCGTTTCTTCCTCTGCTCTTTGCTGCAGGAGCATCGATGTGTATCAGTCTCCCAATCTGAAGCTGCTGTGCAGCATCCAGCAGCATCACAAGATCATTAACACGTTACGATGGCATCCTGAACAAAACTCTCCACCTGAGCTGCACGGTCTGCTGGCTTCTGGTTCCAGCAACGCCATCATCTTTGTACACAGTCTCCAGACCTTCATAGGTACAGAAAGTCTTTTCTGTTACCCTTCCAGCTCTGCACGTCCTGCAAATACAGAAGTTTCTAAAAAAAAGAAGTGGGGCAGAATTCCTCCGAAGTTTTAATGTCAGTTGACTTTTTTTGTAGTTTTTTGCAGACCAGGTGTTTGAAGGACGTATTAGCAACTTAAATGACTTACTGTTTCAAAACTAACAGCTAGATTTTATTCTTTCACTCAAGCTAAATTTAAATGACACTCAGACTTCTTGTTGAGGATCAAACCTGAATGATTTAACATTTTTCTGATGTGGTTTTCTAGAGAATCCTCCAGAGGATCATGTGATCCTGACTGAGTCATATCGCAGGTTGTGTGGTCATACAGCTAAAATCACTGGCATGGCTTGGAGTCCACATCACAGCGGTCGACTGGTCTCCGTCTCGTATGATGGCACAGCTCAGGTCAGTGGAGTGTTTGTGAAAGGGGGCGGGGTTTATCTGAGAACTGTTTTAAACTCATTCTCCTCCTTGAAACTGAACACGTGATGTTTTCTGTTTGAGGCTCATTGACACTCTGTAAACGTTCTGGCATGTTGTTTCATGTAGGTGTGGGATGTTCTGGAAGAGGCAGCAGTCTCAAACTACCGCGGCCACAATAGTAATCTGCTGTGTGTGGACTGGTCACCTGTTGATCCAGATGTGATCTGGACTGGAGGGAAAGACTTCACGGTGCACGAGTGGAAGGTCTCCAAACAAGCGTTTACTAAACCACCTAAAGGTAAACGCGTGTTGTAAGAGAAACCTTCAGGGCTAAAACTGCACGACTGTAACAGTCTCCTCATCTCAGGGAAGAAGATGGTCATGCTGCAAGAGAAGAGGGCCAGCTCCAAACAGCAGAAGAAGAAGAACAAACCCGGGTCTGAATCTGGAGGAGCTGTTGGTCTGAAGATAAACGGAGAGTCGACCACTGAAGGAGAGACGGTGGTGACGGAGAAGGAGCTGTCTGAGGAAGATGAAGTTAAATCAACAAACAGTCTGGAATCTTCAGCAGGTAGAAGAAGAAAAGAAAGAAAGTGTCTGAAAGATTTTACTAGAAAATAAATAAAAAATGTGTTTTATTTTCAGCAACTGTTGAGATGCAAAAAAAATCCACTTCTGCTGCAAAAAGTAAAGAAAAAGCAGGTTTGTAATTTAAATGAATTGAGAACATAAATATATATTTTAAACATTGTTTATTGTTTTAGTCTGTTTCTGAAGGAAAATGAATTAGAATCTGATTTTATTTAACTGATTTATTTTGGAGGATTCTGTTTGATACTTCTGTAGTTTTTCTCTGAGCAGCAAATCTCCAGCTTTTCTTTACACAAACATTTAGTTTCAAACTGATTAAATATTCATCCTGTATTTTGTAGAAGTGCTGAGAGCTTCAAGTTTAAAATGAGATCATTTGTTTATAAATCTTTAATCAGTCACTTTCTGCTACTTTTCTGTCTGTTTTGTTCTTCATGTTCAAACTCGCTTTTAAAAGCTAGTTTTAGAACAACACAAATGTTTTTCAGTTTTAAATATTGCCGATCCCAGTGATCTGTATTGTAAAAAATAATTGGCATAAACTGAGTTCCCTGGATGTGTGAAGCTGGTGAAGATGCACCCCAAAAACCTGCAGCTGGAACTCCAGCGTGTAACGAATCAGGGTGCTGAAAACTTATGCACACATTAGCGGTGTATAAAACCGTCTGTTATTGTCCTTCCACCTCCTGAACGAACACGTTTTGTGTTGGTTGGTCATTTGAAATACTTTTGTAAGACACTGTTAATGTCTGTGTTTTATATTATTTTATTTTTTACAGATTTTCTCTCGTTAAAGAAGAAGAAGCCTCGCTCCATGCTGCCCCTCAGTACATCCATGGACCATCGGCCAAAAGACGATCTGCTGCAGGACTGCATCACTCTGGCCTCCATCAAACACTGTGACTGTGAGTCTGCCGGTCGGCCATGACACCTGCAATCTGTTGGATGCAGAAGATTCTGGCTGCCAGTTGTTGATTTATTTGTTTCAAAAGTTGTGAAAATGATTGATTTAGTGTGATTTACTCAGACGTCACCATGTTAGGAGCTGATTGGTCGGTGTGTCTAAGTGGTGGTTTCTGATTGGACAGTTATTATCTTCCGTCTCATGAGTTTTCTCTTTAAACATTGTGTTTTATTACCTCCCAGATAGAAAAACATTTAATGAAGTAAATACAAGAGGTGTTGGAATTTTAACCTCCAGCCTTGAGGTTAGGTGTTTTCAACCATCTGTTGCCATAGTAACATATCAGTGAAGTGGAGTCATTAGATAAACTTAAAGTCTTGTAAAAATGTTTTTCAAATATCATCCATAAAACACGAGTTAACCTGCAGAAACGTTTACTGAATGATAGAAGTGTGTGTGTTTCTCAGCTCTGCCTGCAGGTTGTGTCCCGGGTCGGGGAGATCACATCCACCTGGGCCTGTTTCATGACAGACCGGCTCTGTACCACATGTTCCAGGCAGAAGGTTTGGTTTGTTCTTCCTGCAGCATCAGTTAACATGAAATACCAGCGTTCACACGTTAAACACATGTTGTTCCTCAGAGGACGCTCACATCGAGGCGGGTCACTATGACTCCGTGGTGTACCTGCGGCTGTGGAGTGGAGACCTGGAGGGGGCGCTGCAGCTCGCCACAGAGAGAGGAGAGCTGAACGACCATCTGCTGTCCGTCGCTCCCATGGGTACAAACATTTACTGTGTTTATCATTGACTAGACTTCTAACGAGAACATAGAAGGTGAAGCCACCACAATACGAGCACCCCTACATGTGTTAAAGCCCCGCCCCTTCATGTCAACATGGCGTCTTGTGTTAATCAGATATCATGGTTTCTTTTTCAACATCAAAAGAAGGGAGAGGGGATGGGTTTAGATTTCTGTATGTCCACAAGTAAAAACATGACAGGGTTCTCAGAATGGGTCACAGGAGCGCCCTCTGGTGGTCTGTAGCATAAACTGTGAAATGTTCTGAGTTAGAAGCTCAGCTGAAAATGTAATAAATCATAAATAGTTGCTTAGAGTTTAGATTTATCTCGTCAGTCGTGCTGATAGAAGGAGGAAAAGGAAATACTTTCTGTAAAACAAAAAAAGTTTCCCAACTGCATTAGAAAGTAAGGATGTATCTGGATAGAAATACACAAGAGCTGATTGATTTCACACTGTGTAGAATTGATACTTTAAGAACTGCATTGGTTTGGGTGTTGCCATGGTAACGTGCTGTCCTGTTCTGAAATGTGTTTAAAGCTGATTTGTCTGTTTATAAACCAGGAAGTACATCCACCATCAGTAGAAGCATTCTGCTGTGTATAAGTTACAAAAACAGCTGATCAGATCACTTTGTGACCGTGTTACATCAGAATATCGTCCTGTTTTCTGAACCTGGTGAAAACCTGTTTTAAACTTCCTGCAGCTGGTTTCAAAGTGTGGAGCCAAACGGTGGAGGCCTTCGTCAAGCAGCTGTGTCTGCAGGAGCAGTACCTGAAGGCAGCATCACACCTGCTGTCAGTCAACAAACTGTACGAGGCCGTCGACCTGCTGCGGTCCAACAAGCTCTACAGGTTACTTCCTGTCTTCTTCAGAAACTGAGTCAGACTAACGAGTTAGTTTATTACTTTAGATTTAATGAGATTTAATGAATAATTCTAAACTTTTGGTGAAATAATAGAATTTAATATAAGAGTTTGTGTTTTAAAATAGAGAAGAATCTTCAGGTTCGTATTTAAATCCTAAAACTTGTCCTAAAATTAACAACAAAAAAGTTAGTTTGTAAAAGTTTAGAATTTTATGGGGGAAATCCCAGTTCAGAACCTGTTACAGTCCACTTTGTTCTGAATGCTGTTAGTCCACGTGCTCATCGAGCGGTTCTGTTCTGTTACTCAGAGAGGCCATAGCTCTGGTCAAAGCCCGGCTGCCAGCAGAAGAACCCATCCTGAAGGATCTCTACACATGTTGGGCTGCAGTGCTCGAGAAAGATGGACATTTATCTGCAGCTGCTAAATGGTGTGGATGTTCAGAACTTCTCAGAACTTTAGTTTTCTGATTGTATCTGTAAAGTTTGAGATTTATTCTTTTGTTTTGTTTCAGTTACCTCGCTGCTGGTTGCAGCTTCGATGCAGCTAAAGTCATCTCTAAGAAGAACGACATCTCGTCTCTGAGGACGGCCGCCAGTCTGGCCAGAGTCTCCGGAGAGGAAGCTCTGGCTCAGTCGCTGGCTCTGAGATGTGCCAAAGACCTGGCAGCTGCTCAGGACTGGGTCAGCGCACAGGAGGTTCTGAGCTCGCACGGCGGCCTTCTGGTCAGAACCCGACATGTTGTAACAGAAATCATGTGCAGTAATTATTCTGCAAGATGTATTTGGTTGAAACCTTTGTGCTCTGCAGGTCCACAGGCTTCATCTGTGTGTGTCCGAGCTGCTGGTGGCGGCGCTGGAGGACGCGGACGTCTACTCTCCTGCTTCTCGTGTCTCCAGTCATCCGTGGGCGTCGCCCAATAAAAGATCTCACAGCCTCCAGGACAGAGTGCGAGACGTCTGGGAGGAAGAGTTTGGTGTTTCACTAAACTCGACTGGAGATCACGGTGTTGAAGTTCTTCTGCAGGAACTGAAGAGTGTGGAGAGTCCAGCACCCAGCGCCAACGTCCCCCTCAGACAGGTACAGTCCTGTAAACCAGACCGCAGGGACTTTTCCTTCAAAGCTCTTTAATGTAACTTGAAATGAATCTGATTGATCTGGATCTGATTGGACCTTGTTGTCATCAGATCCTGCTGTATTCCTCCGTCCATCTGACTGGAGCTCTGCTGAGCTGGTTGCTGAACGATGACCAACAGCTGATAAAGGAACTGTGGGAGGCGGCGGCCTGGCTGAGAGAAGCGGGTCACTTCAGTGTGTCTGCAGAGTTCTGCAGGCTGCTGTTCCCTGATGGTATGAAGTCCTGCTGGACCTTTAGTCTGATTGTTAGATGACAATAGGAATAAAACACGTTCAACTTCTAACAGAATGTGAAACATTTAAACCCATCAAGCTTTTGTTCTGTTAGATTTGGCAGAACTTTGGCAGCTGGGGAGTTTTTTTAAATCATCCCTTTTTGTTCTTTCAGGGGACGTCAGTGTTTTTTCCAGGAAACATTCCAAAATGTTTCATCACTCAGAAGAAGCAGCTAAAGCTGCTGCCAGCAGCCTGCAGGCGTTTGTCTGTTACCATCATCTGTACGAGTTCTGGTGGAGAACCTCAGCAGGCAGGCGGAACACTCAGAACGGACTTCTCCTTCAAGAGGCTGCTGATGCTGAAGACGAGCTGAAGAACGAGTCGACCCATCGATCGAAGTCTGAGGACGGCTGCGACCCAGAAACCTGCAGCTCTAGTAAACTGGACTTCGATGTGTCAGTTCTTCTGTCTGAGCGTCACGCTGCCTGTCAGGCTGCTCAGAGATCTGTGAAGGAGATCCAGGAGCGACTGGGTGTCATGGTTCTGCAGCACAGCCGGGCTCAGGGAGGGCAGCTGGACTCGGAGAACAAACAGAACCACAGCACCTCAGAAACATCATCAGACCGTCAGTGTGCTGCTGGTTCTGAGCAGCGGTGAGGCTCGTTATGAACGATTCATTAACTCCAATACGTCAGACTTAAATCAGAATGAAACCACAACATGTAAAACTAGAACCTGACGTCTCCCTGGGCAACAAGATTTTACTGAAGGTCTGATTTCTGTAACACTGATTTTATTTTGTCTTCAGTTCTGAGGACCAGGACACTTTCCTCACTTTGTCCACAAAGATGTCCAAGTGTCAGCAACAGCTGGATGACCTGCCTGACATCATCAAGGTACGAGTCGTTCAGCAGCAGCAGACGGTTGTGATTAAAGCTGATTTGTCTTCGATCTGTTATTAATAAAGTTTCCTGTTTTATCACTGAATGAGTTTGTTCAACTTTTTTTTTTACTGATCATAAAAAGGTTGTTTGATAAATTAGAAATAATTGTGCTGTTTGTTTTCCAGATGTACCCTCAACCAGATGTTGTGGAATGTTGTCTTGTTCTCCTGCATCTCAGTAAATCCTCATCTGTCACCGACGTCCTCCAACAGGAGGCTAAAGATCTGCTCCATAAATACGGAACCAGCAGGCGGGTCCTGAAGGCCTCGCAGCGATTCTTTACATGATCCATTTTTCTTGTAGACTTATAGATGTACCTCACCTGTACAGCTGCTGCTTGAATAAACAAATCTTTGATAACAAACTGATTCTGAGTTGAGTAACTTTCAGCACCTTTGATCAGCTGATCTCTTTGTGGTTTTGTATCTAGTTAAACAGAAGTGAGAACTTCTAAGACTCCAGCTGTTTGAACAAACATCTGTTTGGTAAAGAACGGAACAAATCGAACTTACATTTAAAATACAAAACAATTTAATGTACAACTGTTGAAAACAACGCAGGATGTAAAAACATGAATCAGAGCGTCTGTAAAGCTGACTGGATGGTTTGAGGGGGAACGTACAGAAACACAAACTGCTCTTTGAAATCATGCATGAAGCACATTTACACACCTTGAAGCTCGCTGCCAAGTTCCCGTGACTTTGGAATGATCTAAAACATTTTTATTTTCATCAAAACGATACATTTTAATCTACAGGCCCCTCCAGGTTCAACATGAAATGAAATCCCTGCAAAAAGTCAAATCAACTGGCTGATGAAGAATCATCTGAACTGAGGTCTCTAAAATCACAGTCTGACACGGGACCCGCTCCTTCCTGTAAAAACAAAGATTTTTAAAAGTGTTCTGACTATATGGCCTTATGCTCAGTTAAAAAGTGATTTAAAAAAAAGAGTGAGCCACTGAAGGATCCACTCTCACCGCGAGTCCACTGGAAAGTCACTCAGCTGAGAGGCTCAAACACGTGTGTTTAGTGAAGTCCTGGAGGACGAGAGCAGAAATCCGCTGGTTGGCTTTAAAAACAAGTGTGTGTCCATGTGGGGGATTGAACGCTCGGTCAGTGCTTGTTGTTGGTCTCCTCCTGTCCTGAACTGGAGATGCCGTTCTGCGGTTGGGTGGAGCCCGAGCCGAGGCCGTACAGTCTCCCACAGTACTTTGCATCATCGATGTTGTCTTCAAAAAACAGCTGGACAAACGCAGAAGAAAAGTTTTATCACCAAAACAGGAAAGTCTCACATGAGGAAACCTGAAGCTTCCTGACAGTGTAAAAGATCACAGATACTGTTAATCTCATATTAATTGTACCATCAGTGATAAATTACTAGATAATCCCATCTGTTTTTATTATAAAACCAACATGTTCATGTCAAGTTGCATCGTTCAGATTACCTCTTTCATCCTGAAGAAAGCCATCCCTGTGAGCAGCGAATCCGAACCCGCTTGATGCTGCCGCCCAATCCTCTTCAGCTCCAACTGGTCTGCTACTTCCTGCAGACCTCCCTGCACAAACACACACTCAAGTAACGCACAACTTCTGATGCGAGCAGCACAATCTGCTAACGGAGTCTGTTGTACCTTTAAACTTTTACAGCTCTTCATTAAGTACTTGACATCGTAGATTGCAGGAAAAAACAAGTTGAGGATCTGAAAGAAGTCGTGTTCCTCCTCAGGAAGCCTCGCATCCGTCAGGAGCTTCACCAAATAGCCAAAATCGTAACCGCTGATGGAGAAACGGGTAAAATTCAACATGAGACAGATGGAGAACACTGATGTGTCTGAGTTATGCTGAACCAGCTTTAATGGAACATCAACAGGAATCCAATCAAAACCTGTCACCATCAATACAGTTATCAAACTGACTCAAAGTGAAGATACTTTTCAAATCTGCAGCAAATCCACACCATTTTATTTCTGTGAATAAAAACTGAAGAATGAAAGTCAAAGTTTGGAGCTAAATTAAATGTGCTAAGTGTCACTTTTATCAAAACACTTTAAATTCAGCCTTTCGGCTGAAAAACCTCTCAGGTGCCAACAGAAGGAATGATTTTAGTGTTTGTAGAGAGACGGACCTGTGGAAGGAGAGCCACTTGACGTTTTCACACAACACCAGACCGGATGTCATGAGCAGCTCAGCAAAGTAGAGTGTGTCGATTCCTTCTTCTTCATGTTTCTTAAACTGCAGGCCGGAGTTCTGCAGCAGGTCAATTGAGTCCTGTGAGTACATGTCTTCTCTGTCAGAAGAAAACAAAGTTTACTGACCAGCAAATCAAGAGTCAAATCAAATCAAAAGTCCTACAGAACTAAATGCTGATGAAAACTCAGAACCACTTAACGTTCAAACATTAACATGTGGTATTTTTTCCCGGGGGAGGGGCGCTCCACCTACGTCAAATTGAATTTGAAGTTGAACTGCCACGTCGTCGTGCCAGGAGGATAATCTCCATCCTCATTCATAAACGTGAGGCCGAGCTGGATGATCTTCAGGAGGTCCACGTTGCATCTCAGCAGCTGGTACTGGTAGTCCACCGTGCTGCGAAATTCACCGATCGGTCGCACGACGACCCCGGGGAATTCTGTGTCCTGATGCACAATAAGACAAAGAGTCAGACGATCACGTCAAACAAGATAAGTGATACTCATGACTTTATGGAGGAGCTGAAGTGACGGGAGTTAGTCCAACAAACATGGTCTTCATGATTCAGACACATCAATGGTTCATTTATCCTTCTGCTGCAACAACAGAGTTAGTAACAGCTGATAATCTCTTACCATGGCAACATAGTTGTAGCTCTGAATAATTTGACGAATCTTCCTCATTTCTTCCTCCACATTGCTCGCCCAGACTTCACAGATGATCTGACTGGAATCTGGAAGTGCGGCTGGCATGTTGGCGGGTTGGGTGGAAAGCTAAAAAACGTAAGAGTCCTGCAGCGCTCGAGGAGGTTGGGGGTCGGTGCAATGAAAGAAAAAAATCTGGGAGAAGATTCAAAGGATGTTAGTGATTTATTTCAGCAAAACACAGATGGGACTGAACAGAACACAGCAGTTCTTTTATGAGATCATTTACAAACAGAATTATATTTGGACATTTCTTCATTCCAACAGTGAGTTTTACTTCACACACGTGAATAATTTAAATTCCGTTCAGTGTGTAGCTTCAGTTTCAGTTCTGAACAAGTGGCCTTCTGTTTACATTATTCTGTGTATTTCTAATTACATGCTTGCTTATAAAACCTGAACCCATCTTGTGGCTGTTTGGAGTGTTTGATATTACTGCTGTGGTTCACTTTTATAAGTTTTGCCTCTAACTTCTTTAGTGAGACAGCTTGAAGAGCAAATGACCCAACTTTAAGAAGTTCAGTGCTGAAACCTACTCAGTTTGTTCACTTTTCAGTCATTTCAAGCAGAATTGTGGCCTGATGTCCAAACGAATTATTTGTAACTATTCACTTCTTACACACCTGATCACATTTCAATCATTCTCTTAGAAAATAACATGTTTTTAACCCAACATCCACGTGTGATCATCTTAAATGATATATATAATTCCCCATGTATCCATTGTGCTGCTCGTACAGAACTCAATTTCTTTATTAACAGTTTCTCGGTTACCATGACAGCATGAACATTTGAACAAAGAACAGCTAACAGCACACGATGTTACAAACACTTAGCTGGCGGTCTATGAAAATAATGTTCAGCTTTTATATAAAGAATACCATGTTTAAAACATGTGCAGCTTGAGACACGCAGAACAACAAACGACAGAAACTATTAGCATTTTAGCTAACCTTTACGCTATCGCGATATTTAAACACGACCGGTGCAAATAGTTTGTTTTTACACCTTTGTGTACTTTGTAAGCTTTAAATGATAAAATTATGCCAAATTGACAGCAGTGAAAGACCAAAGATTTAATTTTACCTGAATTATTCCTCGCTGAACCCTGACGGGCTAATGATAACAGCTTTATTCTTCGTTCCTGTTGTTCGTCTCGAAGCGTCACAGCGCCACCTGCTGCTCCGGAGTGAGTTCTCACCTTAAAACAGGCGTCTACGACCCATAATACATTTCATTTGTGAAGAGCCACAAACTCATCCACAACACCAAGATCAATTAATTTATACAGTAAATCCCTCAACTACAGTTACAGTATGAAGTTAAGCCTTTATGTTTATAAAAAAACAAACAAACATCTTATTGTTGTTCATGCTGCTGGAGATAAACACCAGACTCCACCGTGATCATGCAGGAACAAGCTGTTATAAAACTGGTCGGATGGATGTAGTTTGATCATTTATTACTTAAATGTTTATAAAATGAAACAAGTTTAACTTTGACTTTTGACTCTTCTCACTTTTTTAATAAAAATACAACATGTAAATACATGATCAAATATTTATAATTAATGTAGCATAATTATAAACTAAATCATACACAAGTATATATTTTGTAAGATATGGACAGTGTAAATTCTATTATCATATTGATACAATAAGTATCTTACATTATAATAATAACAGTTACTAGATCCAGATCCAGGTGGAACACATCTGTTGTCCACCTCAAAAGACATATGAACACTTTTTTGAAAGTTTTAAACATTTGTGGATATTATAAATCTTAAAATACTTGTATACAACAGAGGAAAAAAAAAGAAAAATCCTCAGGCTGTGTTGTTTGAACCTATAAACAAAAAGTTCCAAATCCAAACTGAATGTACAGTCAGTCTTTTTTCCATCTGTAAACAGCTGACGGACAGCTGGAAGTCTGAGTATGAGGTGAAAATAATAATGATAGTAATGTAGAAGCTGCTCTCAGACTAAAACATGTTATAGATTATCTAAAGATAACTCCCAAATACAAAAACAATAAGATGAAATACAAAGACAAATTATTAAAAACAAAAGATAAAAATGACAAGAAATAACATTTCAGTTTCTTCATTTTATTTCAAAATATGTGTTGAAACATTTTGAATATATCATTTATCATCATCTATATGTTTGTTCCTGATCAGGTCACTAGAAGCTGGAGTCTGTCTCCAGCTGTCACTGGGTGAGAGGCGGGGCTACACCTGGACAGGTCAGTCCATCACAGAGTCACACAGAGATAACTAACCATTCACACACACAGTGACACGCACACACACAAGGTGTCAGTTGTTCTGCAGAAGAAAACACACATGATCAAGGAGAACGTGAATTCATTGCAAGAAGACCCCAGCCAGGTTTTGAACCCAGGACCTTCTTTCTGTAAGACAATGGTGCTACCAACTGTTCCACCATGCAGCCTTTTCAATGTCTTATATGAGAATTATCACTTTGTGCACATTTTTAAAAAAATCACTTATTTACCCGTTTTTATTACTTTAATTTTCCTGAAGTATTTTTCCTTTAACTTTAGTCATTTGTGTAAAACATCTGGATTTTGCTCAAAGAACTTTTCTTTACAAACGTCTTCAACCACACAAACAACTGAAATGAAAGAAGTAAGGGCATCATATTTTAATTCTTAGTTTAGGAAATTTATAAAAACTCCTTTTTTTTTTAAATTCCTTTGTTTTCTAATGTATTCATTTTACCCCCCCCCATCAATTCCTCCTTTAGATGAATCCAGATGATTCTATTAATAATATGATTATTGTTCATGGGAATTGAAGCATGTGATGTATTGTGTGTAAAACAAACATCATTATGTTTAAATCCACCTGTGTGTTAAACAGTCAGACCATCTTGAAACGACGTTTTCCTGGAGGCAGATTATATTAGTGTTTTGTTTGGAGTAAAAGCAGAACAATGTGCGGTTCTTACGTTCCGGTCTGAACTGTAAAACATCCACAAATTATTGGGTAAGTAAAAAACACCAAAACTGAGAGAAATCTTTTCTTCACAGGTTTAAAAGAAGATTTTCTTTAACAGAAAAAGCTGATGACAATTATTTGGAAAAGTGATATAAAGATGTGCCAGTTCTGTTCTGAAGACTGAGTCCTGTCATCATGACAGCAGCGTAGAGAACAGGTGAGGTCACCTGGTCACTGCTCCATGGATCCTGCTTTCCTCTGAATGTGGGCAATCTCCAGTATCGGCATGAGGAGCTGGAACGCATCCTGAATGTAAGACGCACTGTTGGAAGCCTGCGTGATAAAAGGAATGATTAAAATCTGTTAATGTGTTTTAAATCATTTTTAAAATATTAATGATTTAAGTGGTTCAGAAAAAAATCCATGATAAAACAGAAATACTAATATTGTAATATGTATATGTATTTTGCAGGTTGAAGACTTTCAAAAGCAAATAATTCCAAGTACTGAATCCTGCGGGACTCCAAAACCCTGAAAACTGACTAAAATGATTATATCAGGAAAAATGTTTTAACACCTGTCATCAAAAGGAAAAAGGCAAATAATGTTTTTGTGGTTGTCTCAATGTGTGTGTGTGTGTGTGTGTGTGTGTGTCAATCAAATTCAAGATGGCTGACACAGCCAAACTCAAGCAATCTCAGCAAACACAGAAACAGTCAGAACTCTTTCATTCTCACGTTCTCATGATACTCTGAGAGTCATACACAACATGTCATAGTGTGGGAGCTCGTGCACTTTCATTTTCAAGTTTGGATCATTAATAACAACATTTCTCACCATAAAATGATGTTAAAACTGATTTGTGCTTTTCTTAAATTATAAACATATATTAAACTGTTTACAGATCAGATTAAGGCTAATTTAATCTACAGCTCTTTAAAGATACACGTGTGTTTTATCTACTCAATTGTTCTTTAATCAGATAAAAACCCTGGTTGGATGATTCTGTGACTTTGAGAAGATAAAAAAACAGATGTGAGAATGTTTATGATGATGAAGTGAAATGACACAAACCTCAAGAAAGACTCCGGTTATCAGCGGGTTCAGAACGTCCCCCTTCTCACTGGACTGTAAAACAGATGATTCAGGTCAAATTCAGATCATCAGCAATCCTGCAGTGTGTGAAAACTGAATCCAACATAACAAAACACATCCAAGTTGGAGCTCCTCATTAAGAAGTAAACAAGGACGAAGCAGAAGCAGGTTCAAAACAATAAAACGAATCATAAGGAGGCAGAAATCTGAGGAACCGGGGCTAAATCAGCCTGGGACCCCGGGGCCCCACGAACAAGATCTTTATATGTAACTTTAGTTGATTAAAGTAACGATAATGAGAAAAAGGAGAATAACAGTTTCATTTTAATAAACTGCTTGTTTTTGTATTTAAAAGTATAAATAAACTGAAAGTACTCAGAGACCTTCTGTCAAGCGTTTCCTCATGATGTGATCTCATAACAATACAGAATCCTTCAAAGCAATCCTGGATCCAGACAGAGATCTGGGTCATTTCCAAAATCTAACAAACTGGTTCCTAAACTGTTCCCACCCTAAAAATCTCATGTGTTCACAACATGTCAAGTTCTACATAAATAAACAAACTGTGTGTAGTAAACACATAACATTGTGGGTACCAGCTGAACCTGATCTGAACTGTGTGGAGCATCAACCTTCCGTTAAATTCATCATTCTGGAACTGAACGTTTGTTGTTACAGAAGAATTATCAGACGCTGACATGATAAACAGATCAATAATAAATCTGATCACTTACCCCAGCTGTTGTCAGACAGGAAGTGAACTTCTTAGACAGCTGAGAGATTTCTTTGCACAGAATGACAGTTAATCTGAGGACAGCAGGACAAACAGGGAGTTTTTACAGTGGAGCTGTGTGCAGATGTAGAACCAGGACATCTTTGTATTGTCTTACTGTGACAGGATGTTGGCCTCCGTGGAGCTGTTGTTGAACAGGATCATCTCAGCCAGTTTGTGGAAAAGCTCGATGGATCGTGCAGTCAGCTCGGCGAGACTCCTGATGGCTGCAGCGTGAACCACCTAACGAGTTCAGCACAACAAAGATTTTTACATTTTAGCATAGAAAGATTTGGCTGATTGCTTTAAATGTTCCATTGAAATAGAACCAGGTTCTTACTGACTTGTTAGAGTAGAACCAGGTTCTTACTGACTTGTTAAAGTAGAACCAGGATCTTACTAACTTGTTAAAGTAGAACCAGGTTCTTACTTACTGACTTGTTAAAGTAGAACCAGGTTCTTACTGACTGACTTGTTAAAGTAGAACCAGGTTCTTACTGACTTGTTAGAGTAGAACCAGGTTCTTACTGACTTGTTAAAGTAGAACCAGGATCTTACTAACTTGTTAAAGTAGAACCAGGTTCTTACTGACTTGTTAAAGTAGAACCAGGTTCTTACTGACTTGTTAAAGTAGAACCAGGATCTTACTGACTGACTTGTTAAAGTAGAACCAGGATCTTGACTGACTTGTTAAAGTAGAACCAGGTTCTTACTGACTGACTTGTTAAAGTAGAACCAGGTTCTTACTGACTTGTTAAAGTAGAACCAGGATCTTACTGACTGACTTGTTAAAGTAGAACCAGGTTCTTACTGACTTGTTAAAGTAGAACCAGGTTCTTACTGACTGACTTGTTAAAGTAGAACCAGGTTCTTACTGACTGACTTGTTAAAGTAGAACCAGGTTCTTACTGACTGACTTGTTAAAGTAGAACCAGGTTCTTACTGACTTGTTAAAGTAGAACCAGGTTCTTACTGACTTGTTAAAGTAGAACCAGGTTCTTACTGACTTGTTAAAGTAGAACCAGGTTCTTACTGACTGACTTGTTAAAGTAGAACCAGGTTCTTACTGACTGACTTGTTAAAGTAGAACCAGGTTCTTACTGACTTGTTAAAGTAGAACCAGGTTCTTACTGACTTGTTTAAGTAGAACCAGGATCTTACTGACTTGTTAAAGTAGAACCAGGTTCTGACTGACTTGTTAAAGTAGAACCAGGTTCTTACTGACTTGTTAAAGTAGAACCAGGATCTTACTGACTGACTTGTTAAAGTAGAACCAGGTTCTTACTGACTGACTTGTTAAAGTAGAACCAGGTTCTTACTGACTGACTTGTTAAAGTAGAACCAGGTTCTTACTGACTTGTTAAAGTAGAACCAGGATCTTACTGACTTGTTAAAGTAGAACCAGGATCTTACTGACTTGTTAAAGTAGAACCAGGTTCTTACTGACTTGTTAAAGTAGAACCAGGTTCTTACTGACTGACTTGTTAAAGTAGAACCAGGATCTTACTGACTTGTTAAAGTAGAACCAGGTTCTTACTGACTCACCTCTACAGAGAAAGCTTCCTTTGCCTCCTCGTCTTCATCGTTCTGGGGTTTTCTCATGTTACTGATTGTGCTGCAGGAGCTCTTACAGGCCTGTTGGAGGACAGAAATCTGATTTTCAGTCACATTTCAAACAGAACACAGATGATCACTGAAGAAAACAGCAGAATCATTATACGTGTGGTTCCATCTGATGGAACAGACACAATGGACCAGTACCTTGCAGAGTTTCTCAGCTGTGGCAGACACAGTGAGACCCTCCAGGACTTCCATCAGTTCCTTCTCAAATTCAACACCATCTTCATCTGGAATTAGAAAATGACCAAGACTTTATTCTCAGTGACATCAGAGGTGACGAAGTCAAGCTTCTGGAGATGGTTTACCTTTGTTCTCATCAACATCCTCATCATCAAAATCCACCATTGAGAAAGTGTCCTTGATTTGTTCCAGTTCCTCTCTGAGCTGAAGCAGCTCGTCTCCTGACAGCGTCGTCAGCACTGACTTCACCTACACAAACACAATCCCAGCTGGATTAGGAACAGAACCACGAGGTGCTTCTCATGATCCAGAAATGATCTCAGAAACAATTCCACCTCATGTTTCCTGTTTGAGTTTCTGAATCTTTAATTTGAAGTCTTCCAGAACCTGATCCAGATATTTTGGTGTGAATTGAAGCATCATTTCTATGAACTCACTCCACGAAACGTAACTCACAAATAAAAATATTAGAACTAATACCTTAGATTCACTCTCTCTGGACAGAATCTCCAGAGCTTCCAGATGTGACAGACCCTGAAATTCATCAAACAGCATCCCGTAGTGAGCAACCGCCTTCTTCTCAGAATCTGATGACTCTGTCTGTGCCGTCTGCAGCTCCTCTCGCTCCTTCGCCTCCCGTAACACCTGAGAAACCCACAGAGACCAACAAAACAAAGAATTACACACAACCAGGACACCAGCTTTCAGACATTGTACGTGATTGTTACAGCACACGCTCACCTGCATCAGATCCATTAAAGCTCCTTTAAGTTTGACCTACCTGAGACAAAGTAGCATTCCTGTTCATAAGTCCTTTGGTTTTCTTAAATCCAGGATCCCCTTCTGCAATCACATCCATCGTCTTCTTCCCAATAAACTCCAGAGCATCCAGACCGCCTGTGATCACCGTTTTCCCCTGTCAACACATTCATTTTCATTTAGTTTCTTTCCCTGGAGTCTGGAACGTCAGCGTTGTTAAACATGTCCTTACTGTGGTCTGGACGACGCTCGTGAGAGACGACAGCATGCCCATGGCACCTCCCACTGCTGATGATTCATCGCTCGCAGCTTGGTCTTTATCACTGTTGGTCTCAACTGCAGGAGAAGAATCTAAAGCATTTATACAATATGAAAATACTAGAGAGGTTTTTTATATTTTAAGTTTTCCTCCCCACACAGCTCATCTCACCTGGTTGTTTCTGTTCTTCTTCCACCTGAGCTGAAAGCTCAGTCGGACTCGGGATTCCCAGCGATGTCTCTGCCTTCTCTATAACCTGAGTGAGGCCTTGACCTGGACAGAAACGACAGGCAGCACAGACTTTATCAAACCTGTGATGACCATTAGACAGCCATGAACAGAACCACTGAGTTACCACAGTATGTTTTGGTTACCATAATGGCAATTTCTGCAATGCGGTATCAAAGTGAAAACATCAGAGTCTTTCTGAAACATTGTTTTAACCCATTCTGCTCAAAGCAGCTGAAGAACAACACAGTAATCTCTGGTCCTGCAGTGTTGGATACTCACCCACAGTGGCCACGGTCGCTGTTGCTGTGGACAGGATGGATTTGCCCCAGCTGCCCCAGTATCCCCAACCACCCTGAGACACAGTAGACTCACTGGACGTCTGTCAGATAACAGAGGACGGCAGGAGAAAAAGGCAAGAAGACACAAATAAAAACATCATGAGGAATCTGACTCACATTCCCACAACAAATTATCTTTCAAAGCCCATTAGTTTGGAAGAAAAACTGAGTTTTATTTTCTCAAATGAACTGTGTCTTGAAAAAAACTGTTTCTCTTCCTATAAGAGAATCACTGCAGCCAGTTTTATTAGATCATTTTAAAGTGATCACAAACCTCCCGTTTAGACGTTAAACATGTTTCAGATGTGTTGTTAAAGAGCCCATTTCATACAAATTTCAGGATTTTGTGGTTATTTCTTAAGTATTAACCAGTAATATGAAACATTTTATATCTAAAAAAACGTCAGGAAACACTGATTAACACTGATGCTAACAGCTTTTAGCTAGCAGCATGCTAAGTGTGGTTTCAACTGCAGGAGCTGCAGAATACTAACGAACAAAGGAGTTGTGATGAAACAGATACAGGCCGTTCGAACTCGGGTTTTATCACCACCTGCGTAATTTGAGAGATAAAAACTGAAAGAGAAGTTGTTGACCTGTTTTCACCCACTATGAAGGTAAGAACACCTGTGGAGCTAAAATATTCAACAGAAACCTCAGAAACACTGTTTTTAATGGAAGGAACTCTATAATACAGCTGTGGTGAGGTGGGACGTTTTAGAAACCCTTATGTTTCTGGTATATTAAATTCAAAATGTATACATTTCATGGCGTAACAAGCTGTAATCAAGAAGTTAAACACTTTAAATATTTTGTATAATAATTCGACCAAATATTTCTGGCTGAAAGACTTCACAAATCAAGACGTTGTGGTAAAACGTCAGGAGAACGTAAATAAATGTACAAACTTCTTACTCTACTCCACTGTTCACTAATTGTTCTCTAATTTTTTTAAAGTTTTTTTATACTTCCTGGTTGTTTTAGACAGACCCATCATCAGTTTTTTGGATTATCATTGCCAAACACAATGTTATTCCTATTTTCCTGCAATACAAAAAAACAGCCTGAAGCTACCAGATCATTCTCCACAGTAAAATGACTTGTGCTCTCGTTTGCACTTCACAGAAAGCCTGTCTTGCCATCCGTGCTGTTACCTTCAGTGGCCGTTCTTCTGTTTTTGCCTTTGCTTCGGCTGTTGGTCTGTTGTCGGTTTTCCTTCTGGCTTTTCTTGTTGGAGCAACATCAGGTGTGGATGGGGAGGAGCTGTCTGGCGTTTCTGCAGGAGAAGCATCTTGCACCTCAGGTGTAGCTTCTGTTTCTGCAGCTGCTGCATGAGAGGTTTCGCTGTCCGACATCCTATCAAATGTCCCAGCACATAACTTAATGACAGAAAGAGAGAAAAACAGTTACTCTGATAAGATTCAACATGGTTCTGATTCTGAAAGCTTTGAATGTACGAGGAGTTGATTTGATGATTCAGATGCAACAACTGGAGGTATCAATTATTTGCTGAACTAAAGTACAAGAATTAACAAACACCAGTCTTTTTCTCAGCTGTTCTTCGATTCCCTGATCTCCAAAATGGATCGATAAAAGCGCGAAGATTTGCAAAAATAACAAAATCTGCATAAACGTTACGTCCTAAACCATAAACATGAAATCAAATGAAGAATCCAGCTCTTGTTAACCAACGGGGGAAACTTTGGACTCTGATTTGGAAGTCACGTTTTTTTAACTTTATATTTATTGATGCTGATAAATGTACAACAACCATCGCGTATCAAAAAGACATTAAAAGCAGGTTTATAGAGTAGTTAAGATAAATATGTATGTTCTACTCATCTAATTTTACTAGTTTAGGTTGTAAACTCACCCTTTTCTCAGGTTTGCAATCAAAAATCTTCTTGATGTTGATGTTAGCAGTTACGTTTTCTGCAGCCTGCTTGCTTTTCCTTTCCAAAATTAAAACAAACAGTAATTAACTTACTTATAGTTTGTGCCTAAGTATCTACGCGCTAAATGCATTCAAGTTTTCACTAATGTTCTGCTAAACGATTCAGGCTTTCTTATTTATGTCTAGCAAATTTAGCCACGTCACATTTTGTTTTCAAAGGTTATGGCTAATAGTTAGCCACATCGAGCCATAATCAGTTCCAGTTCCGCCTAATGCCTTCACAACAAAGGCATCATCTCACGCCAATTTTCAATTGAGAACAAAATAGTAAATTAAGCTAACAGAAATTTAAAACAACAACAAAATTAACTAAGTTTACATGAGGTTAAGAAAGTTCAAACCCCCCAAAAGTCGGTAAAATGCAGTTTATATTTACGAATTATACAAATTGGAATTATTTTGAAAAACCCATTCTACATACCATTCTGTTTCCGTATAACTTGATTAAACCAACGGGAAACCTAGACAACTACCGGAAGCTTCACAAAAAATAGTTTAGGAAAGAGAAGAAAAAAGTAAAAGATTGGAACGAAACGTTTTTTTTTTTATTTCTCATATCAACATTATAGTTATTTTATTAACTTTTGACAAAGCATTTACAGAAATTAATGTAAATGTAAATTGTATTTATATATAACGTTTGAACAACAGCTGTGCAAGGGGATTTTCAATTCAATCAAACAGAATAAAAACAGCAGTAAGATAAAAAGTGGTAGAACAATAAAAACTAATACAACTGTAATCTATCCAAGGGTAGATTAAAAAACCCTGAACCCGAGGTCCCCAAATCTGGGGACATAGCTTCCTACCAGAGACAAATGTCCAGCGAAGAAGTTAAACTAAGCTAAGACAGAAAAGTTTTCAGCAGAGAAGAAGCAGCTGTTGGGTGGGCGGAGTTTGTATAACGTGACTGATGTAAACGTCAGTCTCATCAGTTCAGCATATGTAGAAGACAGTGACAGATGCTAAACATGTTTTACTTCTCTGTTACACATTTTTAGTCAGCTGTTAATGACATAATAAACTTGTCCGACTCCAAGAGCCAGGTGTCCTCTCTGTGTCCTCTCTCTGAGGTGTCCTCTCTGTGTCTGGTCAGTCTGGTTGATTTCTATGCCCATTTTTTTTATCGACAAACAGTAAGCTCCGCCCACTCACTCTCACCTGAACCGGGAAGGTAACGTCGCGTGGCTCTACGCTATAAGATAACAAATAATTTGTTGAAACCTCGAGGATTTTCTGAAAAGTGTTTCAGGTTTCAGTCTGCAGAGGGTTTTCTGTAGTGGCCGCGTCAGCAGCAGGTGGGAAAATTTGTTTTGAAAACTTTTAGATGCTTTGAGAGAATCTGCTTAGCTATCTGTGAGGACCCTAATTAAAGCTCGCTAACTTTTCTCTTTTTGAATCTGTAGTTTTGTATATTAAAGGGCGCTTCAGTAGCATTTCAGTGAAACCTATAGATTATAAATAGATTCGATCTCTTGTAGGTTCAGCCTTTTTGTTCGTGTCACTGTGTAACTGTTATACCAGCCGGTTTCTGGTGTTAAGTCGAGAAATGTAACCCCGTTAAATCGGTTTCCCTACCTGCTAAAGTACAGTAGATTTCCAGACAGCAGGGTGTCTCCCCCCTGCGAAAAGGTACAACTTGTAGAAGAATAACAATCTCAGGATGTGTGAGATATTCACAGAGGAACAGGATAAACAATTTCAATGGTGATTTTAAGTCATCATGTGTGGTTTTCATGTTGAATTTGACCTTAAAGGGTCACAAAACTGTCAGCGTTTGTGTTTATGCCATTAAAAAACTCAAACTTTAAGTAACAAAGCTTAAGTAGAAAAGGAGCTGAGACTTTTCTACAAGCATCTTATGTGAGAGAAGGAAAGCAAAACCAAGACAGACATTTTAACTTCTATATATATAAAATATTAATGTTTTTAAGATTAAAAAAATATGAAGAATATGTCTGTGAAGTTTGACCTATAAAGATTCTCCTACTAAAGATTTATGCAACAGAATAAACAAGTAGGTGAAAAGTCAAAGGCTCTTCAAGCTGCTGACTCTTCCTGTTCTGCAGGTTCATCTCGTCTAAATGTGACATGAGATTTTAACTTCTCGCATGATGTTATCACGTAAGAATCGGCACCTGTCACAGACACTCATCACAGTCCTGCTGCTCGCTGGCTGCACAGCCAGTGGAGCTCACAACGGGTCAGAAGCTGTGACCTTCATGCAGCTGGACACCTTCCCGTCCAGCAGGCACATCGTGGTGAAGGAGGGGTCCAGCACGCTCATCGAATGTAACGTAACCGGAGAGCAGAATGACATTAAATGGTTCAACTCCAGAGGACCTCTGCTGGGAGAAGACTCAGGTAGGATTAGTTTGTTGTTAGCTAACTGACCTACAAGTGATATAACTGACACTAGAAAGATTGATTGTTACAGGAAGTCCATTCTGTTGACCACTGTCCTTTAACTGGTTTTGTTTTTGACTTTAGGTGGGAAGTGGCAGGTGGAAGAGAACGGTGTCCTGAACATCACTTCAGTCTCCTTTGAAGACCGCGGCCGCTACACCTGTATCGCCTCCAGTGATGTCGGCCTCACCCAAAACTACACGGTCACTCTGCGTGTTGCCTACACCGACAGCGGGCTGGGGGTGTACTTTGTTGTCGTGTGCCTGGTGGCCTTCACCATCACTATGATCCTAAACGTGGCACGCCTGTGTATGGTCAGCAGCCATCTCAAAGAGACAGAGAGGGTCATCCAAGAGTTCTTCCGTACTGAGGGCACCGAGAAGCTACAGAGGGCTTTCGAAGTCGCCAAGCGCATCCCCATTGTCACATCAGCAAAGACGCTGGAGCTCGCCAAAGTCACACAGTTCAAGACTATGGAGTTTGCTCGCCACGTGGAGGAGCTGGCACGAAGCATCCCTCTACCACCACTCATCCTAAACTGCAGGACGTTCGCAGAGGAGACGGTGAACCCTGAGTCTGATCCAGTAGAGCCGGAGACCCCGTCCGGGTACAGGGAGGGTTTAAACCCACCCAGTTCCAGACTCAAAGAGGAGGAGGCAAGTGAGGCGATGCTGTCGGGTGAAAGACGAAGGGAGGATGGAAGTGACCATGGTGATGTCAGGTTATCTCTACACACAGAGATCGAGTGTGAGGAAAGAGAGGAAGACTCTTAACCTGCTTCAGAAACAAGAATATGACAGGAACATGTTTCTACAACAAAACATGCCTAAATATCAAGAAATCACACTGATTCTGGGATTGATCAGCATTTAAACATAGTGATTGTCATTTATTTTGTAATCTGATCCATATATCTGCACAAATGTTTAAAACAAGGTTACAGTTGAGTTTCTTTCTGAACAGAAAGGCTTGTTTTCATGGATTAACGACATTTTTCTCTTGATTTTTTTCTGTTCATTTGAGCTAATTACATTCCTTCAGATGTCATTTCCTAATTTTTCCTTTTGTTTCCATTTGACAGTCAGTCAACTTCCTCAAACAAAGATCCTTATTTCACTGTGTTTTAACATCAGCCATGGAAACATGTTTTGTAAGACTTGATTACAGACTCACATGTCTGTTTCCATTGGTCTTTGTCAGAAAAACTTATTATGTGGTAGAATTAACTTTAATATCAACAAAAGTTAAACAATTAAATGTGAATCTATAAGAAAAACTGAATGTTAAAGGAAAGTTTCCAAAATGTTCATCAGGAAATAACAAGTAACCTGCTGATGTCACAGCTTGGAGAAAGTAGAAAAGATAAATGACATTAAAGTCATTGGTGCTCCTAAATATGTAGGTGTAATTTATCACATTGTGTTTCTTTTTTTAGGCGATTAATTCTTTGTTATGAAATGCGGTATTTACACTGACATTTAAAATCTGTCAAATCAGCTGAAGAATTAATGGAGTATGAAGGTAAATAATTTGGAGACTGTAATTTGTTCTTTTACTCAGAGTTGGAGGAACTGGTTGTTCATATCGTGTCAGAAAACAAAAACTAGTTCTGGTGAAAGTTGAACTTAAAGATGTTTAAAATTTGTGCATTTTTCAATTGAAGATGTAAAGTAAACAAACAAACAAAGCAAATCAGAGTGTCATCAATAAGAGATGTAAGCTTATCCTTTAAGGTACTTGAGTATTTATAAAATACATTTATCTCCCGTTGAACGCTGGATGGGATGAAGCTGATATTCTGACCTCAGCAGAAACAAAAATCTTATCATTTATCATAAAAACACTAAAGCTGTCCGTTTCCTGTTCATATCTGCTTCATAACAAGCCACATGGTGGCGCTGTTGTGTTATATATCATCCTAGCTCTGACACTGACTTCCACAGCTGGAAATGCTTTTCAGGAACCAGCTGTTGCTTTAAGTTCATTATTTCAGTATCTTACAAGGTTTAAGGATCATTTACAGTTTGGAAAGGTTCATGGCTCCATTGTTTTTTATATGAAGATCAACATAAACCTACAAAACTTATCAAGTAGGTCCAGTTTCAATAAAATATCAAGACAGGAATAAATCCAAATGGATCATTTTGTTGGGTTATGTCGTTTGAATTAGTTGATTTTTTTTCTAGATGGTTAAAGTTATATTGAACTCTTAATTGTTTCGGCACTGAAATCTTCACTGTGAAGCACGGTGAGGGAAGTGTTATGGTTTGTGTTTTTTTTTTTTTTTTTGGTGCCACAGCTGTTATTGATTCATCTACAAATTCTAAGTCAGTTTTTAATGTGCTTCAAAAGAATCCAAAGCAATGTCTGTAAAAAATGATGAGGACTATTTTAATCAATCATTTTAAGGCTCCTAAGATTTTTTTCAACCCCAACAGGAAATGCTTAAGTTGAAAAACTCAGAGTGTGAGCAGACGTGAAGGAATCTCACAGGTAATTTGGTCAAAAATGTAATTGAGCCAAATTCTCCTTCATCATAGTGCAAAATGAAAATGTTATTCCTGCTGAAGAATTAAAACAGTAGTTGCTTTTAACAAAAGAAACAACCTGCTTGTGGCTGTAATTATTCAGACAACTAAATGTTAGCTTGTTGCCAAAAAACAGCTACTTACATTCAACAGAACACATTAAGGGAAATAATTGTCACCCTGTTCTTGCAGTTTTCACATTTCTTTATAATTAGATTTAACTAGAATATATTTGGATTTAATCAGGCTGTACTGAAGTGATCTTAGAGGTTATATGTTGTTAAAAAACCTGTAAAATTAAATTACAGGTGTTTTATTGATCTCATCCTTTGCCAGGTCTTTCTGTATACAGCAGTATTTTCTCAGAGGTTAATCTCCAGTAATACAGTTACTAAGTCTGCCCTACCTGTAGAATATCAGGCTGGCCAGCATCCCAAATAACAATAACCTTGGGCCTCTGTGCTGAATAACTCTATAAATCCATCCGTCTTCCTTTTCGTCCCCTCTAGAGGCGAGCATATCTAAATAGAATTGATTGGTTGGAGCGATCATTCATCATAGCGAGTCGGAGCAAGCGTTTAAGGAGAAGAGGAAGGAAGATTTTAAGGGTGGAATATTTCCAAAGGGCCCCAGTGTCATTGAGGTAAACTGAATGAATCGATTGGACTAAAAAGAATAGACACACTGTGTGTAAATGAGAGAAAGTTGTGAAAAAAATAATTCGACCTCAGTCTTAAGAGTGTCTGATTAAGCATTCTTGTAAAAAATGAATGAAGACGGCATGCTGCAAATTTGGGCCTCTTGAATTTAAATTGCTCATAAAATTAGGTTAGAAGAAGATTGTTGCTAATTCGATTTCATTTGCAATCAGCTGGAAGAAAGAAGACCTACAAGGGCAGTAGATGATGAGTTGCATGAGACAATGAGAGAAGTGTTCATTATTTAAACATAAGGACACTATGCAGATGCAGCAGCCATGATTAGATCTCCTGTTCTGAGTGTTATACTATTCACAAACATGATCCCAATCACAGTGCAGCCGTCTCAGGTTTGAGATAATTATACAATAAAAGAAAAAACAGAAGATATTTAACATTTTTATGAACAACAGTGTTATTACAGCAGTGCTTTGCCTTTTTCTAACCCTCAACCAGCTCTCATTTTTATTTCTAACCTACTGACTAGTTCAATTTAGAATAAAAATATTTAAAAGTACGTATTCCCCAGAGTGCAGTATGATTATTCTATCTGAATATGAATCTGAAACTATTTATATTTAAAAAGTGACCATCCAAACACAATTTTCTTTTACTGTAATTTCAGTGTATTCTTACAATATTATATAGAACACTTTATTGTGCAAAAGTCAACTTCTTTTACAGTAAACACAGTATTCAAGGTCATTTCCAGATAACTTTCAACTAAAATGTGCACACATGGAAGGTCCAGTGGAGGTCAGAATCCAAGGCTGGAGCCGAGCTCTCATGCTAACAAAAGGATTGGGGCCACTGTAGCTGACCTGGTTCTCTACAGAGTCTTCTACAAACACCCCAGCTGTCAAGCACTAATGGGAAATAATGGCTGCAGCAACATCCCAACAGCTCGCTGTGGACTGAGGTGAAGGTGCAGAGATCATGTCCTCTAATGTCTTCTTTCTTTTAGGAGAAACAAACGACACAAAACAAAACATTTGGTTCCGTTGGGTCCAGTTTATTTAAATAAAACCAAATACCAATAAAAGTCAGCTGAGAACAATGTTGAAGTTTAAGTCTATTTAAATTAAATGATAATCCAGTTCAGTCCAGTTGAATTGGAGGAGTTTATGGCCAGTTTGGTGATGGTTCAGGGTTAGTGTTAATGTTAGTTTACATCACTTCAGTTACACATTTATATTCAACATGACTGTATTTCTAATGATACTTTATAAAAAGTTGTCCAGCTCCTGTCATGTTTTAAGATTATTCTTATTCCTTTAAGTTTATTCATATGGTACTTAGAATTTAGGGTTGAGTGGAAAAATTAGATTTTTCTGGACAAACCAGAACTGTCTGGACTGGATTTGGAAAAACAAAACTGAAAACAATTCTGTTTAAGTCAACAGGTTAATTTTTGTCACTTTAATTTACCTTCATGTTTCACTATTTCCTGTGTTGAACGTTTAAACTCATAAACACTGTGACTCACTTCCTTCTCCTCCACATGTTAATAACTTCATTTACAGAAAGTCTTGCACTTTCAAACCTTCAGGTAATATTAATTATCAGTCCTATAAGTTTAAAAATTGCTCTCTGAGAAGAAACAAAACTGGAACAGGAAATTGCCTCCATTAAACTCTCCAGGTTTGTTCTTTGCACTGAGAGCAATTTGATTTCCAGGCACTGCAAACAGAACGTGTTGGAGGCTATAATTTTCCCCATTATGCAAGCCTCACCAAGACCACTCTTAAGTGCCTTAAATTAAGGCTTTGGGTTGTGTTGAAATTGCCAAAAAGCCTCTTTTTTCTGCTGTGATTCTTCAAATAAGCAAAATCAATTGGAATAATCCCTGTTGTAGCTTTTTGCTACAGTAAATATTACAAAGCTGTTTTCCCATTTAACATCCACCCAATGCTAAAAGCCACAACAAGTTTGATCTATTGTATAATATTCTAAATATGATGAGAAGAGGAAAGTTTAAAACCATTTCAGTGATATTCAGCTTTGAGAATTCTCAGGTTTATCTGTATTTTGTTGTGTTTTCTGTCTTATTTTTGAGGTAAAGACTTTGAAATATCTTTCACTTGTAGTTTTAGCTAAATGTAGTTGTAGTTAAGTGTTTAGAAAGAGATGATTGGTGGTTGATTAAGTTTAACTTTGTCAGGGGAAATTGCAGTTTTCTTTATTCAAAAGGGACAAAATTAAAATGAGATTAATTTCAAATCAAATAAAACAGTCGAATTTATACAGATAGTTTCAGAATGTTGTGATTTTTATAATGAGGCAGCCATTCTGTTGGCATTGTTCCCCTGTTAGTAGAGTGTAATTTGGAGATAACAGCCTGTAATTTACACACATCTCTACCTTGTGATTTACTGTTGAAGAGTCTATTTTTTACATTTCTCTGCTTTCAGGTTTTCTGTGATGTTATAGACTCCTTTATTATGAAATCAGGAACTCGTATCACGTTTTTGGTTCCTAACAGTTTAATGTGTCCTGATGCTTTTGGAGATAAACTGTCATTTCTTGAAAACAAACAGTTGGGATGATTTAAAGTGGCAGGACAGTTATATTTCATGACTCAGCGTTTTTGAGCTACTCAGTTCAGATTTGAGGCTGTTGGGTTGAAGACTGTTTCTCAGCAGAGACTCTAGCACATTTACTAAGTCACAAACTCACTATAAATATGCAGTAATGAAGCTCATAAAATATTTATTAATCTTCTCTTCATTAATCTTCTCCTCTTTTCTCTTTATCTGTGTTCAGGCAGGTGGTGTTTCTCCATGAAACAAACTCTTGCATGATATTATTATTATGTTACCATTCAAAATACTCTGAGAAAATAAGAGATTTCAAATCTGGTTGCATTTACATAAGTCAGTGTAAGCTGAGGCTTCTGAGGCAGTTCCAGGCTGCACAGCATTAATTTAGCGCTCGCCAGCCTGCACCTCATACGAGCTGCATGGCAACACCATTTTGTCATATTCAGGTCATGGCAACTGGCAAGTCAATTATACAGTCTGAGTTCAATCTTGAAAGCACGACACACAGCAAGCATGTTTACTGTGCATGAATGAATGTGTTGGCGCCACAGAAAAGCAGAAATTTTCCACTTACAATCTGTAGTTTTCCAGTTCAAAAAGGTTTCTAGAAGCAATAAAGCTGAAGGCTCACTGAGAATTAAAGAATGTTCCACTTTCTAATCAGTCATGTCAAGCAACACATGAAAGACATCCAACATTTTATGCTATTTTACATGAGTAATGAATGAACACTTGGGGGTATCCGACACCTTTTATTGTCCATTAAAAAAATTACCTTTATGAAAAACTTAAAAATCTAATTTGTTAAATCATCCAGGTAAAGACGAGCAGCAGAAAAAACATACATGCAGTCAATCCAGTAAAATGACAGACAGTCATAGACTTTTTATTTATGTCAAGGACATACTGTATGTTTTGTAAAATCTTGATCAGTCTGGATGTTGGATCTTTGTTTTTCATTTAGAAAGAAAAGAGTCATGCTCATTCTCACCCAGCAGTTAGTCCTCACAAAGCTTCACCCAGACGTGCATGGCTCGCAAAAAAGTGCCATCCGGTTGATCCCGCGAGATCACAAAATCACAGGCAAATTGTGAAATCACATGTGATTTCATCAGTACACAAAACAACAAGCAGGGAGAAAGATGACAAGGTGTATCCAGAAGGTATGTGGTTTATTTTCACGCAGTCTTCAAACCCGTCACAGGGAGGCTACTGTAGTTTTTCAAAGTCAAGCTAAAGGAAATCTGCAAGCATCCTTTATTTTGAAACTTCTGGGTATATTACTTTTTATGAATGTCTGATTTCCTGTTTGGTCCAAACTAGAGCTTGATGTGTTTTAGAAGTGTAGCGTGTAAAAAATAGAACTGCCACATATATTTAGGTGAGGTCTGCGACAACTTGCTTCTGAGACGCCTCCAGTTCACGCTGCTAACCCTAAACCAGAGGAAATAGTCCCACTTAAATTGCAACTATTAGCTGAGTTGACTGTCTTGCTCTAAGTCCTACATATTGACAATTAAAACTTTAGTACTTCAAGCTTAGATCACAATGACCCAAAAGAATATATCGTTCATAAACTTCCCATTTTTAATCATATCTTGAATTCACAAACATTCACCACTGTTTCCTACAGGACGTTGTGCGGGCTGCAGCATGAGTAACTTGTTGAAATCTTGAGTATATGAGGTGAATTTTTGCTGTACGCTGGCAGCAGAATTCTTACTGTCTTTATATGAGTGAGTTGGAACTCTCCTCTGATCTACTGATGACTGTCTGAAGGAAATTAATGTTGTAAAAGGTTGTTGTAAAGTAAAGTGATTGTTATGAAGATCGTTTGGGAAACATGAAACAGAGTTCTAGAATCTTCAAAATTCAGTGTTGATCATAAACTGACAAAGCCATCAGTGTTTGTTTCTTTTGAGCAGTTAGTTCTGTCAAAGCTTCCGGACCAAGGAGACGAGTGTCCTGACCTTGTGTGTGAAAGTGCCCTTCATGAGCCTACAGCAGCATTGGTGGTATAGTGATAAGCATAGCTGCCTTCCAAGCAGTTGACCCAGGTTGGATTCCCGGTCAATGCAACATGTTCTCTGAAGATGAAGATGTATGGAGTGATATTATTTCCTTGTTTGCTTTTATACTCAAAGGAGAACAGCACGCAAGATGTTCCTCCTATGAACTTTGTTGAAACTTTGAGTAGTGATGTTTGCACCTCCACTGCACGCTTACAGACTCCTGATTGCATTGAGATTCAGAACGTCTTTCTTGATCTAAGTCATATATTTTGCCAATAAAAAGTTCAGCACTTTACGTGAAAAGGTGCCAGAAAAGTAAAAGGTTCTTCCCTGACTGGGAATCGATTATTTGGACATATATGTGACATTTGTGTAACCATAGAAAAAATCATGCTTTTAAATAAAAGGTCTGTCTAGTTTATTTCATGTTGCACAATCACAAATTTCAGTTTTGCATTTAAGTGTTTTTCCTTTTACTTTATGGAGTTGTTTCAACTTAAATTTGTTTTTAAGAGGTTATAGATGTATAGAATGTTAAATGGGTATCATATGTTTGAATAGAGCTGGCTGATGTTTTTGCAGCTTCCCCCGGTAATAAAGATGCTCAGGTTTGTCAAGTTAAAAAGAACTGGCTGCTGTTTCCAGTGTGGCTGTTTGAGAGGACTCATGCGGGGAATATGGCAGCAGATGAGAAGGATATGGAGGGTGAATTTTAGGATTAAAGCAGAGTGTCCTTGTCTCTTTTTTTTCTGCATACGACGAGACATCCTATCGTTTTAATGCCTCATTTCTCTTCCATCTACAGCCTTGGGTTCATTTCTCTGCTCTTCTCATTAAGCTGTCCTCTGTGGCTGCTCTTGTATAACATTGAAAATTTATGTAAATGTCTTATTTTATTTCAAGTATTTCAACCTTCACTCAGAATCTGGAAGACCTTTTGGGTTTGTGTCATTTTATTCACATGGCAGGAGTCAGAAATTATTCACACCAATTAAGTAGAAAAAAGAGGAAACGTTCACTTTTGGAAAAAAAAAAAATTCTTTTCCCGGATTGAATGTTGGACTTTTTGCTGATATGATATTTTTATTATGTGAGATTTTTTTGTGACTCAGAGGAAAGTCACATCCTCCAAACTAAAATGGAAAAGATGGAAGCAGTTCTTGTAATGGCTTTGTATTTATCATCCTGAGTTCTACAGCTGATGGTGCTGCAGACAAACATTGCTGCTGTGTGTTTGCTCATTTGGCATCACTTTTAACACACCAAGATTTTCCAAGAAGCTTTTATTGAAAAGGAAATGCCACATGGGAGCAACAACTTGTGTAAACAACATTTCAGGTTAAAACACCCACCTTTAAAGAACAGAAAGTCTCATGTACACACAAAACATTTCATTTACCTCAGTTTCTCAGAAAAAGAGGATCTTAAAGAGGAAAATCTACCAGAAGCACTTTGGTGTGTTTATATCACAGCTATAGATATTATCAGCGGATGACTGAGCTGCTGAGAAAATAAAACCAGTTAGAGAACAGAAACTGGAGGCTAAAAGTCTGAAGACATGCGAACTGGCTATAAAGAAACACAGAAATGTTTATTTTGTGATAAAACCAGATAGAATATCAATGTGTTAAAATACAAGGGATGTCAAATAAAACTGTTGCCGTCTGACCTCAAGCAAAGTCGAGTTCCAGACAGAAAAAAATCAAATATAAAACATTAGGGAAAATAAGAGAATTCTAAATAAAACAAACAAAAAAAAAATCTGATGAAATTTGGAATAGTGCAGCTACTGCCTGAAATTACAATATCAATTTTATAATAATCTAAGCTCAGACAAATATCTACATGGTGATCATGAAGAATTAAGAAGAAAATAATTGTTAAAGTCGCTTGCAGTGGCCCTTTAAGGCTGTATGTGAATTTTTAGGTTTCTTCAGTGTTTTAAGGTTACAGTATTCAATAAAATATTTCTGTTGAGAAGTCTGTCTTTAGCAAAAAAACCCTAAAGACAACTAGATTTTCTCATCTCTTTAAAATAAAATCTGTGAAATTTAGTGCAGTTTTTTCGGGGTATTTAAAAAAAACAAATGATGTACTGCTACCAACATTCCCATCACCTCTACCAGTCAAATAAAATGTTTTAATTCACAATTTATTTGTTTTTCAGAAACAGTACAGTAATAACAGTAATAAGGACTCTTCAACACCTTTAATTTTAACATTGCTGTGAACATTTATTTGTTTTTAATTTTAACACAGAAAGCAAGTTTTTAAGGTTACTTTGTTTGAGGTTTAAATTTTTCATATTATTTGAATGTTTTATAATGAATGTAAATAGAATAAATCTTATTTAGATTGTATAACATGCTTTCTTTTAGAAACACATCTGACACAGAGACATTTTTGCTGCACATTTCAACAGAAGTTAGAGGATCTGTGTTGATGAGGGCAGGATGCTGCAGGTGTGTGAAATGTGTCACCTGCAGGACTGGAGGCCTGTTGCATTAGTAACATTAATTCAACCTAAAACATCATTCCTGTGTTGCACCATGTTTGAGGTGATCTTGTCATGCTGAACTCTTGTTCTCACTGAGATGCTGCAGATTTCCGTTCTTTTTCGTTTCTCTTCCCAGTCTGTTTGCATCCTGAGGATTCAGTTAATGGTGCGTTCCTGACTCCATCCCAGGCAGCGATCCTTTACATGCTGCTCTCACTCAGCCTCCTTCACCCTGAATATCCATCACTGCTGTAGTGGCCAACCCTGCTCATAACATATTTATGAAGCCAGCCTGAGGGAGGCTTGTGTTCAGAGTGCTGATACAGTTTTTAGATGTTGCATTTTTATCACTTTACTTCTCTTTTCCTGTTATTTTTCTGCCACTGTTGAGGTGAAACATTTGCATGAACTTGTTAACACAGTCTGAACTCAACAAGCCCTCTGACCACAGAAACAGAACAGAGTCCAAACAAAAAGGTCAGATTTGGACATTTTGATGCTTTTAACGATTTTGGTGAGCAGAGTCTGAAGTTCAAAGTTTCTTTTTGATGAGAAGATTTCACATTGCTGAAAACAAGTTAAAAACTTTGCAAGATGTGTTTTTACTTAAAATAGTCAGAGTTATTGGAGGTATATGGAAGTTGTCTTGAACCCTTTTAGATTTATTTTCTCTTAGAATGAAATGTGAGGACCAGCTGATGACCAAGGAAACAGAGTGACTGACTGGAAGCACAATAAAGAATCTGATACTGTGAACATGACAAAATTACATGAATATCAGTTTATTATCAGTTTATTATCAGTTTATTATCAGTTTATTATCAGTTTTGACAGACACAAAAGTCTCATTACAGCCAATTAATTGAGGTTCCAACTGCTACTTCATGTCTTCAGCTAGTTGCCAACAGTTGCAGCTCAGTGAGACGCTGGTATTACCTTCACTCATTCATGACTGTCACACATAACTCATTCAAATCTGATGCAACAGGCAGCACCTCAGGTCATTGAGCTTCTGGGTTCAGAGTTATGAGCCTCTACACAGAGACTCAGCTGATCCCAGAGGTTTTCTATCGGGTTCAGGTCTTGAGACAGTGGAGGTCCCTGCATTCGAGGTACCCCAGCAGCTGTTTCCTAATGATGGGACCTGCATGATCTGGATCCATGTGGTCCATGAAGATGGAATGAGACCTTTGTTGTCCATGCAGAGACACAATGACTAGATTCATGATGTTATTCAGGTAGTTTGGACTCGTCACTGAACCGTCACAAAGTGTAGGACACTTCTGTATGGACTAGACACACCTGTCCCCACTGTAACACCTGTCCACACTGTGACACCTGTCAACACTGTAACACCTGTCCACTGTGACACCTGTCCTCACCGTGACACCTGTCCTCACCGTGACATCTGTCCATACTTTGACACCTGCACCACCAAAGGCTCCTCTGTGATGATAGTGTCTCCTTGATGTCTCCAACATCGTTAACAGTCGTCATTTCTGCTGAATTAACGTTCATCAGACAACATCACTAAGGCCGACTGGTCCTTTGTCCAGCATAAATACTGCTTGACCCGTTCAAGACGATGACACCTGTACCTGGTGGTGTGTTCAGGTACCCTTGCAGGTCGTCATGCGGATGTAAACAGTTTCTAATGGTATGACGTGACACTTGAGGAACATTCCAGTTCCACAGGACTCTGTTGACAATGAAGCATCATCAGTGTGGGACATGGACAAAGGACGTCCACATCTATATCTTTCTGTGAGTCTTCCAGTCTCTCTGTTGAACCTGTTGATGACTCTCTGAGACACTCTGAGCTCAGTAGCCTCGTCCATCTGAGAACTTCCTGTTTGAATGTGGAGGTGTTGATCAGCTGTTAGGTTGGTCTTGGTCACATGATGTAAACAGCTGATGAGGCTGTTTAAACTCTGATTGAAGCAGAAAGTTTATTGGTGGATTCATGGATCAAACAGCTGATGTGAATTTAGTGGCATTTGATTCTTGGAAGTAAAAAAAAACTTCAGCAGCACATCAAATACGAACACATTTGTATTCTAAATAACCAACTTATTGTTGTAGATTGAAGGTGACTTTTGGCATTCCAACTATTGGGTTTTAAACCCCAACTCTAGTTTGAAATGGTCTTTAATATTAATATAGATTAATCAGATTTAATTCTGTAACAATCAGAACTTGTTCATATCAGTGACAAGAGGCCTGCAGCGATGCTTCTGCTTGTCTTTTATCACATTAAACTGTCTATTTTATTATTATTTCCTTCTTCATAAAAATCAATGTATTCATCCTTCTGTTATTATAATTAAATGGTTCTTTAATAACAAAGGGGCCTTTTCTGTTTTAAGTATACGTCAAATACTGGTAAAATGGCAGTGATGAGGTTCTGTGCCCTACATAAGGTTCTTATTACCAAAAAAACTTTGCAAAAATCTAAAGTCCTCAGTGGAGCTCGTGTTTCAAAAGGCTGTAAGTAATCATCTGATGAAAGACCCACAGGTCTGTCTGTCGTGGTTTTGACTTAATCAAAGTGAGCAAATTCACGTTTGATCAGAGCATGTGGCATCTCTTTTTAAATCCACACCAGAAGTGTCAATTTAAACACCAATTTGTTCGTGGAGTACAGAGCCGTACTCGGAACAAGGACAAAAGCTTTTGATCTCACAATTTGCTTTTTTTTCAGAGTCATGGACATGGAAAACATTTGTGTGGGTAAAATTCTCTTTGATGGGTGCTTTGACAAGTTGTCGCTCTTCTAAAAGGGAAGGCAAGTGTTCCCGATGTAACCATTATCATCCCAGAAGTATTGAACTATACATGAGCTGTAATACACTGAAAGGTAGAAAAAGTGTGTAATATTTTTGAATCACTCAACAAACCAAAGAACATGAAACACATATGGACTGAATAATAAAAGTGACATTTATTAAAAAAGTTTAATGACAGTAAATGATTTAATTTGAATGACAATCATTTCTATGGAATCACAACAGTTCTATGGAAAACTTGATGTAAAACAGAATCCATGAAAAGAATTAGAGCATGTTCAAAAATGACACAAGGACGTTCAGCAGTTTGCAAACATTCTCCTTTCTGATCCGAAGAACAGAATGTGTACTAGACTGAGGCTTACAGTATGTTCAAAGTATAATTAGGACAAGAAGGAGGTTTTATTCAGACCTCCTTCACTCCAGATGATCGTTCTGTTCCTCATGACCTACATGTCCTATTAAAATTTAGAAACTTCTCAGTTTGAAGAACATCGTGATGCTATCACACTGTATGGATAGACCATGTATGTTTTTTAAGACATTAAAGACATGTGAGACAGCTTCGGGTTGGTGACCCACAAGATCATTTGTGACTAAATACAACATGAAAATTTCCAAAACGTTTGCGAGAAAGATTTGTTTACTGGTTTGACATTTGGAAAACTGTTGTAAGTATCAATTTACTGTGATTCCAACAGAAAATTCACATATTTCCCAACAGTTTTATGTCTCTAACAGTTGCAGTCTTGTGTGATACTATTTTACCTCTCAGCTGTAACTTAAAATGAGAAAAAGCTTTAAACAATAAAGAAAATAAATCTTTTACAGACTGGTTTACACGAAACTCATCTGATCTGAAGGCCTCCTATATGACTCCTTCTTTCTAACTTTAAAGAGGCCCTTCCATTAAAAATGTTTTTTCTGAGGTTTCTGTTGAATATTTTAGCTCCACAGGTGTTCTTACCTTCATAGTGGGTGAAAACAGGTCAACAACTTCTCTTTCAGTTTTAATCTCTCAAACTACGCAGGTGGAGATAAAACCCGAGTTCTCCCGAGTCCGAACAGCCTGTATCTGTTTCATCACAACTCCTTTGTTTGTTAGTATTCATCAGCTCCCGCAGTTGAAACCACGCCTAGCATGCTGCTGGCTAAAAGCTGTTAGCATAACGCCTAGCATGCTGCTGGCTAAAAGCTGTTAGCATGAGATGTAACGAACAGGAAGACACGACGTCTGACATTGCCATGCGCAGCGGGGCAGGAAACAGTATTCTTTGCTCTCATCGGCTAGTTTGTTAGCCAATCAGAGTCCAGCAAATTAGCATAATGAATATGAACGAGCTGCTGCTCGAGGCCTGACGGAACCACCTGAATTTTAATGCAGACAGATTGAAAGGTCTGTTAATCAGTGTTTCCTGATGTTTTTTAGATATAAAATGTTTCATATTACAATACTTAAGAAATAACCACAAAGTCCTGAAATGTGTATGAAATGGACTCTTTAAGCTTTTATCCATAAGAACAGATATTTTTTATGGACCTGGCTTGAGTCAGGTTGGCTATTTTACACAAGAAAAGCAAAGACTTGAAAAAAACCTGCACTGTCAGGTACCTTTGATAAGAAAGTCCTTGACAGGACAAACATACAGCTGGAAGAACAAGATGGAATTTCTCTGGTTGTGAAGTGTTTGCTTTGTGTCTCTGCATGAATAATAGTTGACTGCTGATGCACAATAATCTTCTGAATGATTTCTCAGAGGACATCTGCCATAGAAAGGTGAGGACGTTAGTTTGATGAAAAGCTACGAGCTTTGAGGGGTAAAGGATACGAACAGAGACACTTTCAAATTCACTGCCTGGAACTGGATATACAACATGACAGTTTCTTTTGTTCTTTTGTGCTGAACATTCATCATCATTTCTGACCTCTTTGGAGCTTTAAGACAAATAATCCATTTACTTGACATGCAGATCTACATGTGGTGAGTACAGTAAAACAGCACTGCATTGACAGTAACGTATAACCCCAATCTCTTCACAGAGCTGTCACAGACTTTTAAATGTGTGTATTTAATAAATGGCGGTAACCTGTCCTTGATTCTGATACTTCAATTTAAAATACAAAAATCAGCTGAATGGAAAGGATGCTGGAGGATTGAGGAACACCTGTAGGAAGCACATGCAGCTTTAAGCATTTGTTACGTCTGATAATGTAGATGAACACCATCCTTTTCTCTCATATACAATAAATTCATCCACTTCTTAACATGATCACATGCATCAGCTCACCCATTTCATCCATCTATTCTTCTTCTATACCCACTTGGTCCTGTTTAAAAGCAGAGGAGGACAGATATGTTTCCATCAATCAAATCTCAATCAACAGGGGAGAACAACAAAGCCAGCTGAACACATGGTGGTAAGAGCAGTGATGAATGGCAGAACGTGGAAGTAATACTGCAGCGAGGAACAAAGAAACAGGTTTTTCCTCTTACTGTTTATTTTCCTCCAGATGCTGCTTGACAGACAACCCCCGGCCCTTCACAGAGTCGTCATTGATTAAACATTAACCATCCCAGCTCCTGAATGACAGGCAGGAAGTCTTGGAAGTTTCTTGTGACAGATGCAAGGGTTTGTGATGTGTCACACTTTCACTTGAGGAGGGAAGTCAACCATGATGCAGTTCACAGACCAAACAGAGACAGTTTGGGTTTCTGTGAAATTTGGGATAAACAGACACATAAACAAATGTTGTTCCTCTGGGGGAATTACTTTACCTTGTCTTCTGTGAAATAAAAGAATAAGTTTGGACTCTTTATTAAAAGCATCAAAGGTAAGAACATGATGCTGGAAACTGCAGACCTCATCATGAAGCCTTTCAGGATCTACTGCAGTGTGACCTATAGCTGGCCAAGCAGGCCATGAAATGTTTTTCCACCTTTTGTGTGGATGCTGCTGCTTTTATTGCTGCCCCCTGCTTCACTGCAGGGAAACATGGATTCAGGACATGACTGTGTGTTGAAAAGTTGTTTTTATACTCAGACTCAGACAAAAAGCACAATAATGTCTGCAGAGCTGCAGAGGGACTGAAAAGAATTGCTTACTGCCTCCCAAACCTTCTACTGCTATTAAATTGTGTTGCAGGATCTCTTAACATTTAGACCGAAAGCAAAACAATCGATTGAAATAACTCACTTTTGATTGATTTTATAACAGATAAAGGAAATGCAAAGCTGTAACCAACAGACCATAAACTGACCCGGTCAGATCTGAGCTGCTCTCTCAGAGGGTAAACCACTGATGAGGATTTTACATCTGGATTTTGTGGTTTTGGTTTAAAAAAAAATCCACAGTTTATTGATGAAACACAGTCAAATGAGATCACTGAAAAAAAATCTATACCAAAATATTTTAGAATAAATTAAAGACCAGCGTGCCTCTAAGATGCCGGATGGATTTGACCTTTACTTCATGATCTTGTTAAAGTGTTAGTTCAGATGTTTAGAAGTCAGTTTCTGTTGAATTCTCAGTAATAGTTCTTGTACTTGCAGCAGAAAAATGCCATTAACTCCACAACAAGCCAAAACTGTTCATGTGGACTGATGCGTCACAACCTCATCACACGTGATTCCGAGCTGTAACACAGATAATTTCAATTTATTTTATTTTAAAAAGTAAAAAATCATTGAAAAGCTGTAAAAACTTTAGAAACTTGTTAAGATGAGTCGAATTTTCAAACATAAATAAATAATTAAATATTTTAAAATATAACAAACACCTTCAGGTTTGCTTTCAAAAACAACAAACCAGTTTTTTTTTGATGATCACTAAAAATCACTGACATTCAATAAACTAAGTAAAAGGAAATAATTTAAAAGGAAACTGGAAACTTTTCAAATCAGATAAAAGAGAAAACACATTTCTCAATTTGGACCAGCTGGTAAATTACACACAATTCATTATGATTTAGAATATCTTTTTTCTAATAACATCACCAGTGTTGTGTGGTAATTACTAATTGAAGACAATTATTTGAGAGTTTCATGAACATTTTCTTCCTAAATTTAGCTGCTATGATCTGTGGATCTGATTTACTGTTCAAAACTTAAAATCTGGAAGATGCTAGAAAAAATATGTGTGAAGACTGAAATCCAACCAGCTGAAGGTCAAAGCAGGTTAATGACTAAGTATGATGGGCATGATGTGTCAGGTGGGGTCAGATTGCAGGTTTTTGATGTGTGAACGTGGGGAGACATTTTGTCCTGTGGAGGACGACTCTCAGAGATGAAAAGGTGAGAGGCCCTAATCTGGAGTGAAGTGCAAAGCAAAGTTCTGTGACTTCTGACAAAAACATGTCAGCTTCAATCCTGTCAGTTTTACCACAACAAGGGAATGTTCTGTTTTACGTTTGTCTCGGCACGTGGACCTAAAAAACACCTTCGTTCATGAACGCTTATTTACCCAACAGATACAGAGTGATTCAGGTACGACTCAACTTCAGCACCTGCAGTGTGAACAGCTGAAAGCTTTTTAAATAAAGTCCAAAAAATTCTGAATTCAAACCTAACAGCTCCAGTTAGATTGTTTGCAACACGGTTTGACACCTGTGCTTTAAGACGTTTAATGGGACAGTTTCTTTGAAAGGTGAAAGATTTTCACATTAAAATGGAGCTTTGATGCAGAAAAGGTGAGTTAAGACTCACATACTGCAGATTTACACCCAAATTAGGACAATACATCGATGTAAACAACAATTAATCATAGGAAGTAAATACAGGGTGCATGTTGAATCAATATGAGTGCCCCCTAGTGGCTGGCTGCGGTGCAAGTTTTAAGTGGATACTTATATGACTTATCTTCCTACTATTTGTTCAAATATTGATTTTGTATTATGTGTTTATTTGTAGCAAGTCGTTTAATATTTATTTTAAAAGCCACCAACTTATGCTAAACATTCTGGACACCCAGTTTATTAGCCCAGATAATTTCACAATAAAAGCTTTGAGACAAAAGCAGCTTTTAACAGTATAACAGTAGCTCTCCACCAAATGCTGCATACACAATTCTTCAAACATCAAGATTCACCTTGTTGTTCTAAAACTTGTTTGAAGTTCAATGATTAGACGGATGTCGTGTATGAAAATGTTCATCTTGTTTCAGTGGCTGACTGCAGTTCAAGGTGTGCTGAGCAGCAAGATGCTGATACAACTCATTTAATATCACACTACATGCTTTCATGGCACCATTCAGATGATTGATTTGAGACATCTTAACCAGCTCACTGTGCATTAGTGATGAATTGTACAATGATTTATGTTCTCTTGTGGGGGCACTTGGCAATCAGTGTATTCCATAAACAACACAACACCTTTATTGCACTAATCTTTCCATCAAGAGGAAGTAATACTCAACATTCAAATGACTGTGAGATTTGAAACATTTGTAACCATCTCTCTGGTATTAACCTGACCTTGTTGATAAACACTCACTACTTACTTTAGGGTCTTATTTATAGAGTATTATTGCCACAACAACAAGATGGAATTTGATTTTAAGAGTAACATTTGGGGATTTATGTCCTAACAGGCTGTTTAATAATATGACTTTCTTTTTGTCAGATATTTGTAACAGCTGCACACTGCAGTAAGATTTGGATAATTTCCTACATGACACAAATGTAATGCTGCAAGAAGCGATGAACCTTCAAGGTGCAAAGACACGAACGCTCTGCTGCCTGATCTACATCACATGTTTGCATAGAATCATGTAACAATTAGTGCAATAAATGCTCCAAAAATTCTTGTTTCTGTCAAAATGTGAAACTGATGCTTGTTTTAAAGGTCCTGTATCATGTAAAATCAGCTGTTTGTATCTTTTAACCATGTTATGAAGTTATTTCCTTATTAAACCCTCCAGTGTGGTTTTTGGTTTAATACACACATTTCTCAGTAATCCTCCTGAATCCTGCGCTCTGAGCAGCTGCTCCACTCTCTCCTGGAAAACCACCTGACTGTAACATAGTGATGTAACAGTGTTACACCCGGACATGCCTGGCGTGTCCGTGCTGCCTCTGCAGATCAAACCCACACACCATGAGCTGCAAGAGTCTGAAGCAAAACACTAAATGCTTTCTAAAAATGTCTGAGTGAAAATGTGCATTTGTCTGTGAGAGTTACAGAAATTTATTCAACATTTTTATTCAGGCAGCTCGAGGGGCAGCACTCACGAGGGGGGTCCTGGAGGAGAGATGGGATTTTAGGTAAACAGAGTGTTTTACTTCCTGGTTGGAGAATAACTGGAGAATATAAATTATATTTCAGGACAAATGAGATTATATAACCCCAAAGGTAAGATTTTATAATATTTGTGTCTATCTCAGATATTAAAAGCTGTAAAATAGCAGGATACAGAACCTTTAAGGGTAATACTGAAGCAGAACACTCTACAGATACAATCATGTGGCATCACTTCACCATAATAACAGGGTCTGTTTCCAAATACAGATGTCAAACTCCAGCACTTGAAGGCAGATTGTAGATGTTCCTCTGCTTCAGCACACCTGGTTTAACCCTCTGGGGACCAAGGGTTTTTTGGAGAAATAAACTTTTGACTTTTTTTTGTTTAAATGCTACTAAAACTAAAAACTAAAACACCACCTTTCAATGCCCCATAATGTCCTATACCTTGTTTTTTTTATTTTGAATTGAAATATCATAAACTGCTGTGTAAATGAGGCTCCTTTGCTTGAAATAAAGAGTATTAGAATAAAAAATACAAAAAACAATTAGGCGAAAATTAGAATATCACACTTTATTCAAGAAAAACCCACATTAAATATCAATGAATAAGAAAAAAAAAAATTGACAACTGCGCGTCATGCGCAAAAGACAAAGGCTCTGATTGGAACACCGACTTTGACACGACACTGTATCCCTTGTGAATGGGCTAGAGCGTAAGTAAGTTTCTATCTTTTATGGTTCGGAAGCTATGTTCAATTAAACACAACAAGGTCCCTGGCATCGTCGACGATGACGGCGTCCCCGTAGCGTTAAATGAGCAGGTTGTTAACAGGTCTTTGTAGAAGGTGTTGACATGATGAGGAGGTAATTAAATAGTTTAAATCGGGTGAGCTGGAGCTGAGTTCAACATCCCTGACATAGACTTTAACATGCAGTTGGACCCCAATCTACATCTATTACAGCTTTCTCTATTCCTGGGAGGCTAGACACAAGATTTTAGAGTGTTTTGTGGGAATTTGTGCCCATATTGGCATCCTGTCAAGGATGTCCCCCAATAACAACTGAAGATAGGCACCAGCACCCTCTTGACCCTAAACAAGCTAATATAGACAATGAATTTGTGCCCTTTCATGCTGTAGTGTATTTATGGAGTAAGGCACTGATGATGAATGAAACTGTCTGTATAAGTCTTGCTTTATCCACAGGAAGAGAGTCATGTTGGGATGAGAACATTGCTTTAAAGCTGGAAAAATATAATTGTTCATAATTTCTTGGTCTGCTGAAGCATTAAGTTGGTTCATCACCACGCCCCAACGCCCTGTCAAAAGGTGGCACCAAAGACACAACAGACTAAAACAACCACAAGCAGAAGCAGGAAAGTCAAATTCCTTCTGAATTGCAAAAAAGAATAAAGAAAAGTTTCTTTCACTAGCCATAAACATCTAATTGAGCTGATTGTCTCACACGCTCATACAGCGATCGTCTTACTGTCCAAACGTGTTTCCTGATCATCAGAATAATGATCCATATTTAACTGTTAACACCTCGGGCTGTCACCATCTATGCATTTATGAAATGATCAGCACCACGCTGATGCTCTAAAGAAACTGAGATCCAAAAACTAGCTGAGATCACTGAAACAACATGTGAGATGAATGTTGTTATCAAAGTAATAAACCAGATTCATGAGGAATAATTCATCTGACTTTTCAGTCATTCTTTGGCAAGAACACACGGGGTTCTGTCGACTATCTCTGAGCTTTTTTAAAACATATCAGCATATTGAGTGTTTGACATTAGAATTTATCATTGCTACTGATTAGCTCATGCATTTCATCATATATGTGGAAGTCAGGAGAGATGTCATTTAACTCCAATTTGTATAAAGAGGTGTGTGGAAGAAGAGGCATGAAACATTAACTGGAATCTCTTCTGACAAATTACCTCCTATTTATTCTGAAACCCTTATTAGTCAGTTTTGGTTCTCAGGTGGGAACTTTTAGAACCTGTGCTGATTAAGAAATGACCCGAGTGCTACTGATGAGCCTCAGAGACCAGATTAATGCTGCTATAAACATTTTTAAATTAGCACTTTATGAAACAAACAAATGTGTTTTTAATTGTCATATGTTTAATTACCAACTAAACTATGACCTCAGAGGACACCTGGTGATTTTTTATTGTTCGGTTTCTAAATAAACAGTGCCACACACTTGTGTTTTAAAGGATAGGTATTTATTCTCACTTACTGCTGAATGGCAGAAAGCAGGTTAATAAAACTCTTGGAAAGTCTTCATTAGAAGTACATCTACAGTTTTACTAAAGTTAACCTCAGTCAAGGGGGCCGCCATGTCCAGTCGACCTACAAACACATAATTAGTTATAACTCAGTCAGTTTTACAGATATTAAGATACAATTTCATGTTAGAAGCTGAAAATCATTCACACAAACACTGACTGCTAACAGATGTCCTCTAGAAATGAAGTTGTTTTTAAGACAGAACAAAACGGCTGGAATTCAATCATTTCTCTATATGAAGATATTCTTAGTTTGACGCTTACTGATAACATAAACTATCAGATTAAAATGTGATGTAAAAATGTTAAGAACTTTCTTTGGTTTGATTAGTTTTAGATGGTAGAATGTGTATTTCTTATAGGGACACTGGGATGTGATGCATTTAAAAAACTAGATCCAGGAATGAAACCCGGAAGTAGAAACATAATCCAAGTGGCCCGGTGACTCATTCAAGTACAACTGCTTAAAAGTCCACCTGTTTTTTGTTTTGATTTTTATTGGAAAGCAAATTGTGCTGCTGATTGTTGCTACATGATAAATTGCCCCACGGAGATAATAAAGATTCCTTGAACCTCAACAAGTGGGTCAAATGTAGAGAAATTATTTCCCCAAGATGGATCAGTAAAAATATCAATTAATCAAAAACCCCATAATCATGTGCAGGTGAGTGGGTGGGATTTTCAGCTCCACTTCCTGTGTGTGCAGACTGGTTAAGAAATACAACATGGCAGCAACTGTGGATGGGATATTATGGCTTGACTTTTTAAAGGTGGAAGAAAACGGAGATGCCTGATTTATTTTATTTATTTGAAAATCCAGAGAAATGTTCAGACGTGTTAAATCAGAGCCAAACAGAATAAAATAAAGAGGCAAATTCATGTAAAAAAGGAAATCATTGAGGGACGAGGGACCGATAGAAGCAGAGAATATACCGTCCCTATATAAAAGATGAAGTTTTGCTCTAAACCTGCATTTTGAAAATAAATGGACCTTTGAAGTCTGCAGAGTAAAGAGGCTTGAGACACAGCTTAAGTGCTGCTAATGTAATGACACACAGTGAATGCACAGCCTGAATCAACACTATCATTTCTCACATGTGGAGAATTTGCTGAGATTAAAGGCCTTTTCAATGATAAACAGTCTCTTAGGAAGATACATTTCCAGCTTATTTTCTGCTTTTTATTCTGGGATTGAAATATAGTAGATTCACACTTCAACAAAACCCTCATTTACCTCGTGGAGCATGTTATATAGACCCTCAGCTGAGCCTCAGCATTGAAAGAAGCTTGAATAGCTCTGGGTTCCTGAAGGCCCACATCTCTAAAGACCCTCTTTCTCCTTACATTCAGGTTCTGAATGCTGGTGATCAGCAGCACTGACGGCTCATAACAAAATTTAAACATAATTCATTGATTTCTTGCCCTTGATTTGGAAAATATAGCTTTGGCATCATTTAAATCATATCATATGGTTGTGCATGAGTTTGCAGACTAATTTTGAACCCTCACTTTTTGAATTTAACACTCTCAACTGTGGTTTCAGTTTGCTACCACGCTCTGAGTAACTAGAGAAAGGTTTCAGGATTATTCAGACACTTAATTTTAAAGTCTACTCTCTAACCTTTGTACATAGTTCCACTGCTTCCACACACCTGCGGGTTAAATCGGATGTGTAGAAGCAACACATCAAAACATTCAGGGAAGATTTGGTCACACACAGTTAATATTTCAGAAAAAGCAGGTATATGAATTAAAAATCTTCCAGATCTTTGTATTCTGGAGGGAATTTATATTTTTGCTCTTGAAAATAATGACAGGAGGATTAAAAATGTACAGCTGTTCAGAAAAAAGCAAAAGATGAAGTTACATACACAATTAAGTTAAAGATAATTTTAATTAAAGTTTTAATGACCATAAAAGTCAATAATTGGTCAAATTGCGACCAAGGTAGAGACCTGAAAGATCCCAAAACTTCCATCTAAAATGAAAATACATAAATAATATATAATATAATATATAAAATACACAGAAGAGAACTTTATCTTTTCATGGAACTCTCTTCAGCTCAATTCAAAACATCATCTGACATCATGCACATATGATTAGTTCATGGTTGTTAGCTGTAAATTACTGTGTAGGATACAACAATTCAATATTCTGTAAGAGGTCTTTAAAACAGAAAATGAACATAAACTTCTCAACAACATGCACTAAACTCAGGTCTGCAGAATGTGCACTGGTCTATAAGACATTTCATCATTTAGAAACAGTTAAATGAGACTGATAGAAATGCACAACACTGATACCTGTTCTAATTGTTTCCACATGAAGAGTCATGGTAAGAAATAACAGACATTATCTCAGATGTATCTTAGATTCAGTGTGTCAGAAGCTGCTCAGATATATGAAAAGATTTAAATAGCTGTTTATCAAATAATGACAGAAGGAGAAAAAACTAATTGTTATTGTCATTAATTGGAAAACAACCTGTCAGATGATGAAATGAATGAGTCACAATCCATGTGTTATAATGTCCTTTAGACATCGACTCATCTCTGCACAACATCAGTAAATAACAACAGTCCTTCTTAAAAACTCAGATAAAGTTGTTTAAGATTTTAAAAATAAGCATAAAAGACTTTGTTTAGTGTGTAAATTAGTGCATTTGTGTGCAAAAAATGTTTTTGAGATGTAAAATAACAAATGTAATGAAGAATATTTCAGAAGAAAATCTGAAGGATGCTCCAAACTCCAACATCAACTTTGTAATAATCAGATTTGAGACAAAATGTCTAAATCCTACAAGAAATGTAACGAGAATAAAGATCAAGAGAAGGTTGGTTGTAAGAAAACTACAAGTCTCGTACAGTGAAGGAGGACAAAGAGGCTGGAATTGAATAAGATTTAAAGTTTTAGAAGTTTGTTCAGAAAAAAATGTGAACATTTTGGAAATTAAACTGTGTGACATCATCAACTGTCTATTAAACATTCTATGGAAAAATTTGCAGACATCATGAAGCTGTGATTATCATATAAAGTCGTGTTATTTGTGACCAGTTACAGATAAGAGCTCCCTGTTCCTGTTCCTTTTGCATGTTTTTTAAAAGCAGCAGGGTGTGAATCAAAAATCATGATAGAATCATGATCAGGACATTAATAACTGCTTCAAATGTGAATCAGCCATAACAGATTGGAATATACCCGAATAACATGAAAATATTATAAGAAAAACATTAGAGTTGTTATTCATAATGTTTTTAGACCTGCTGGTGACAGACAACAACTAAATCAGATCTTTAACCTGATGTATGTCACATTCAAAGAAAACTCTGGACATAGTGAAATATCAGCATTAAAGAAGAATAAACTGCCATAGTTATTGATTTTTAGTTTATTTTACCTGATTTTTCACTGAGATTTTGTCAGACTGTCTAGTGATTTTAATTTGGAGGGGTTTTGTGTTTCCTGTTTACCTTGGTGTCATTCTGCACTCTTTATTTATTTATAGCCAGTGTTTCTGGTTAATTATCTTGATTATTTTAATCCTGTTATTTCATTAGTGGTTTGAAAGTTTTGCTTATTTTCTAATTTGTGCATTTGTCTTTAGTCACACCTGATTCTGGTTTCTCCTGCTTGCATTTTCCCTCCAGCTGCTCTCTATGTAATCACCATCCTCTGTGTTAACACACCTTGGTTTGCTCATTTCATTTGTCAGTCACTACCATCACCTACCTACCTTTGTGTTTCCAGTGTCTCAATGCAACTCAATGTTTCTGTAATTAATCCCGGTTCAGCTTTTTGTTTTCTTCTTATTTAAAGAGTTTTATTTTAGGTTGTGTCCCCGAGTCTTTCCTGAGTTTAGACCCATTCATCATCACTCTCCATGACATGAACTTGTGTTTATATCACACAATTCTGACTCTGGAAAACAGAAAGAATCAAACCTGTTTTTCAGGCCTGTTGGTGTGGAGTTCTCACAGCTGACTGACATTCGAAAGCAGGTGTTGCTAGGAGACTGTAACTAATTTCCTGTTTGCTGCAGCAAGTGGAAACTGATTGGTACTTTCTCTCACTGATACAAAACTTTTCTTATCATCTCCTCAGGCTTTATAAGAAAGGACATGTTATTTAATTAAAATGTTACAAATTATAGATTATTATTAATTATAGATTTGTAAATAATTGTATTTGTTGACTTCTGAGCTGATGTTGGCGCTTAAGCTTTAAATATGAATAACTTAATACCAGAACACAAGTTTAATATGAATGAATACATACATGTACATCTAAACATTTATATTAAAGAGATAACATGATTTTAAAAAAATCACATTAATTATAAGCTTTATACTTAATAATTCAAGATTAATCCAATTTCAATGGAATCTTTTCCCACAATTATCCGGTACCACTGAGCAGTCCACTGTGATCTACTGGACTGAAGATTTTGTTGTCAGATTAACTGATTTTAGCTTGAAAATAAGTTGCCTAAATTTAGTTACACTTTTATTTTGGGTGAAAGAAAATTGTGGGAATTAGAATTTAATTATCAAGTAGTATTTTTGATTTGATTATTATTATTCAAAGTTAATTATACAAAATGTGTTCAACAGAAATCTAATTGGCCATACCATCTCTCTCTTTTAATGATAGTGGTTAAGGTCTTCTGGTCTAAAACCCAATTTACTTTAAACACAAGCAGGTGATTCTTAGAAACATTATTTCTATGAGAATAAATAAATACCACCAGTGAATGAATCATTAACACAGTCTTATTTAAAAAGAAACCAGTTTAAAGGTTTCTGCATATTTTATATTAATTAGTTCACCTGAAGGATGTGCTTCAGTATATGGGGAATGATTTTATCTTATATAACCCGAACACAAGCACCGGCTCTTAAACACTCACCACCGCTGTTAGTGTACAATAAATCTCTGTTCTGTAATATTTATGACTCTGAGGACACCATCCATTTTACACTTGTATTGTGGATCCACCTCCGTTACTGTTGCAAAGATATTTCTTCTTTTATTTTTAATTTATAACGTCTACAAGATTCACTTAAACCATGGAATTTTCATCGGTTTTGGAAAACTAAAACAAAGAACAAGTGCAAAAGAACTTAAAGGTTTGTGCACGTTATTAGTAAGTTCATTTTCACCTGTAACAGGACTTTGTTTAATACTCATTAAAGGAACACATGAAGACGACATTTAATTTTTTCTTGGAAATTGGTTTAAATCATTTTAGGAACTGAGACGTCCCCCCCCGTCCTCTGCTCTGCTGAAAGTGTTTTACATTGTGTGAAGACTCGAGGTTAACTGAGTCACAGTTTATTTTCAGTGACACTACATGCAGATTTGATAAAGAGGTCATACACAGAGCATGTGGGATTATCTGCCTGTTGTCGGTGCTGATTGTGTTTTTATATCTTTTCCTCCTACTGTGTAATCTTTACTGTTGAGTATGAAACATGCTCCATCGACCAAAGCACCATCTATTTCCCTTCTTTCTACCCTCATTCCTTTTTCTTTTTCTCTCTCTGTCTCTCTGCTCTGCCTCTCCATCTGTTAGTCAGATGAAAAATTGGAGAAACATTGTTCTCACAGTTCCATAATGCTCAGAATAGACCTGGCCTACTAAAACGGTCTCATGTCTTTACCTTCTCTGAGGAATCAGGACAAGAATATCTTCTTGAGAAATTGTTTTTGGTAAAATACTTTTACTTACAGAATACTAAATCTTGTTGCCATTGTAGATGTTATGAAAAAGATATTTCATGTTCCAGAATATAAAACAGCTCCACACTCAAGTGAAATAACTTTTGTTTATCAACCTACTTTTGAAGAGAAATCACGTGCTGCAGTTGGTTTATTTTATGTTTAATTACTATAAACAATCACTGTAGGATACATTCTTTTGTTTAAAACACTTACATGCAGACAAAACGTTCATGGACATGTGATGGATTGGCAATCTGTCAAGGTGTGACGCCGCCGCTCACCCAGTGACCATTGGAGACCAGCTCTTTGCAACTCTATAGGAAGGAAAGGGAAAGAAAATATATATATACTGTATATATATATCTATATATCTCTATATATAGATATATATATACAGGGTTCTTCTTGAAACATTTTTTTTTAGCATTTTTGTTATTATGAAGAAACTAAAAAAGTCTGAAGGTAAAAATCCAACCTGAGCACTTGCTCACTCTGCTCTTAAATACTTTCAAGACTTTTAGCCATGAAGAAAGTTCAGCCGCTGTCTACCCCAAACTTTTGTGTCTAAAACACGAATCCGTGTGAATCCTTACACTGATGGAACTTTTGTTCCGTTTTGTTCAGACCTGTTCGTTGTTCTGTTTTAGTGAAGATACAGGTAGATGTCTTTTTGCAGACAAGCAGTTTTTATGTGAAAGGAAGGTTGTACTGTCAGAACCTTGAAGTCTTTGAACAGAACAGCCCTCTATCAGCAGAGCTCAGATGGGCTGGAGCTCCAACCAAAGGTTATTTTGTGGTTTCTAAATACATTTGCTGAGTAATGAAGGTCACACTCTGAATGAAAAGGCATCCAGTTTTATCTCTGAATTGCAAATGGGAATGAATGTGGAACTGAGGTCACCCTTTGAGTCTGTAACAATATGCTGCAATATTAACATGAATTTAGTACTTTGAAATTTCTTTTAACACTTTTCAACTAATATTCATATTTTTTATGAATCGTCACAAACCTTTTTAATTTATTTAGTACATTGGTGATGTTACCACCCAGTTAGTGCTTGATTTTACCAACTGACTCTTAATTATGTGACATAAAACATCTGATTGTGTTAATTACTTAAACTTTTCCAGATATGTTATTTTCTATGTTCTCCTGAGCTTTAGATTGTTGTGGATTTGTAAATTAATTAAAAAATAGTACACAGGTTGAAAATAGAAATTAAATAATGACAATAAAGTATCCTTGTATATAGAACCAAGATAAACAGAATAAACTATTATAGTCAAGGACTTAATGTCCTGCCTGAAGGATGCAGGGTCTCAGGAGGAAACTAATCACCAACATGATAAACACATTCTTTTGGTGTTTATACAAATGAATCCATCTGTGTCGGTATACAACTAGATTTTTAGATTAACTTATGAAATCATCCTGCTTTGCTTTCTGAGCCTCACTGAGACGTCCAGATAAACCCAAACATGTTGGTCTCTTTAGCTCTTTGAAACAAAACTTCATTTCTCCTGAAATGTGATTCAGCTGTAGCTTTGTGTCTTAAAGATGTTCCAGGATTAAAAAAAAGTAAAAATAAAAAGGTTTGCAGCTCTATGTACCAATCACAAGGGAAAATAAGGAAAAGGGAAACTCTGCAGTACATTTTTGTGTCCATCAGTATTATTATTTTTACATGATGGATCACAGCCATTTAAACACTCTTAAACGATAGGTTCATTCCATTATGGTGATGGCAGGCAACCCCCCCCCCCCACACACACATCTCTCAATGATGCTTCAATTAAAGTAATGTTGTCCTGTGTAATGTGCTGCTATAGCTGCACTACAAAATGAAACAATAAAACAAAAGTAATGTTTTTGTGTCTGACAAGCAAATCTTTTGTTTGGCTTTGATCTGCTGCAGATCAGCCAAGTAATTCTTGGCTGTGAGTGGATCTGCAGCTTTAAGGCCAACGTAAACATGAAACCTGAAATCTGAAAAAGACTCGGCTGATAACATATGTAGAGCAGTGTTCTGGCATTTTAATATTTCATGAATTATAAATTATTTGGTAGACTTAAGCTTCACTTGCTCAGCTCCATTTTTTTTTCTGCGACTCTCAAAATTACAGCTAATGTTAAATTAACTCAAAATAACTTTTGTGAAAAGCATGTGGGTTATGAAAAAAGATTGGAGATGTGTTGTTTGAAATAGTTGAGTTTTTACTGGAAGACCATGGAAGATTTAATGTTTAAAAATATATAGAAATATTAAATTAACTGCAAATTTTCTTCATTGCAGCTCAATGTTAGCAAGAAAAAAAACAAATGAAGAGACAGAATTTAGACATTTAATATCAGAAAAATGATGTTGGCAAAACAAAGCTTGACCTTTTTCTTTCTGTATAAAACAGAGAATCAGATACTTACATATAAAGCTAACACAAAGCTAACCCATGCTAACACATATCCCATTTTCCCACTACAACCAATAAAGAGCTATATGACAAAGACTTCCACTGGGCTGTGAATATGTGGTTTTAGTATCCATAGCAACAGCAGTCATCCAGTCCTTCATCAGCGGGGCATCAGTGACCTACTGTGTCTACATCACTTTACATCTGTTGGAAAAAAGCAGATTAAAAAGGCCTAAAAGTGGAGAAACATATTTAATTTACAAACAAGATAAAAAGTGGTTGGTTTAAAAGCTGCACTCAAAAGAAGCTTAAGTCATTTAAGGGTTTTGAATAAATATCTAATTAAATATGTTTATAGAATTTAAATATATAGGACTTTGATAATAGTGAGCTGTTATTGTCCTTACTGAACAGAGAAGAAAATGTACAATGTGTTTATATTGAACGACCATCATTCTCTCTGCATTTTGAATCATATCTTAGGTTTTTATTGTCTGTATTTTATTTACTTTGCCAGTGCAACATTGTCCAACTAGAGAAATGATATAACTTCACTAAAAATTATTCCAAATTTATGTAATTACTTTACCTTAATATGCAGCTTTGGGTCACAGAAAATAAAAAAACAATCCTAAGTTTGAGATCAAACACTTGAGTGTTTTTGTTTCGTAGCAGAACTACAGTGATCTATGTCTCGATATATGACACTGCAGATGTATTTAAATAATAAATGTTTGTTGTAAAGGGGCTGATGTGTCACTGTTTCCTTGTGACAAGAAGGTTCTGGTTTTAAAACTTGACCGGTCCTAAACATTTGTTTGTGTATGAAGTTTGCATGTTTGTGCTTTTCATAAGCTCTTTGATTTTCATCCAGCAGACCAAAAACATGCATGTTGTTGTTCAATAATTCTAAATGGGCTGTTAGTGTGTGTGTAAGGATGAACAGATGTACATCTTTTAAATCAGGGCTTATGAGAAGGAGAACATATAAGATGTGCAGGACGGTGGAACCTGAAGATGTGGATCTTCTCCTGGACTTGATCAAACAGATATAGAAAATGGATGGATGGTTGTTTGGGGTAAGATAGTTATGGGTGAAGGTTGCTGTCATGTCCGGTGAACATTACCTGACATTGTAAATCACTTCCTGATGAGACTGGACCCCATTTGAGATGTTCTCAACCCCAAATTATGACACACTGAACAGATTGAGAATAATGAACATGTTGGATGACTGTCGTCAGCTCTTCCTTCATAATCACATCCATCACAAACAGACTGTACTTCCTATAAACATAAGAACACACTGCATTTCTAAACATCCAGGATCTGTAAAAGTTAGCATATTATTTTATTTAGGCATCAAACCTTTACTGTGCTCACTTTTAAACTCTACAACCTGCACATCATCGTATTCATTGTATACTCACATTCCAGTTCTGCTGATGCAACACAGAACAAATCAAATGTCTGTCAAAAGACTGGACATTTTTTCTTCTTAATGGTTACAGGCTTCTCCCAAAGCAATAACCCCCCCAAAATCTTCTGCCATTCATTTAGTAATGTAGCCCAGTAGCATCCTTGGTCTGGCTCCACATGGCAGAAAGCTGAGGTGGCAGCTGGGCTTTTATCACTGCACAGAACCTGGCCTGATTACACAGTAACACAATTTAGAGAAAAGTGCACACATACAAAACAGGAAATTCTGCAGCACCTGCAACCCTGTAATTCCTGGCCAGATCCCACAATGCATCACAAGCATGGATTTTACACAGAGCAAAACACAGATTAAATACTGCAAACACAAGGATTTATCTGGATGCAAACTGTCATACATCTGGCACCAGGAGGCTGAAACCTGATAAAGACAACATTTTATAATATATTAAAAACTGACGAAGCTGTAAAATGAACAAAGAGCTGTAAGATTCAAGACAACATGAAAAATTACACAAAAACCAAGGCAGCATTTATCATCCACAAAAAACTGCTTTTATTCATACTAAATTAATCGTTTCCTTCTTGCACTTCTGCAATTTTTTAACCATTAAAGATTTCTATTTACATTTCCTGTCAGAAGCTCCAGCTTGAGAGGAAGAGTGCTCCATCTGTCATTTAGAGCTTTTTTACATTTGTTCATGAAAAGCGATGAAGAGAAGAGGTCCTCGTGTTCTGGTCTGAAGTTGTTTCTGTGTTCCTTCTCAGGCTGTTAGGGGTCTTACCAGGCATGGGGGGGTGTCGACACATAGAAAAACTGCAGCTGTTCAGAGATCACATGACTCATGAATGCCCCTTCTCAGCATCTATTTTCTGTGGATGACAAAATCTACCTCAGCTGATCCAAAAGCCAAAACAACCATCAAATATTTACAAAAGTTTCTGTTTACACTGTTAACTGAAGACTAAAAGACCAGATCTGTTTTAAAATCGTCCTCGTTTAGCTGCTGATGTCTCCCCTTGTATTAACACTTACCTGTGTGCACTAAGGTTGTTTTTAAGGTGGAGCTTGTGCTGACGTTGGTCAGTACAGATCTTCTGATCAGCAGCACCTGCAGGATACTAATTCTGGAAACTCCCGTGAGAACAAAAAGATGTAAATAGATTTCATGTTTAATGAAAGTGTAATAAAGTTGAAGAGGGTCCGTATTGGGTCCTGATCTGTAAAAACTGTTTACCATGACTGTATTATAGAAGATTTTGACAACAGCATTGGATTGTACTAGCAATCAATCCACTTGTGAATGTGCCCTGGTCCAGTCTGCTCTGTGTAATGGATGGGGCCAAAGCTGAATCATCCAAACGTCTAATTTATTATCAATTACTGGATTTCTGCCTTGTTGTGGTCAGATACATTGATACAGTGAGAGCTGACAGTGAAAGCTCCATTGTGCAGATGATCAATACATCTCAGCTTGAGGCCAAATTGGTACGAGTTGGGACTAAGGATATATGGCACTGTCCAAGGGTAGCTCATTAATCAGACCCAGTAATCTACTGTATTATCTATAAGTTGATTGCTGACTGGTCTGAGACAAAGGTTCATCTGTACTGTGTAATGAGTTTGAAGGAGGGAGATTATCCAATAAGGGCCTTTTTATAACAATGTTCTGAATCTGTGGTCAAAGAGAAAAACATTGTTTTCCTTCTTAAACTCAGAAAAACCTGTTTAAAGAAGACGGATGATGCTATTTTATCACAAGCTGGCACAACTTCCTGTTGACCAAATCAAATGTCCATCTATCCATCCATCCATCAGTCCGTCCGTCCGTCCGTCCATCCATCCATCCATCCATCCGTCCGTCCGTCCGTCCGTCCATCCATCCATCCATCCATCCATCCATCCATCCATCCATCCATCCATCCATCCATCCATCCATCCATCCATCCATCCATCCATCCATCAGTCCGTCCATCCATCCATCCATCCATCCATCCATCCATCCGTCCGTCCGTCCGTCCGTCCGTCCATCCATCCATCCATCCATCCATCCATCCATCCATCCATCCATCCATCCATCCATCCATCCATCCATCCATCCCAAAATCCCTGGTCTTTTTATACTAAGTCAATATTTTCAACTTTGTAATTTTAACTCATTTTATGACAGTTTTTTTTCTTGTTTAGAAATGAGCTACAAAAATACACATGAGAAAAATCTGTACCTGAACTTACCTGTACCAGGTTCCAAGGAGGAAATAAAATGTGACAGGAAACGTTCTTTGTGTTCTGTTCTGTTACAACCTGTTAACCCTTTAAGTTTTTTATTCCCTCCAACTTGTTTTGTTTTTATATCTATCCTATGAATTACAGTAGCAGATTTTTATTTTCATGCTAATCAAATCACCATATTAATTTTAAGGAACATGTCACTTTTAGAACATTGTAATTTATTAGAATAATTCCATATTTTTTTTGTTTCTTTGTGAGTCACAACTTTGTGACCGTAGAAGGAAAATGTCACTGCACATGTGGCAGCACTGATGCAAGAAATTAACTTTAAAACCAACATGGGAACATAAAGACATGCACAAATACATATATTCATGTGCATATCAGATTCAAAAATAGGAGAAAATAAATCCTGATCTAAAATCCTCAGATGATAATATGTCTTTTAGCTGAAAGAGATTTTATGATGGAAACTAAACTGCAAAAACTCATTTCAGCCTTTTCACCACTTCCAGGTTAAAGCTGCAGGAATAAGTGATCAAACCTGTAAAATATCTTCTGTCAGTCAATATGGAGGAGATGGCCTTGCTCATCTTTCATGATGAAAAGTCACACAGGATAAAAGACAGAAAAAAGGAAGAGGAATGGGAGAATTTCCTTATTCATGAATTCATTTTCACCATATTTCCATCGCCTGGGTCGTCCATGTCTCTGCTTAATGTGGTTTCATGCAGACAGACGGAGATCTGAAACTATTAAATGAAATAAAAATGTGCCCAACAAAATACATCATGACTGTCATTCATGGCACGAGGCAGGAGTAATGTAAACCAGGTTCTTGGGGAACTGGAAAAGACTAAATTTGTAAATAAAAATAAATCAATAGGTGAATTTTGGACAGTGAAATAAATGTTTTTGCACCTTTCTATTATAAGCAAATGTTTCTTCACTGTTGGCTTTACATGGAATCAGTGTTTGAATCGCACATTTGATGCCTCCTCAGTTTTTTATATTTGCTTAATTTTGACAATTAATGTTTTTAGTATTTAATAGTTTGGAATTTCATCAATGGCATTGTCCCATTTGTTCACATGGAGGGAATTTAAAACTTGTACCTGTACCAGCCCCACAATGGACCATTTTTTTAGCTTCCTTTACAACTTCCTGATAAACAAGCGCTAAGCCATTTTCTTGTTTTTATTGTATTTCAGTGCCACATACAGGCCTGGCAGAGTTACTACATTGTTTTGAGTCAGTTAAAGGTCATTTTAAGTCAATTTAAAAAAATTCTGATTATATATTTTTTAAAAATTACAAAAAAAAACTTTTGACAGAACTGCTTTGATGTGGATGAGGTGTTGAAACTAAACTCCCAATAAATGACACGACCACACACAGAGCCTACAGTCTGATGGTGACCAGCCTTTTCAGTGTTTAGGATGCTGTCAATTGATTCATTACTGTTTCTGTAACATCATACACCCTGTGCTGGAACTCAGAACAAACAAACATATTAAACATGAACAAAGCCTGCGGCAGCATTTGTTTTTTTAGAGACTGCTGCTCAATTCCTTTCCGGATTTACCCCTTTTTTGACCTGATGAAAGATGGACGGGCTCTGACCACCTTTGATGGAACAACTACAGAAAAACTAATAACTAAATTCTATTTGTTTAACTGAATGTGAAGAAAAATATTTTTCCCTTTTCAAACTTATTGTTTATTCTGTTTGTCTCTGATTGTTCAGCTCTTTTTTCTGTCAGTCTCAACCATCCAGCGAGGGTTCACGTCACACACACATCCACCTGTCATTTCTGCAGCAAACATCGCTGCTACATCTACCAGATGTTTTATCAAAATGTTGACAGGTGGAAAACAAACATTACCAAACACCTACACTGAACATATATAAGAAAGTTGGAAAGAGAAGTTGGAATCTTTGAAGTATGCTATCTTGGGTCAGTCCTGTTGTCATAGCAACACTCCTCCCCCTCAGGTTTATGAATGATGAATACATTTAATGTTATGTACACAAACTTATCCATCCATCCATCCATCCATTCATCCTGCATCTATCCATCATCCATCCATCCATCCATCCATCCATCCATCCATCCATCCATCCATCCATCCATCCATCCATCCATCCATCCATCCATCCATCCATCCATCCATCCATCCATCACCTAATTCAGGATCTTATTTCTCAGCTTTGTCCAAAATGTTGGACTTGAGATCAAAAAGAGAAGTTCCCCACCATGTTGAGAAAGCTCCTTCTGTTTTAGCTTCTTGGTGCTGTGAGCTCATCCGTTTGATGTCTAGTCAAAGTTGAAATCACTACAGGGATCAGATGATGTATAACTGAAGCTGCCTGTTATGACTCACCTTCCGTTTTACTGAAAGATTTGATGCAGCAGCTGCACCAAACTGCTATTCCAACAGAACATTTCCCAACCGTATCTGAAAAAAAAATCTACATCCCTGTCTTTGGAACAAACAGAACTGCACAATTATTGTTGATGGGCAACTCAAAACTTTAGGAAAGGATAAATGCATGTCAGTATGTTCTGGTTTCCAGTGTTTTATACATCCCATGTTTTGATCCAGTGATGATGCAACATGTGAGGCCTGTTGTCATGCATGTAAAACAAATGGAACATTGTCCTGAGATCTTTTCTTTTTTTTTCATGTGATGACTCCAGCTGACTCTTGTAGTTCATGACTTGCACATGGAAACATGTTGGATTTTCCTTTCTCGCCATTCAAGTACTCTGATCTTCCTCTTTTTATTAGAATTAAGTTAATTAATTAAATGCCATGATTATGTGCAGGTGAGCGAGAGGCTTTTCAGCTCCACGTCTCTTATGCACATACTCAATTTCTAAAAATAAAACATGGCTACTTGTGTGAACTAGATATCAAACATTTTATTCTTTTCACATCTTTGTAAAGAAACCCTTGTGTTTATTGGATTTAAGGCAACAAAAGCAGTTTGATAAAAGTTTTTCTTACTGAAATTCCAAAAATAACAATCTGTTTGATGCTTCAGGTCAGTGATACTTCATCCTTTTTAGTCACTTTATGTATTGTTTTTTTAAATAAATAAATAAATAAATAAATAAATAAATAAATAAATAAATAAATAAATAAATAAATTTGTTACTTTAATTAAAATAATTTTCAGAAACACACATGAGTTGAACAGAAATGAGAAGAGATTAAATGCTAAGAATGCTTTTTACTAGTTTTTGTCAAAAAATGAACATATTAAGACGTTCCTTTATTTCACCAAGTGTCTTCAGAGAGGGAATAATTTATAAATTAATGAAACTGTTCATAGCTTTAACCACATCTGTAAAGACAAACAAACATCTAATCATTTGTGTCTTTTTAACGTTTAGCTGTAAAAGTTTCCTAAAATGTTATTGGAACGTCACTGCTGGTGCTGCTTTAGACCCGCGTATATATCATCACTGTCATATCAGGTCACATCATGCATTATTTGAATTAATGAATAAAAGAGAAGTTCAAATATAAAAAAAAAACAGATTTGATTTTCTTTTATATAAAATATTGTGTATATCTATTTAATCACAAAGCAAAGACTTGATGGGAGGACTGGAGCGAGGAGGCACTGAAGTGTGCTTCTGTGATCTTTTCCTTCATATTTAAATTCCTTCAGACTTTTCTCTCTCTGACATTTAGACTTTAGAACTTAGCAGGATCTTGTTTTTTTCTCCTCTCACATCAAAATTTCACCAGACTGTTATTTGCATATTTTAATAGAGTGAATGAATTACATTTTTAAGGGCAAAACTCTCCGTTACTTCCAGATAATATTTTGAAACAATATGTAAATCATTTAAAGTATTATTGTCATCATATTAATCTATAAATATGTTTCTTGTGTATTATTCTAAGGAATAAACTGACTGTCATTCTTCACCTTTTAAGAAGTAAAATCTAACCATGCAGTAACTTAACACTCACTTTTAAAGTTACTGTTATAATAGAAATGTTTGTTCTACCTCAGACTCCACAGCAGTTTGTAATTTATTCATGTATTTAATATTTTTTTCTCTAGGGACATCATTTTCTCTATTTTTTCCATATTTGGGGATCAAACATGAGTACATACGTATACAGTATACAGAGTACGTACACAGTATATATTAAAAGATTTACCCTGCATGTTCCTTTTCAGGTCTCCCAAATTTATTTATCTTCTATGTTTTAGTAAACTGTGTTTTGTAAGAACTAAATATACAAATACATATTTTAGCTGCATCAGTTTTTTTCTGGAACTCCTTTTGTTTTCTTTACTTTTCGGTTGGACTGGACTTGACAGCGTGTTCATAAGATAGTAACAGAGACACAGAAGTTTGGAATGTACATTTATTAATTGGCTAATATTACCAATCATAAACTATGTAGTTACCTGGATTAAGATTGAACCCATCAGATCACAAAGATTCTTGCTACAGGATAATGAACTCAGACTTTTAAAGATCACAAGTCAAATTTATCTGTTAACAGGATGGAGAGAGGCGTAAAGAAAACTGGTAATTTAGAGACAAATATGATAATAAACCAATGATTAATTGAAATAAGATTTTTTCCCAAAATGTTTTGCGTTTCAGTCTGTGTGTTTCTAAAACTTACATCAGATAAATCACATAAATTGAAATTGTCCTAGATACTTTTATGGTTTAGTTGTTTTTCCATGTTTACCTCTTAACTTTCAGTTTGGTTTATGTTCTGTTTTATTTTGTAGAACTGGTTTATTGGTACTGTTGGAGATTATAAGGTTTTACGATGTTAGTAAAAGGTCACAGGTCATGCTGCAGGAGTAAGTGAACTGAAAGAGACCTGGCCTGAATCAGCACTTCTGTGTTTATCTTGGAAACCAGTTGGTTTACGACCTGTGACTGTTGTCCATCCAATTATGTATTTGTTTATTACACTCCGACTTCATTATCTGACCCACATTTGTTTCCCTCCCTTGCTTCATCCAGATGGGAGGTGTCTTTGTGAATAAAAAGGCAATTCAAAGGTGAACACATCCGAATCGTCTCAACACCTTGGTTGGGGGTTCTCCTTTGCAAAGCTCATTGAAACCATACCTCTGTGTCTGACTGATGGTCTTTTTGATAGTTATTTAACTTAGGGGTATTAAAATATCCTGACAGGTACGTTCTGTTTATCCAGTTCTGTTAATTCCTCTCAGAACTGATTGGACGGTTTGTGTCATTGTTTAGTTTATTTCTTCTGCTCTGCAGCACCTTAAAGTTTTTTATTCTGCTTGTGCTTTTTTTTCTAACACTTGCATATTTTCTCTGTTTTGCTTTGTTAAGAACTTAACAATGGTTTCTAAAATAATAACAAGACATCACCAACTTATTCTAATTTTCTCTTTCCAAAAAGCATCTGTAAAGACAGTAACTGCAGGAGAACACACACTTAAACAGTAATCTTATTTTTAATGCCTGATGCAAGTTGTGCACTGATAAATAAAAGTATCTATTCTTTTTATGCCAATCTTTTCCTTTGAAGGTCAGCTTTCTGTAAACTATTGCCTTCATCTTTCAATCTGAGATAAATTTACAGTCCTCAAGCAGATAAACTGGCAGCACCATCTGCCAAACTCATCAAGGCCGCGCTGTTTATTTAGAGGCTGATGAAAGTATTACCGTAGTAGAGGGGAGAAGATAAATTAGAAAATGAGAGGAAAAGTGGATGGCTCTGCTGTGTTTATAGCAGGAAGGGAGGTTTTGTGTGGCTGTTTGGAGTGTGAGGAAATGTTGATAAACATATTTGGCTGGCTGGGTGTGATCGCTGAAGCTCGGAGAGGATGATGAGGCATCAGAAAACGACAAACTGAGAAGACAGAGGTGGACAAACACAGAGGCAAAGCCATGAATTCACAAAGAGAGGAAGATCAAAGTACTCGAATGGTAGGAAAGGAAATACAACATGTTTTCATGTGTATAATTCAGAAAATTAGAATGACTGGTTGAAAATGAATTAGCATTTGAAGAAAAACATCTACAGAGAAACTCAGAGCTGAAGAATAAATACAGATGCAGAATGTTTGATGGTTTTATTCTGTGAAAAAATGGAGCAATACATTGATTCAGATAAAAAAAACCAAGAATAACAATATTAATGGAAAAACAGCAGCACTAGTCAGACGTTTGTATTTTAAAAAGATTTAACCTGTTTCTGCTGACTAACAGCTGATTTTCAGATCAAAACAGTGCAGGTAAGTAAAACCTTGCACTTCAAGAAGAACTGTGTCTGTACGTTCTTAAAAAGTCCAGATTTAAAATCAAACCACTTGTCCAACATCCCGGGTTTCAATATCATACTTTAACTCTTTCAAACAAGAAAGTAGAACCATAAATATCTGGAATTAGTCTGTGACCAACTGAATGAACTTTTCTGCTGCAGGGGACAAAGACAAGAGGTCATTACTAGAGGTCATTACCAGAGGTCATCAGAGGTCATTACCAGAGGTCATCAGAGGTCATTACTAGAGGTCATTACCAGAGGTCATCAGAGGTCATTACCAGAGGTCATCAGTGGTCATTACCAGAGGTCATTACCAGAGGTCATCAGAGGTCATTACCAGAGGTCATCAGAGGTCATCAGAGGTCATCAGAGGTCATCAGTCCTGATGAGCAGCCTCATGAAGAAATAAATATAGAAAAAAAAAGGATAATTTTTTAATTTTTCAAGGCAGTCAAATAAATGTTTTTGAACCTGTTGATGGAGCCAAATAATTTAAAATAAAATGTCATAGTTTAAGATCTCTGTTGCTTTTATGTTGATATTTCTGTCATTCATGTTTTCAGAAAAAGCGTATTGATTATCATAAGAAACTTTAACTGTGTAGACAGTCCCTGATGGCCATGTTGGTGAACAATCTTTAGAAAAAATAATTAGGATTCTGGAAGAAACATCAATTCAAAGAAAATCCGAGCCTCAGGCGGAACTGGACCCTCCAGGAAGACCATGTTTTAAACATAACCTCAAACTAATCGAGCAGAAAACACTCTTAACACGCTGGAGTGGAGCAGATACAAAGTGTTACTAACTGACCTATTAATCAAATAAAGAGATCAGGAGGGATCATGTTTGGGTAATGTCCTTATGAGCTCCATTGTCCTCAGATTTGTGTTTTTTTCCTTGAACAAGCTGCTTGACAACAATTGAGATTACCTTAAACAACCACCGTGCACCACATGTGATTTTACAAAGCAGAAACAGTGCAGCCAAAACTGTAAATAAATAAATACTGAGAGTGTTAATGTGGTGTAAGGGATGTAATTACCGTGGGACCAGAGATGACACATTAACAGATGGCACAGGTTCAGGAACAGCTCGGGGAATAAAACAACCTCATCTTTTTCTCTCTGCCAGTAAACACCTTGCGTCCGAGGGATTTCTCATTGTGAATAATTATTTTTCTGAAATCCAGAGTGAGCTAAAGTATCTCTGTTGAGGAAAATATTTAATTTGGCTGCTGCAGACGCTACCAAATGGAATGAAAGTAGTGTTAATAGAAAATCCAGGAAGACTTTTAGAGCTGAGAATTATTAAAGAAATAAAGTCAGGAGCATGTGAAAGGATGGGGCATTCGTGACCTTCTGAAGCTTAAAGCTTCAACAAATGCTTAAAAAAAATGCAGATTTCTTAGTTTTCCTGACGTCGTATAAAAACTTTGTTAAGAACTGCCTAAAAATATGAAATGTATATAATATAAATACATATTAAACGATGTGTATATGTCCTCAGCCAACACTGAGACACACACGAGGTCCAACCTCAAGTAAATCTATAAGAAAACCCACATATGAACAAGCAGAACATGCGATCCCCATGCAGAAAGACCCAGGCTGAGAACTGAACCAGAGACTTTGCACGTGCATCACTGAATAGCCTTCTGAAGGCAGAAAAATAATAAAGACAATATATAGAATTAGAATAAAACCAAATCAGTGTCAAAAAATCTATCCAAAAGACAGAATTTGAGGTGGTTAGTGTTTGTTTTGATTTAAAAGCTGAAACAGTTTTTCAGTTTACTAGCCTGGTAGCACCTTGAGAGACTACAAGCTGAATAATTTGAGTTTTTAACGTGTTTGTTTCTCTGCAAACTGCTGGAGAGATCTTCCAGGTATGGCAGAGGGCAGTCGATAATTTTCTCAGCCGTTTATCTTCTCTAAAGAATCTTTTTGTGTGAGACTGAGTACCTGACATACCAACACTGTAATGCTGGATGTTATTATTCTTTCACTGATAGCGAAACAAGCCCACCAGCAGATTCTCTTCCAGCTTTCTTCTTTGTGGTCTGAAGCAGTGAAGCTGCTGCTGTGCTTTTTTTAGGGATGCTGTAGCGAGCTCGTCTCAGTATGAGGACATCTGGGAGGGTGACTGTCATTGTCTGACGTTTGTCTTCTGATGTGTTTTAATGCCTGTCCTGCTTAAATACTAAACTCAGATTTACTGTGCAGCAGAATTAATTCAAAACTTGATACTTTGGCTATTTTTGGATTGATAGAGTATTGCATCATCTCATTACTTCCCAGCTTCTCTCTGTTTATCTACATACGCAGTTTCTCCTTTTAACTTTAAATAAATGACAGAAAAAAACCAAAAGAGGGATTGTGATTTATTCTCACAGATTAGTTAAATGATATTTTACTAATCTGAGAAAAGATGAAGCTATTAATTGAAAATAAAACCAGTTTTTCTTTATATCTTTACTATTTGTGTATCTATAGTTTTATTTCCAGACTGTTTGACTCTAAACAGTGTATTTAAAGCATGTGGAGGTCTTTATTTCTTCTTCTGTGAGATGAATGTCCTCCTAAACACTCCTCAGCTTACCCCCATGATTGATTGCTAAGCTGTTCAGACACAGCCAGAAAAGCTGAGCAGTTATAGAGGAAGCATCTTATGAGAACAGTAAAGTGGAACCATAAAACAATTCTGCCTTCGTTCCACTCCTCCACTCAGATTCTCAGTCATGCCTGATATTATTTCGCTCAGTCTTGCTCGGTGCAATGGTAATTTCTCTGGTGAATTACCAATTTTTGACCTTTCGTGGCATTAAGAAAGGGCACTTTCACATATAAATTGTGTGTGGAGAGTTCCTCCAGACTCTTTATCACCTGGAGAAAGAGAGCAAAGACAGCAAGGATGACTCATTATTGCAGTTTTTTTCAAGTTGTAAAGGCAATAAAAGTAATTAGATACTGTTTTTTTTAGCAACACACTTCCTGTCCACATCTGTGACAGATCCAGAGACAGATTTAGTGCAAGGATGGAAGGAAAGATCTTTAATGTTGCATATAAAAGACTGGCTTGATTACTGATACACTGATGGACACATTCATGATGAATTCAAGAACTCAAAAACTTTTCTTCATTTATGTGAAAAAAAAAATCATTTTAACAAGTTGTTCTTGTTTGTTTTGATTTAAAAGTGATGATACAGTTGGAGATATTTGTTGAAGGAAGGTTGCAAAATTCGTCTGTTATCACACGACTCATAGTGTTCTTACAAACCCTGAGAGGAGTTCAGTAACTGAGCTCTAATTTTTCTTCCCAAATCTATAAATGAACTCACGTGTCCAAACAAAACACTCACAGTTCAAGTTTTCACACAGCAGCTGTTTATAAGTTCCCTTCTAGTCTGCGTTCTTGTCTGTTTCTCAAATCCACTCAATCCAGGTGTGTGGTTACCATGGTGATTGAGCCACTGATTGTTACCATGGTGCCCTTAATAAGCCAATGGCAGCAGCTTCAACATTACTTTAAATTTCTGTTTTCTTTACACTTCTTTTACAGTTTGTAAATTAAAACATTGGTACTTGGTCTCAGCTTAGATTTTATAGATTATTACAAAACTGATGTTTGAAATTTAAAGACGTAGCTGCTTCCTTTAATACATTTTCATAAAAAAGTTTGTTTTACCAAACTTCACTGTCACTTGAACTGTCAGCCTGTACAGGAGTGTGACTCCGCCTCTCACCCAGGTGAGTATGACAGCTCCCTGTAGGCTTGAATATGCTGATGGGATAAACTAGAAGAAATGTTTTACACCCCCCACCACTCAGAGTGCTGCCTAATGCAGGTAACATACTGGCTGCTTATGCGCCACACAAACCCACATCAATAGACACACTAACCTGTTAAATAAAAAACTAAATATTACAAGTCCTTTTTCAAAATTTGTGAGAAACAACAGGCTCATTACTAACAAGCTGACACAGACTTTCTGCCTCTTTTTATTCATGCAGAGAATGAACACATACTTTGTCTTGTCTAAACATATTTATCTTAATGTTTGCTCTACTTTGTATTCCCATGTTGTTACTCTTCAGAATCCAAATCTTCTCAGCCATGAGAGCTGATACTCACACTTAGAGACAGTTTAGTTGCTATTTAATGTAACATGCATCCTACTAACTGCACCACTGTGCAGGCTGTGTTTTCCATTCTCTCTCTTTTGAGACATTTCAGTGTGTTCTGTTTCTTTATGTCTGAGTTATAATATATAACCTGAACGTGCCTGAGAATAAGTTTCAAAACTGTCCAGCTTATGTCATCGTTTCCATGAGAATCTGAAAGACTCTCAAGGGGAAAAAAGCAAAGGTAATTTGAAGACCATCAAAGCTCAAGGAAATGCCAGTATTATTATCCCCTGATGGCAGACCCCCGATTGACTCCTCCTTGCTGAAAGCCATTAGCAGAGCCAATTCAGAAAAGGCTGGGCCGTGACTTTCCTGATAAGCAATTACTGAGGTGTCATTCTGTCTCAATGAAGTGAGCTGTGAAATCTGCCCCTGCAGATCAAATCAACAGGAAATTTTATTCAACGCTTTCTGAAGAAAAGCAACTAAAATACAGGAAGTTACAGAATAAAAGTATGAAAACTTATGTTCATGTACAACTCGGTTCCATTCAGATCTATTTCACAACAAAACTCATGCTGGGCCCCAAAACAAAACCGGTAAACAAATCAAATTCAGATCCAATAAAACACAGTTAAACACAGTTTCACACATTTAATAACTGAACGGCCCCGTTTAATACAAGCAGCTTACAACATTTCAGACAATTTAAATTTAATTTATTAAAATATCAACAGGAGCATCTTTTAAAATTTGAAACACAGTTAATGACATAGAAATAAATTATTCATATTCATTGAAACGCTGCTCCATCCAAACTGTCTACACTCCTGCACTCATCCGGCTCTCTGTGTATGTGTTTGTCATTCTTGCTTATTATAAACATTTTTAATAATTAACTTTATTTACCTGTTTTGTTTCTTCCCCCTTCTATTTTCAGAAAGCCTCCCTTCCCAAACCACCATGAAACAGTGCATGTATAAATAAGAATAGAAGAGTCAAACTAAACTGAACTGAACCAAACAGTGTTGCTGATTAAAACTAGAATTCCAGCTGATGTTAGTTGAATATTTTAATTCTCTATATTCATGCACAACAAGTTGAAAACATTAAAAAAGACATTTTAACAAACAGCATCAAGTTTGAAAGAAACAAACAGGATACTGAAAGTCTCTGATACATATTTTCAAAACAAAAGCATCCTTCCTACAAGCTGGATGAGTGAATGTTCAGTCATGTAAGTTATTTTATATTGATAAAGATCTTGCAATTTCTTTGTACTTCTAATTACTAATAATTAAGCACACACTCATACGAATTACAAAACACAGCATTCTAAAACTCTGAAAATTGAGACATCTTCAAATTTAAGCTGTTCAATCTGAAAAATCTGAACAAATTTATTTTCTTTTCTTTTTTGCATTTCCTTTGTTACTCAATATTTTTATTTCCATATGTGACACAATGTTTTCTTTTGTCTGTGTGAAACAAAAATAACAGGAAACTTTGCTGCCATCATCCTCAAACCCACGGCTACAAAGATTTGGGGAAAAGAGCCTTTGTATTAAACTAGTCAAAAACATTTTTCCTAAGTTGTTTTCTTCTCTAGTATCTCATTATATACGTAATTTTATTGCCTTTAATTAAGCACAACAACAACAGTAACCACTTTCTAAGGGCCCATCATCATTCACATGATTTCTGCTTTCAAAAGAGAAAAATAAAAAGTGTTATGATCAGTTCGTGCTATAAAAGGACTAAAGTTAATAGTTTTGGGGGGAATTTTAAAATGTAATTGTGGTTGCGTGAAGACCTTCTATGGGATCTTATTTTGAAAGTCCCAGTCGGATTTGACGTCATCCGTTAGATTTGTCACAGCTTTAAAACAGCTGGTGCCTCCGCAGTCGCAATGAAAGTTGTCTCCGGCTGTAGGAGATCTCAGATCGGACTCGCTGCTCCGTTTATCCCGGGGACATGAGGCGGAGAGAGAAGAGGCTGCTGCAGGTCGCCGGGCTGCTCATAGCGGCTCTATTATTCCTCCCAAACGTCGGGCTCTGGTCTTTGTACCGAGACCGAGTGTTCGACAACTCGCAGGATGCGGGGGACGGTCCGGGCAGCATCTCCTCGGTGCAGGTAGGGGATGATTTACAATTCAGCTCTTAAACTCCTTCAAACGGATTTCCTGAAACTTTCAGTGGATCTTGATCAAATGCAGAAAGGAAACAATTTTTTCTCAACAGCAAAAACATTTTAATCCAGTATAAGAAACTGTTTTTTATCATACAAACTGTTTAAGACAATTATTTTCGGTCTAAGACACAATTTTAATCCAGACAGAACCCAAACAGAAACCATAGAACAATGAAAAGTTCCTTTTACCGTTTCAGCACCATGGATAGCACCAGACGCACCAAACAATACGCTGTCAGGATTCAGATCAAATATTCCTCTACAAACAGATTGAATTTTAACTCACTAACAGAAAACTAAAAATTAGATCATATATAAATCCACACAGTCTGGCTTTAATCCTCTGATTCTCTTCATCTGGAAGATCTTAGTCAGTTTCATGTGGAAGCTAATCAGTGTTTTAGTACTTTATTCTGGGTATTTGTATCACTCACTGAAATTAGAACAAAGTCAGCAGGTTTATGATCATTAAAAAGTCTCACTAATCTGAAAACACAAACAAATAAATAAATAAAAGCATTAAATTCAGATTTTGTTTTCTGACAGTCACTAAACCTCCATAAATCAAATGACATCTAAAAAGCTGTTCTTTGTAAAGACACAAAACGAGCGATAACCAGGTGAAGATGTACTCTGTGTGTTTGAATTGTTTTACAGCTTTTATAACTTCTGTCACGCTGCTAGAAAAGGGATTTCTCTTTATGTTATAAATTATACATCAGAAATAAACAGCATGTCTTCATGTTTCTGAAAATCACTCTATATCACTCAATTAAGATAATTCAAAAGATCATTACCCATCATTTTATTGTTATATCAACCAAAATGCTGTTTATTACTGTCATTCAGTGCCGAGTGTCTGGAACTTCCAAACATTTTCCTGTATATACTCACAGCATGTGTTTATGTGAGAAGAGAAAACACACTGAGTGGAATTAACAATCCAAACACTGACAAACTGATGAAGACGCGATGTGTCGAGTTCCAACGATGTTGTTTTACTCAGTCAAGATTCATCAGCAGCAGGATTTTTCTCTTGTTGAAGCTTTCATTGATTTCTCGGCTGAATTTTGCATGTTTTAGTTGAGCTGATAAGAGATGAGGGCGAGTGATTAGAATTGATCACCTGCTGATTGACTGACACTGACTGATTGACTTCCTGGATGCTGTTTGATGGAATGCAGACGGGCTTTTCTCATTTAAGCTGTTTTTGACTTTCTTTCTCAATCTGCGTTGCACAAAAATCCCAAATCCAATGTTTACTTTGCACATTTTCTAATAATAGAAGTAATATATAGATTTGAGTTTGTTACTTCAGTGCGTTTTAGCCGAGAGAATCATTTTGTAGTTCCTCTGGTGTTCCTGGATCTAAACGTTTTTAGTCTCACCACTTTTAGGGAAAATGAAACACTACATATGTCTTTAATAAACCTTCACTGTGCTGATATCAGAATGTAGAAGTTTATCTACCATCACTAAGGAAGGAGTGACTGGTTTTGGGAGACTGTTTAAGGGATCTACCCCCCCCCCCCCCCTCTATATTCTATAATGCAGTTACAATGTTGTTTGGTTTTATGTTTGTTGAAGAATCTGTGTCATGGGACTCTAATGATGTTTGGATAAAAGAAAGTCATTAACTCCATCTTGACACTGAGATTCATCATTTTAGTCACGCACCATTTAACATAGAAACACTGCTCTCATTGCATAAAGGTCAACTCCTGTGTCATGACCTTTATTGACCATGTGTTTGTATCTTTTCTGACAAAATCAATGATCAGGAGAAATCCATCAATTGGTTTTCTATACCTGCTTGTTCCTGCTGAGGGTTGCAGCGAGGTTGGTGTCTGTCTCCAGCTGTCGTTGTGCGAGAGAAATCACTATGAACAGGAACGTCTGCAGTTTTCAGCTGGAGTGGGTGAAGCTCAAAAAGGTTTAACTTTATATTTTTTACGCTGTGATTTTAGAGAATGTTTCTTCTTTCACACAGTGAGAGTCTGTAAACCATCAGAATGAAATGTTTTGTGATAAAAACCTTTAAATGAAAATAAAACTGCTTAAGAGTCTAGTAAAGAGCAGACAAGCAGGATTTTCAGGACTTTGTCCTCATGTTCATTCTATAGCATAAATAAAATAATCTGATGTGTGCAGAAATGTCATGTGGTTCAACTGATACAATAATATATCATGACTTACAGTTTTTCTGGAAAAAAAAAATAAGAGTTGAAATCAGAATTTTCAATTTGAGTCAGATACCATCACCATGGCAACAGCTGATGGATATTTGATGAGCAGCATCTCGTATCTTTGTTGACACAAACATTGATATGTTTGGTTTAAAGTTTTCAGTGATTAGACGGACATCGTCAGTAGTTTCCTTAGAAATATCTAATGTTTGTCTCTTTACTGAGACAAAGCTTTACACTTGGGCCTTCAATTATTCATATTTTTATTCAGTTTCTTTTAGAAACAAAAAGCCAAAGACAAACAGAACAAAATAACAAATGAAGGAAGAGTGGGGAACAATGTGCGTCTGTGTTCCAGCGCTCCTTGTGGGCTGTTATTGCTTCACCCAAGTAGATAAAAATCAATACCCTAATCCCATTCCAGCTTTTCCCACATACAGTAAGTCTTGTTAGAGACATTTGTAGCTGGTATTTTCTTCCCCTTTCTTTCTATCTGCGTTGCTTGTAAAGCCTAAACAGAGCTGATTAAACCTCCAACTGAAGGAGCTGCAGGTTTATTTATCCACTGTGTTTCTCACTGATGCACGAGGTGGAGAAATGAAATGAGGCTCTTACATATTTATTTAACCAGGAAGGAAGACAGGATGACTTTTCTTCCGCAGTGTCCTCATGTTGCATTTTGCAGCACATAAACAGATTAGTGCAGATTGACTTTGAACTTTGCAAATGTAAGTTTTAAATAGCAGCATCTTCAGCATCTTTGGCCTGAACATGAATAAATACAAGATCCTCTGAGATGTTCTGTACAGCTTCTGATACGTGGTTCAGATCTCGGTTCTGTACTTTCTTATTGATAAAGTCTTTTCTCAGTTTGTTAGAGGACGTTATGGATAAAAATGTTTGCTTATACGGTGGCTCTGAATGGTTAAACATCTCGTACACACACCTGATGGATGTCAGAAAATCAAACTCATGAAGAATGAAAAACTTTGTAGTTCCTGTATAAATATGATCCATGTTTATACATTAACCTGCTGCCTCGGTGTGAATGTGTGTGAATGGTTGTTCATTTCTATGTCAACCTGTGATGGATTGGCAACCTGTCCAGGTGTAGCCCCGCCTCTCACCCAATGATTGCTGGGGACAGACACCAGCTCCCTCGAGACCCTGAACAGGAAGAAGCGGGTACAGATACTGACTGATTGACATTAACCTGCAACATAAAGTCAAAAACTGAAAACTCTGAATGTAAAAGACTTTGTGTGTCTGTACTTCTTATTTCCCAGGTCTAATTATGAGTCTGTTGACTGTTTTGGTAGAATCAGACGTTTTGCTGGCTCACTGGATCAGAACACCTTGGAGATTTAGAGAAAGTTCTTTATTTATTTATATTATTGATTTTCCTTTTGGGTAATAGGTGGAATCTAATTTGTTCTTTTTAAACAGACAAAAAGAAGCTGCTTTTTCCTGCTTTGAGTGAAAATAAACTCTCCTTTGGATTACACCTGTACTCACCTGTGTGGCTGAAAGCCTTTCTGCACATTTATTCTCTTAAACAAACTGATTTCCTCTTTTTATCCATACTGAGCATTGATCACTGTTGAAGAGAGAAGAACCGCTCAACAAAGCAGGCTGGCCCAGGCTCAGCAGAGCAGGGCTCGTCTATTTTAGATTGGGTCGATGTACAGTTTGGAGAGCAGCTGGGAGGAGGATTAAGTGTGTCGACATAACCCACATCCACACTCTGCTGAAAGGAACTACAAAAGCAAAAACACATAAAGCAGTTTCTCTTCTACAGTCCCAGATTTTTACAAAAAGCTTCATCTGTAGCCTTGAAGAATAAAAATAATGTGGTGGATCTTTTTTCTTGACCTAAAACTGCAGAACTCTGAGGTTCATCTGTAACTTTTAGTTTTAAATTAAAAGGTACTGCGTCCGTCCGTCCGTACCTGTTTGGGGTGGTGGGGAGTTTGTACACCTGGACAGGTTGTTATTGCATCACAGGGCCACACAAAGATAAACTACCAGTCACACACTCATGCACAGCAGTGACTCAGTTAGATTTACCAGTTAACCTAACGTGCACATGTCTAGTCAGTGGGAGTGTGCACGAGATAAAGCAGAGCTTCTGTAATTGGGAGACAGTGCTGCTACTATGAATCAGCAAAACTAGTTAAGAATAATCAGGTTTTCAGTTAACGACTCTAGTGATTATCAGTTGAAACAAAGTGAAATGTTATGCTGAGTCATTCATTAACCTGCATCGTTCCTCTGGTGACTTTAGCTCTTTAAAAACATTAAACTCTGTCAGGCCATAATTAGTCCAGACTTGTTGGATAATTAAAGATCAAATGGAAACATGAGTCATCGGGGGTTTAGTTTCTTACATCACTGAGGCTTATCACAAGCTTCATTTCTTAAAGTAAATTGTTACTAAATACAATTCAATTAGTTATAAAGTTTTAATTCATAAAAAGTAATTTCAAGACACTATACAAAAACAACAATGTTAAATCACATCAGCACTCTAGATTTTAAGTTAGTTTTATAAAAGTCAACTGGAAATATTAATCAGATTATTAAATATCAATCAGTAAAAACATTGACTATGGTTAAATGGTGTATATGACCAGTTGGTATCTTACCTGCAGCAGATGGAATACGTTACAATGAGAGTTCTAACCAGGAAAAAGCTGTTTATTAAAACAATTAGATTAATTTGAACGTTTTAACACGTTTTCTAACAGCTGTGATTCCACACAGTCAGTTGGAAGAACAAAGAACCTTTAAGAGGGAATTCACACCATCAAAAACAACTTAAACTTTAAACTTTCTCAACAGCTCAAATGATTTTTAAACTATTGTTTCTATTTATGACTTTTATATGAGACTATTACCCAATTTAACAAGTTGCTAAGCTAACTAACGGCCTTCTACTGTGATCTGCTGACTCCATCATGGTCTCCATGTGTTTCTAACCAACAATATGTTCTCTGTCTAATCTGGAAAATTGTTTTCACTTTATTTACTCATGTTTACCTGAAGCTTTTGTTTATGCTTTATACTAAATGATGAATAATTAGCATCTTGATTTATTCAGCAGTCTCACTGTTTGCAATTATGTTTATTGCAAATGTTATTTTGTAGAGAAAATAATGATAAATGTTCTATGAACACAGAGAAAAAGACTAGAGAACATCTGACCTCTGAAAAAGATCCGAAAGCACCCAGAGTTTGGTCTTAATGTTTTTTATTCCTATAACAGTATAACTATCATGTGAGACAGTAGGTCAGGTGCAGCATTAGTGCCAACAGCAACAAACAGCAGCTCTTCTTTATTATCTGGTTTAAACATTCTCAGTAATCATTTCCTGTCTAAAGTGTTGATTATAAACTCAGATTCTCTGCTTTGTGTTACATGTTCAGTTAAAGATTGAAAACAGAAGTTACATCTAATTTGGTCAACAAAAGCAGGTTTCTGAGCAATTAGTGTGGTTTGAATAAAAGTTTCCTCTTTGCTAACAAATATCTCAAAATGATACTTTTCTATTAAAATTGAATCTAACTCAGAGAAACATGAAGGAACTGTCATTTCTTTTATACATTTTCCTAGAACAGTCCTTGGTTTTATCATAAACATTGAATGTTCCTGAGGAGGTAAAGTTTTGGACTGCTAGGGCAGTACACCTTCTACATACATATTATCCATGTTTTTAATATGTGGTGCAGCCTTACATGTGTTCATCTCCATAAACCATCTGCTTTGGGCCATTTTAGAGCCACTGCAGTCTGTTAGAACTGTTTTCAGCTGGAGGTGTTTGGGTCTGCAGCTGTTTATAATGAGCTACTTTGACAGAAACAGTATTTTTGTCAGTAGATGCTTGTTTACTGTGCACATGTTTATGTTATGAGCAGATACAGAGAAACATAGTGCTGTAACATGTAATTCAGAAACAGGTTCTTGTTTTGGGTATCACACTCAGCTTGATTTCAGGAGGATCACCGCGGTGATCTGCTGATGAGTTAAATCAACTTTCTGCAGAAGAACTGTGTCAAAGAAAAACATTTTGAACTCACCTGTTTAAAAAGTCCATTTTATATTTGTTTGTAATAAAATCCCATCAGATGTTTTTGTCAGCCTCTTTGAGGAAACGGCAGGAAACCCAAACATTTCTGAAGCTCATTGCTCACATCATGATCCATCAGTATCTAAAAGAAAAGTCTGTGTTAACCCGTCTTCCCTCAGGTCCTCTGCCTGCTCTGTGTCTCCGCAGGACTTTAGATAATGACTCCTTTTGAGAGATAATGTGCTGGACAGCAGTATTACTGTACTCCTCTTTGATGGGGTGTTTTGGGTCACTGCAGAGGCCTCTGCTTTCAGCTCCTTCTCAGACACCTAGAGGGATTTATGTGTCACAACAGGTTTGTTCAGCTTCAAGCTCAGTTTCTACATCTGGCATCTATCTCTGAAATATTAAAGTTCAGGGTTTTTGTTTAACTTTCTCTCATGACTCAAGTGGGATATCAGTGTTGTTTTGTGTCTGCTGGATGAGGGGAGTTGTTTGCTTACATGTCAGTGGTAATCAATATAAAAGTTCATGGAAGGATCTGAAAGCTTTTTGAGAAACTTTTGTTTTCTCTAGATCTAAAAAAAAATACTTAAAAGTGTGTTTTGAATTTTACTTTATTACAAAATAGTTGGAACGAATGATTTAAAATGATATAAAATGTCTATTTCAGTGTTTGATGTTGATATTTTGAGTAAAATCTGGTTAATTTGGGTCTAAAAGTGAATGTTTTGCAGATGAATAATTTTGGTTGTGAGTACTGATTAAACATTCACGTTTAGTTGCGTTTTCAACACGTGGGATTTAAAGTGAAATCCACAAGGTCTGAAAAGCTCATTTTATTAGAATTACACTAGTGTTTCATTACTGTAGCGTTAATGATGTTGTATTTTATATCATTTTGGATGAAATCCTATCAAACTTTATTCATATAGAAGATCTCAGGCAGCTCAATGTTCTGTTCAGCAGGAATAAAATGTAATATAGAGTAAAACTCCTCCTCCAAGCAGCTTATAGTTTCCCCATGTTCTGATCTATACAACTCATTTAATTTGATGCCGGGCTGTTTAAAGCTTTATATATAACTCAGTACATTATAACATGGATTTTGCCTTCAACAGGAACAAGGTGTGTGATGTGTTCTGATCACAGTTATTTTTAATTGATCTTTCTGTTTTATAATGTCCAGGATGCAGCTTGAGTTTAAACCTTCATGTTTTCAGTCACATTTAAACTCTGACTGTGCAGTTGGAGCTCTCTGATGTTTCAGCTAACTTTAGTTCTGTGTCTCATACATGTTTTAGTCATTTGTGAGCTAAATAATTGAAGTAATAAGAATTAAACTTATTAGGCTGAATGTAGAGGAAATTTGGTCTGAAATATTTCTACATGGCTACAACTAAACTCAACATCAAAACAGCAGGATTTATTTATTATTATTTAGGTTATTTATTACATATCTGATTAGATCAGCATGTTTTTTGCAGATTAGCCTTTCTCTGAACTGACACTGAAGGGAATCCTTTTGTGCACCAAAGTTTGATATTCTTGGGGAAAAAAACGAAAGAGTTTCTTAGCCTCCAGCACAAATTGACTTGTCTGTGAAGAGGCTGGAAATGGGGGAGAAGATGGAGCAGAAGGTGAGGTAAAACAGGAAAACCAGGTAATTGTGTCTCTGGGGGTCTGTGATGTGACGAGAAACAGAAAAGGGGTGAAAAGCTCTAACTCCAATCTTCTGTGAGCTTTCAGTAGGAAAAGAGGAATCGGACAAGGAAGGTATTGACCCAAGGTGGTCGGATTCATCCTCCACACAGAATGAAGGTTCGGCTCAGTTCTTATCAAACTAGCTGCTCTGCTGGTAATACCTGCTGCTCCTCTGTGTCTGACAAAAGAAATCCAATTACTGACATCCATCTTTTATTGTTCAAGCATTCTGTGTTTAAAATATCTGAAAATTAAAACAAAAATCACTTTAACTGCTGGTAAACATCGTTCTCTGGAAGTCCAGCCCTTCATTGTGTTTTTAATAACTTTTTAACTAACAGAATGACCTTAAAGGTTAAAACAGACACAACTAGATTAAATCAGGTTGATATTTAAACAATAATAATACGATTTGGTCCTCATCACAAAAATAAGAAAGGATGGTGAATAATATTCTTTAAAACAAAAAGTAAATTTAAAAAGTATTTCAAATGTTATATTTAACTTTATATAGTTTTATTTGCTTAAAATTTACATTTACGCCATATTAGCATAAATTGAACAGTTGCAGGTAAAAAGAATGTAGAAAATGATTCACATAAAAATTGTGCTGTTTATTTATATATTTGTTGTTTTTTTGTTTAAAACTAGACATAATATATTTAAACTTTTATAAAGACACTGAACAAAGAATCTCTTTTTCACTTTTTTCACTTGTGTCAGAAAAGTTTAAACTAATCATGCAGATGGAATTTACACTCCAGCTGAAAAGGTCAAATGTGATTTAAAGTCTCATTTTAGACATAAAACATTTAGTGACAAAATTTGGACGAGAAAATTAACAAATAATATTATTATAACAACAATTGCTGTGGCAATTTGTTTGTAATTAAATCTCATGCCTAAGTGAATCAATCAGTTATGAAACAGTTGCAAAAGTATCTTGTGATTCCAACAGAAGATCCAGAAGTGACGACTTTAGTGGGATTTAAGGATAAAACATTAAAATTCCAACTTACAGTGTCTAACCTTTTATTCCAGATTTTTTTCCTTCATATCTCTATTGAAACTTGAGAAAGTAGGAGTTAGAGAGGGTCACTGCCATTTTCTTCTGATTATGACATCTTGACTTATTTCCCTGGAGAAATGTTTCTCTCTTTCACCAGAACACATCAACTGATGAAATAAAAAATCTGCACCACAAAGCACAGCGAGGCGAGTTGGTGCAGGAAAGGTGACATCTTGGATGTTAACGTGGCATTTCCATTCACTGAAGTGTGTTTTATATTAATATTATTTTGGCGCGTCAAAGACCTTTTCATGTCCAGTTTTATGTGACATGTACAGCTGGTGATGTTTAGAGCCAGTTTTGGGGCAGATATTCATTTTTTTTAGTTAAATTTAACAGCTAAATATCTCTGAGAAGAAAACTGCTAAATATTTCAATTAAAGACCTAAGCTATTTCCTGCTTTTTGTCTCTACATTCATTTAGTCACTCTAATGTTTTATGACCAGTAGTAAAATGCAGTAAAAGCAGAGATGGAAATCGTAGAAAAACAGGAACTGGTTATGGATCCAGAAATCAGATGTTTGTATTAATGCAGAGACACTCTCCTGCCTGAAGATTCATCTCTAATATAAACTGAACTGAACAAAATTCAAGAGAACTGGAAAATAAATGAAAATGAATGTATTGCTGTGGTGGGGAAGAAAAGGATGTTCCAGTGGAAAGCTGGGTTAATGCGGTGTCCAGTTTCATTTCCTGCATATTAGTGTTGAGTGATTAAGACAGCTTTCTGGGACTTAAATTCCCTCAGCTGTTTGTTCTGTGCATGGTCCTCTACATCTGCTCGCTGCTCGCTTGTGTGAATATACGTGTGAATGTGTGAGAGAATCGGTTTGGTTGAGCCAGACAAAAACGCTTCTCAGTTTCTTTGTCTTTGTCTCACCAGCATCTTTTCTCTAGTGTTGTTTTTCACAGCCTCGTCCCACTCATACAAAAACAAAACACATGCAAAATAACAGAAGCAAAGTCACACTGAAGCCTGAACTCTGCTTCTTCTCCTGGTTTAGTTCTCATTTCCTGAGAATTAAACATCTGCATTTGATGAAATGTTAATACAACGTGAGGTGGGAGGCGGTCTCATCTGAAGAACCCACACAGAGTCTTACTGTAAAAGTTTCTATCTTCACTCTCTTCATGAGCATGAATGTCATATTCATTTGGTTTGAATGATTGATTTGATAGAATTACATTGTTCTTGTTAGTAGAACGATAATTCAGTGTTTATCTTTAAAACTTTTTAAAAACAAGAATTAGGTTCACAAGTTGGACATTATTTGGATCTTCTTGCCTCCAAACAGGGTCAAAATTCTACAGGCTCACAAATATATATAAATTAAACTAAATCTTTGAAAACGCGGTGAAGACAAAGCCAAGGCTTAATGCTGATGTTCCACTGCAGCTGATAATACATTTAAAATGAATTTGTTTGACAGTAGTCATTAGATTTCCATTAATGAGGCTGCAGGTTAAAGTTCATGAGACTCAGTGAAGATCTAAGACTGACAATTTAAGGCTCAAGTAAGTCTTTTGGAGCCATTTCTAAAATAACTTCTGACACCAGATCACGAGCTTCAGATTCCTCAGATTTACCTGTAATCATCAGTCAGATGGTTGAAACTTGGACATAGTTGGGTGTTTCTAGAATGACCCCCAGTGTCAACCCTTGGAACATAAAGATACAATTTTTTTTACTTTCTTTAAAAAAAAATTGTTTTTATATATATATATATATATATATATATATATATATATATATATATATAAATGACTATTTATTGTATCTTGGAAAGCATGTTTTTGAGGATGTTTCTGACAAAGTTTTTTACAAACTGCAGCAGAACGTCAATAAGTTTGTCGAAGTAAATCTGAGCTGGACAGACGGGTTCTTTGTTATTATAATTACAATGAACGCATGAACAACTATTTATTAACAGTTAACTTATGGAACCTAATAATAAGGTGATGGGGGAATAAATTGCAGCAGGATGCATTATGGGAAAAAGTTTGCTTCACTGATGTGTGACATTGAAATGGTCTGCAGAAAATAATTGAGTCCTATAATATTATATTGACATAAAAACATACAGGTTGATACATGACTTTATTTCCAGAATGCAGTAACCTCCATCAGCTGTAAAACATATTCTAAATGATTACAATGTTTAAGAAGATGATTTAGACTAAATGTCTTTAAAATGTTCAGATTTGATTTAAACAACTTTAGATGTGAGATGTGGGAAGTAAGGAGGTTCTTATACTTCATCACTGTACTTAAGTCGATTTTTTTTAGGTATTTGTACTTTGCTTGAGTATTTATTTTTATTGCGACTTTTTTACTTTTACTCCTTACTTTTAAAACACAAGTATCTGTACTTTCTACTCCTTACATTCACTTTTTACTTGCTATGTACATTTTTACTTTTACTTACGGTAAGTAAGGCAGTGGTTGCAGTACTTTTGCTTTTACCAGAGTAGTTTTGTGCACAAGTATTAGTACACTTACTTAAGTACTTAACACTAGTACTCTGCTGTGAACAGTTGCTCTTTAAACCCATTTTCTACATGGTTCCCTCATTAACATTAGATTCAGTTTCAGTCTAACTCTTCAGTTAAAGTTCCCAGTGTAATGATACATGTTTCTGTCATGTTATTAAAATGAATTGTCAGAAGAGTTTGACGTCCCACAGCTCATGTATAATTACTTGTCAGAATAAAATGGTGAAATCTGAAAAGCAGAACGGAACACTGATTTAATGATTTATTGTTGTTAGGTGAAGTATCTCCCTCTTTTACTGATTGGCCTTAGTGTCGACATGGTGAAGCAGAACCGAAGCATAAAGAAAAAAACATGCAGAACAGCTGCTGGAAGCACTTTACGCTTCCATGAACACACACGGCTTGTCACAGTAGTTTGTTTGACTGAAGCGCACTATCAGCCAACAGCCTGGGTAATAGTATTCCACACAGTCAGACGTGTCTTTTGTATTAACAACATTTCACTAATTGCATCCTCCCATGGAGCTAATTAATTTACCATTGTGCTGTGATCCTATAATATCTTGAGTCACTGAAAGTCATTTCCAAAGCAGAGAGAAATTCAGAAATGGCTGCTTGTGCATTTTAATGCAGGGTGGAGAATAATGGCTCATGGTGAAGCGCGTGTGCGTAATGAGACTGAATGTCATTTTCCTATGTGTCATACAAATAAAAAGCTGATTTTTCCCCTCCTTTGTGTAAACCCCCAGCTGTCAGCAGCACATTTTGGGTTGAAAAAAAAAATGAGCAGCTTTTGGATGACAGCCAAAAGGAAGACTGAAGAGGATTTAAAGTCTGTCTGCATTCACAGATGTGCCTGTTTGTTGAAAGAATAAGCTGCACCTTGTATTCAAGCATGAGTTTTATTTTTTTTTACCATCTTAAACAAATATTCTTCCACTCATCCCGTCACTTAAAATCAGCTTATTGGAGCCCGTTGCTGAGTATTTGTACCTGTTTGTACATTTATTTAGTTTCTCTGTAGTTTTAACTGGACAGATTTTGATTAAACCTTCTAAAAATATTCATCTCATGTGCATCTACAGTTGAGTAAAGCCACTATAATTCAAGATGGCTGCCACAGCTAATCAACATTAGCCAAAAAAAGAACAGCTCTAACACAGTTTTGCAGAAATTGAGCTAAAATTTCATGTTGTAGCATCAGAGACTTGTTTTTAACACCTGCTGTAGTCTGAGTGCTTTCTGCATGACTGCTGAGCTTCAATCGTCCTTCATTTCTCAACAAAAGATTATTTTAGTTTAAAACTCTGGCATTAAAAGGCAGTGAGTGACATGCATTCATTGAAAGAATACCAGGCCTTTGATATTAAAAATAGAACATAAAAAAAAAAATCACAATTGTTTTTAAAAGATATATAATCTTTTTTTAGTAATAAATGATATTAATGTGATCTGGGAATCTGGAGGTCTTAATGTTTAACTTTGTGTTTTTATAGGGGTTGAACCAGCGAGTTGTTCAGGTGGGAGCTGATGGTGTGAGACGAACAGACTGGCACGACTATGAAACAATAAGAAGAGATGCTGCTCGTGTCGGTGGGTCCAAACTCTTCTGCTGTTATGTTCCATCCTCTTCGTTTTACCACAAAGATCACACTTTATGGCAAAACATCTAAACTTAATTGTTTATTTTCTTCTAATTCCCTCCAAGTAGATTTCTTTTTAGAAAACAATCTTGAATCAATATGACCAGTAGTGTTCAGAGTTCATAATTAAACACTCTTAATTGTCTACAGTCAGCATCGATTCTGCCTCCAGCATCGAGTTGGAAACACGTAGAAAGAGATTTTAATTGGCTTTCATAAAGTTTTAGGAGAAACAATGTTGGAAAATGACTCAGATCTGTGAGAGAGCTCCGAGAGGTTGAAGACTAATAGATGTAACGGTGTTTGTTGTGGATAAATAAACTTTGTTAAAGCACCTTGAGTAAAGGTATGAAAAGAGCCAGTTGCAATGGGAGAACGATCGGTGGCGTCCTTGGTTCCTGAAGTACGTGTAGTATTTATCTGTTTCATAGACGTTAACATGTCTACAATTTGACTTCTGGGTGACAAAAACACAACAACAACAATCTTTCTGCTGTTTTTTATCACATCTGTTAAGCAGTGAACGTATAAAAGGGAAAATGTTTATCTTGGAAATGAGCCGTTAAAACAAGAGGAGTTATTTTTCACCTTCCTGAAAACAGACAGATCATTTCTGCATATTGAGACTTCACAGCTTAACTTGATGCTCTCGTATGAATGTAAAGCTCACATGCATCTGGATGTGTTTGTGAGGAGCATTGCTGAGCAGCTAATGAAACATGCAGCCATTACAGAATCTGTTATTCAAACTGTAAATGAAATTCTTGTTGATAAACTCCTGAACTTGGTGCTGAAAATAAAAACACCATCTGCACCTTCAACTTCTGTGATAAATTAACAATTCTAATGTATTAGACAAAGTGATGGAGAGAGTTAAGATTGTTTGTTTGCTCCAACAAAGCAATTAAATTTTAACAACGCAAGTCCATTTTGAGAATCGATGGTTTTCTAAAATGCAACATAACATTTGAAATTCAATTATCAAATTATTTGAAACTTCTATTTAACAGCTAAAAGTAGTAGAAGAAGAAGAAGAAGAAGTGGTGAAACAGTTTTTAGTGTTTTTCACTGAACAAATCTGGAGTTTGAAACTGGAAACATCCTCAAGAAAAGGTTGATGAGAGAAAAAAATCCAACACTGGTACATATATGTTTAATGTATTTTTTATCTGAAATGTGTGTGTGTGTGTGTGTGTGTGTGTGTGTGTGTGTGTGTGTGTGTGTGTGTGTGTGTGTGTGTGTGTGTGTGTGTGTGTGTGTGTGTGTGTGTGTGTGTGTGTGTGTGTGTGTGTGATAGGTAACGGTGAACAGGGAAAGCCATTTCCTGTGACAGAGAGTGACAGAGTTGATCAGGCCTACAGGGAAAACGGTTTCAACATCTACGTCAGTAACCAGATTTCTCTGAACCGCTCCCTTCCTGACATCCGCCATGATAAGTAAGTCATGTATAAACATTTTTATTTATGTGTGTGTGGTGAGGCAGCTGTGCTAACAGAAATAAAGATCTGATTGGCTTGAACCTTAAAAAAAACCTCATGACAAACCGTATTTTATTTCTGAAATAATTTATTTTTTGGTTAAATTCATAGTCGTGACTCTTTCTGGGAACGTTTTATTCCGCTGAGTTTATGCTTCTTTATTTTAACAGCAAGTCATGCAGGAGATGTTTGATTTGGTGTTTATCAGAAAAGTGATGAAATAAATACATTTTTTCTGAGATAGTTGGACCTTTTCAGATGTTGGTGAACTCAACACCTCTTGATTCACTAAATGCCACTAAAAGACCTCAAATCACAGCTTTCATTTTACCTGAGGAGATCCTTCCTCTGACACTCGACCCTGCTTCCTGCTTTATGTGGAAAGCAGACGTGAATGCTTCCTCGCCACCAGTTTCCCCTGGAGAACTCTGTCTTTTCATTTTTGTTTATCAAAGCAGGGTTTCCTTGACCCAACATCGCCTGCAATAACCTGTCTGTGCTGACAGGCTCTGAAAATCAATGCAGCACCTCTAAACATTCAGCCAACAGGTAGTTTCTCTAACAGAGCTGCTCTGCAGTTCTAAACTCACTTCATGTGGGTGTCTGACAACATGACAAAAAGTTTTAGCTTGGAATGATGTTACAGAACCCACTCAGAACAACCGGTGTTGTATACCTTGGTTTAAGAAGCTGAACCTCTTCTGTGTGTTTGGAAATGCTCATATAACATGATGCATTCTGGGTTCACGTGTTTTTATTTAACATATTTAAACAGGAAGATCCTTTATTGTTCAGTAATGATGCAACAAACCTTTTTAATCTTTAACAGACTTTAATGATTCTGGGCTGCACAGTGATCTGGTCCACTCTATGAGTGGATCTCTGCCTTAGAACATATTAGTTGTTCTGTAGAAGTTGCGTCGGTGATAGACGGTAAAGCGGACTAGCTTTGTGTTATTGAACCTGAAGCCTTCAGTCCTGTTCATTCATCACCTGATTTGTTTCTCATTTACTCCAAACAATCACCTGTAAATACAGTTTGAAGTTGGTTCTACTTACTGGTTCGGTTTCTGGTTTCTTTGCTTTGGCAGCACTTTTATTTATAAAGTTTATTTTAGTCTTGATGTACCATCTTCTGACTTTATTATTGCAACAAATTAAGAAATGATCGACCGGTGAATCTTAACATAATGATGTCATTCCACAGAGTATGGAGGAGGTGTTCATTTCCATTAAACATCAGCATTATGCAGAAGTCATGCAGCAGGTCTGAGTCACTAACAAGGTGTTAATCACATCCTGCAGGCTGAGAAGTTGAACCTTGTTGCTTCATGACTTCATCACTAAAACATCAACAAACATTTCGATCTGCTCATTACTTTTCTGTTCCTGATGCTGTAATCACAGTCTGCTTTATTGTGACTGCGGTGGCATTATTTAAATAAAATGATGACATTGCTCTGAGCTTCACCTTTACCCCACCTGTTCCGCCCTGCAGGCAGCCTCAGCTTCTCTGTGATCTGCACGTCGTTGGCGACTCAGAAACAGACACAAACCTGCAGCTGACACATCTAATTCCTGCTATGATGATATTTAAACACACTCACAACCATCTTCTGTGGACTTAGATCATTTTTGTTGAGACTCATCTGTCAGCTGTCTGTCGATTCGTCCCGATGTTCAAATTTAAATAACATGCAGGAACTCCGACATTTATCGACTGACACATTTCACTTCACGCGTTCTTGGTGGAGCATAACTCTCCCCTCATGATTAGCAGCTCTGCAGGGGTGCAGCTGCCTGCTGATATGAAATATGATGAGGAGATAACAGTAATTCACTGGTAGAGCAAATGTTGGCAGCTGATAACCTCTGAATGTGCTGAGAGTGATGAAATTGAGGTTGTTTTTGTAGTAGTGGCGTTTCTGTGTCTGTATTTATATGAAGTATGTTTAATTAATGAAACATGAATCGGTTTGAGTCGTCGACAGTGTGTCCTAGGACACACATGGACTGAGGCGTGGCTGCCAGGCGCCACCGGGTCATCTGACCACCACCAAACAGGCAGGACGGGTGAAATATTTTGCCCAAAGACAAAACGGCAATGTGATTTTTTTTTTCTGGATTCAAACCGGTGACCTTCTGGTTATCAGGTGACCCGTGTTACCTCCTGAGCTGCTGCCGCCCATCATCACTAATCATCACTAAATGATGTATCGACCTGAATATAGACGTCTCCTACTACAAAGTCTGTATTTTCATTAATAAATCTGATAAAAAGTCTGAAGATTTCAGACAAAAATGCTGAATAATGATGTACAATGAGACTCTAAAGAAATATAATAACTGATCTATAGCTGATCAATATTCCTGACTGGAAACCAGCTGCTGCTCCTCGACCTGCTGCTGGAGGAACATGAACATTTAGATCATTAGATTCATTAATACTAACATGATCCTCCTTCAGCAGGTTTCTGTCAGACTAAATAATCAATATGGTGATCAGTTATCAATCATTAACTAACAGATATCTAATAATCAATAAGAGACATATAATTGTTTATGTTTTGGTTCTGTAAGAGTGACTGTGTTTATTTTAATCAGATTTTTATGATTTGTTGAAACCTGCAGACACTACCTGGACCATGCAAATCCATGCTAAGCTAGTTAGTGAACAGTAATCTATTGAGTTAACATGTTGAAACATCCTCCACTACAGAACTGCAGAACCACCCTTCCAGCTCACAGGTCTGAAGTTACATTTACTCTAAACTGGATCAGAACCAGGACTTCATTTAAAGTTGTTTTCAGAGACTTTATCCATGAATTAAAAAGCATCTCCACACATTGTTGCAGTCACTGTCTAGTTTTTATTTCTTTTATTTTGTTAGACTTTGTTTTACCTCACTACTCCTAATGAGACAAACTCTCCTTTTCAAGGGAGTCCTGAGAGGAGGAAGCAAGGATTGAACCAGCAACCCCCTCAGTGGGCAGTCGTCCACTTAGGCTACAGCCACATCATTTTATTTGCACATTGTGCAAACGTGCATCAGAACTCAGTCAGCAGTGGGTTGCAAACAGGACAGGAGTAAAAGATAATATTTCTGCAAAATCCTGAATTATGTTGAATGACCTGAAAAATATTCCTGTAGTTTTGGACACAAACACACAATAAGTCTGCCTGAAATGTTTATGAACTAGATAGAGTCTGTGAATTTTTCTTTTTATTTATTTTCCAAGAGGCGAGCAAACACAATTGTCACTAAAATAGCGAATTGTAGAAATGGATTGAACGGTGCTTTCGGAGAAGATTACCCCTGGATTTCAGCCCAGTGAGTCAAACCACGTTCAAGCCAAACACATCCATTTGAGCTCTGAATAATCCATCACCTCAGTGACCTGAGATCTGCAGAAGAGGCGGCTGTGCTGCAAAACAATGCTGCTGCCTGACTGAGGGATGTGAATGAGAAAAAGGATTGAGCTGTAGAAAGACCACCAAAATAAATGTTTGCTTTGGTGTGTTTACAGCTGTAAACAGAAGCTGTATGCAGAGAAGCTGCCCAACACCAGCATCATCATCCCGTTTCATAACGAGGGCTGGTCGTCGCTCCTGAGGACGGTTCACAGCGTGCTCAACCGCTCCCCTCCCGAGCTCATCGCTGAGATCATCCTGGTGGACGACTTCAGTGACAAAGGTAAAGTCTGATTTTATTATGAAGAGCCTCAAGGAAGTGACCTAATGAAAAGGACAGTAAACAGTTTATACATCAACACACATGCTGTTTGTCTCAGATTAGATCATTATAAACTGACGTTTTAGACAGCAGCTGCTCTGGTTTTATTTTATTTTAACCAGATCCACCATTCTGTCTGCCAAACATCTCAGGACTGGAAAAATAAAACATTTTCTTGCATTATGAGTTATTAGTATTTATCATGTATCCTGGTGAAAACACTGATCCATCTGAGCTCCATCATTCATTAAACCTCTGAGTCCTCTCTGAACATCATCTCGTCCTTCTGAAGAGGACTCTTCTCACAGCTCTGCCTCATGATAAGATGCTAAACAACATTTACAAGTGACATGATATTTAATTTAAACCATTTATTATGGAAGGCATACGAATCAAGAAAGAAATCACGTGTTTATTCCGATAAGTTTTCTGTAACTTTGTCACATTTCCACCAGAATAAACCAACTCAAACTGACTGTGTGGCAAAATATTTTTAAAGAAAGTAGAAGTGTCACCTGCTTGAATTGAAAGCAGTTCTTTTTTATTTATTATTCTTTACACACTAAGTGGAGTGTTTTACACCTTGTTAATTCCTGCTTACTGTCACTGTCCCTCGCTGAAGGATGTGTTTACCTCTCGTCTTGTCGACAGTAATGAGATGTTCCACTGCCTTAGACTCATTTAGAGGTTAACATGCATCAAAAGCTCTGAGACAAAAGGATCCCGCTGCCAAGTGGAGCAGAAATAAAAGCTGGCAAACACACTGCTGCAGCCATTTATGTTTTACAGGACATTTTAAATATGTGCGCAGCATTTAAGAATCAAAGAGATGGTCAGTCGTTCAGTTATTATCTTTACCAGCTTCTTCCTTTTTCAGGGTTGTCTGTCTGTCTCCAGCAGTCATTGGGTGAGAGACAGAGTTACACCTGGACAGGTTGCCAGTCCATCACAGCTTCAAAAACATGCCATGACTCCTTTTTTGACAAAACTGTTACAGTTTAGTTCTGTTTCACCTCAAACTTACAGTTTTTAATAAATAATCAATAAACGTCGGCTCAGGATGTTGAGAGTTCTACTGATATTCTTATTTTTAAAGCTGGTCTTGATCAAATTGTCTTCTAAATAAAACAGATGTTTAGTGGACAGAGCAGCAGTTGTTCAGGAGGTCTGAACGCAGCTCCTGCTGCGGTTAGGTAAGAGCTTTCACCTGAGTTACCTTTGTAGTTGTGGTCAGAGGGGCTGATGGTCAGACTGCTGCAGGGCAGTTCAACACCAGCAGAGTTTGACTGAGTGTGTGAATGAAAAATAAATCTACTGTTAAAAACACAGAGTGCCTTGAAAAATGCTGCATATACTGTATCTAATCTATTATTATCATGATGACTGCTAAATGCACGTGTTTGTGCACGTGAACACCCTGATGATAAAGTTAAATCTCAGTGTGTCACATTGTGTGACACACTGTGTTGTTAGGACCAAATAATACAGACATACAGGTGTAATTAATGATTTTAACAAATGACCTGCAAAAACACGTGACTGAAACATCATAAAACATCAACTACTTCCAAAAACCCACAGAACACATGTTCCAGGTGAACACTGTGTGCACAAATTAAGATTTTTTATACAGGAATTGAAAAAGGATCAACAACTTGAATCCCATCATTTCACATTAGTGAGTTTATTATGATGAAGAGAAAAATAATTTGTTAAAAAGAAAGAACAGAAAGAGTGTTTCACTGAGGAAAGAAAGTTCTCTGCAGCAGATGCATGTTAGACACAATCAATCTCAACTCTTGTTATATTTTTGCTTCCAAATATTATCAAGAGTTTCATTCCAGAAGCACTTTGAAGCTGCCGTGTTGTAATTTCTGCTGCTCTTTTTGTTGTTATGTATGTGTTCAACTCTTTCACATTTCTTTAAGCTCTTTCAAAAGGTTTTTATGGGATTTATATCAAGATTGATAGCTGGATGATTTATTTTTGTTATCACTCTTTTGTGGTGTTGTATACATGCTACAAGTTGTGCTGCTGAAAACAAACACAAAATATTTCGATAAAGGGTAACACACGTTTCTTTAAATGTCTCAATAAACCTCCAGAGTTCATGGTTTCTTTTATACATTCAGACCTCCAGCGAGAGAAGCAGCTTCACAGCATGAAATAACCTCTGAGTTGGATTTCAGATCGGCTTGTTTATTCCTGAAGCTATAACCCGACTGATGCTCCACTTTTATCTGACCACAGAACAGAAGAAGGACGAGAAAATGAGGCTCCTTTATGAATATATTTACATAGTCAATCTTTACTTTTTGTACTTTTTTAACACCGTGCCCAACCTGAACATCAGATCCCAGATTTAAACTGTTTTAACATGTTTTGACTTTTTATTTACACCAAACCTTTTTAAACCTCTCCTTTGGGTTTTTTTTTTAGATTTCTAACTGTTTCAGGAAATCAACGCCTTTCGGGATTGAAATAGAACTGAAATATAATCTCAGCTGTTTAATTTCTTTTAAATGGTCGGAAATAAGTGCTGCTCTCTGTTATTTGGAGTGTTTGTTGCCAAATATTCTAAAAACATGTTCACAATCCAAAAGAGATGAATTTGTTTTTGTGTTTTTTAAATGCTTTGGTTTTAAACAAGGATCAATGTTGGAACAGCAGAAGTCCAGGTGTCCATAGAACAAGTATTAATTAACGTCAAGATCATCAGAAAGATTAACTGATGATACTGATATACATGTCTGGTACTCTCAGGTACTTCCTGGTTGTTTTACTTCCTCTAACTGAAGTTAAAACAAACTCAGTTATACTTGAAACTCACCCAGTCGTGCACCATGAGAAGATAAAACATACAAACAACAATCCCAGTCAGTCCTGCTGGAATCTAACAGCAGCTGTATATCCTGTAATCTGTTCTGGCTAATCCAGATCCTGGACTGCTGGTTCCAAAGACCTGTTCATCATATATTTCATCTTGTTATTAAATAATAGATGACTTTCATTGTTTGTTTAGGAATTTTTAAGGAACACATTAGTGTTAGGAAAAGGTCTGCTAAAGTTCTGTACTTGTCTTTTTTTATTAAAATAATCAAATCAACATACTGGTACATTTATTAGCATCTTTTTTTCTGTATTAAAACTCTTCATCTTGTTTTTTTTTTCTTTTCTTTTTTCTGTAATTTCACTGACTGACAGACAAACAGACGAATGTTTGCCAGAGAGAATAAAACCAGAACTCCGAATGGCTCTCAGCTCTAATCAACACGTTTAACTGCCATCTGTTTTTAACCAAACTGCTAACGAAAAATATTTTTCTCTGGTTGAAAAAACATTTAACTGTGTTGCTGCAGTTGGCAGAACTTTTGCTTTGCAGCAATGAAAAATTGGCCCTAGGTGTGAGTGTGTGATGGTATCTGTAGCCCTGTGACGGCCCTCTGGGGCCCAGCGTCTGCTGGAGATAGACACTAACTCTCTGCAACCCTGAACAGCAACAAGCAGGTGTAGAAATGTGAGCTGGGTGGATGAAACATGTCTGACCGTGTTGCTGCACAGTGGATCAGTTGGCAACACTGTTGCCTTGCAAGAAGCAACTTGTCTGGAACCGTTCAGCGTGGAGTTTGTTTATTCTCTTCAAGATCAGGAAGCCTGGAAGTTAGATGAACCGGCAACTCTGAATTCTGTTTGGCCCTTTGATGGACTGGTGACCCGTCCTGGGTGTAACCCCACCCCTCACCATATCACTGCTGGAGTCAGACACCAGACGTGGCAGATCTCAGAGTTTTAATAAAAGCAACTTGTTTCATTCATGAAATGGAGAAAAAGTCATTTTGCTTTTTCAAAACTATTTGGATTAATTATCCTCATTAATGTTATAATATAAATCGTGCTGCTTGCAAGATCCTAGTTTGTTTCCACCTTAAATAATAAATCACATTTGGCTCTAAAGGGCAAATATGTATTTATACCAACACCATTAGTACATAAAATACAGTGTATATACATACTGATTACATGCTACAAGCTGTAATCTAAAGTGTTATTATTATTTTGTTGACCCTTCAAAATCGTCACAAACTCTCACCTCAGTTACAGCTCTGAGATCAGGAGTCCTGAAACACAATGATTCAGTTAAACTGCAGAATCTGAATTACTTCATAATAACAGAGTGATTCCTCTGTCTTCCTCCTTCTTCCAGCTTAGCATTTGCTTTTGAATGTGAGTGATGACTGCTGCTGCTGGTGTTCGTGTCTCTGGGTAGGGGAGGTATCTAGAATGTGTCACATTCCAAAAGAGAAAAGAATAGAAAGATACTTCCATCTTCTCTGTGACAGTAAAGTCTATAGAAAGGATAGATGCATTCATGTGTCTGCACGTGTTCCAGCGTGTGCCTGTTGGAGAGTCGTATGTTCAAGCGTGTCGGCTTTTCTTGGGATCAGATCAACAAATTCTCTGGTCTGTAGTTAATCTGACTCTCTATGATCCACCAGCTTCAACTGTCACAATTACTGAGCCTCCCTGCTCATATTGTTAAACCTCTCCTCTGGTTCTAATCCCAACATCTGCTGAGTTGGATTCATCCACTCAGGAATTTAAGCAAGTCTCCCACCAAAAAGAAAATGTCTCATTTTACAACACTCGCACTTTTTGGGCTTGAAAGGAACAACTTCACTGGTTTTTGTTTCATTATCATTGTAAACTATTACAACAAGTGTTGATGCTAAGAGCACTTAAGAAACTTTAAAGTCTAGTAGCTAAGGTGACATAAGCTGTTCTGAGTGAACAAGCTGCCTCTGTATTATTGATTTTAGTGATGAATCTGAGTAAATCTGCAACAGAAAAATACCCTCCAGAGCCTCAGCCTGTTCAGCCTTCTGCCATCTGGGAAGTGGTGCAGTCGTATCTGCTCCAGCACCAGCAGACGTAAGCTTCATTTATGCTTGAAAGTCAAAAACACTGTGCACGCACAGCAGCTATTTGTCCAATGTCTGTAATGCATTTCTGAAAATGGGTTCCGATTTGCTCAAATTTCTAACTAAAGAAACAGCTAAAAGAGGTTTCTTTACTGTTCAGATATCAGCAAATGTGTGTATGAAAAAACCTCAGCAGTCTCCCTGTTCCATCAGATACCCTACCTAGTTAGATTCAATCATTTTAACTTTGATTCACAGGTAGTTCCCATGCGTCTGCATGCAACAGGCAGAAGTGGTCAGACATTATTACACAACACAGCGCAGGATAGAATATCATTTACCACACAGAGACACATGCAAAGAACAAACCAACCAAAAAAAATGGGCATGGTATCCTCTGCCTTTGTATGTACACTTGTACGCATATAATTCATATTTACATATTGGGGCATTAAAAACTAGGGTAGTATCTTTTTTTAAACATTACAAAATAGTCATCTTTCATACTGAAAGTACTATATACACAAATATATTTAATCGTTGTGAAAATGTATTAACAATCGAGACGTATATCATTAGATATATAGGTAATAAAAAGATCACGAGACTAAGTGGATAAAGCAGTGTGAAATCAAGCAGAAAGAATACAGTACGATCCAAATTTTTTTTATTATTAGAACCTGTGCACATCTGGGCTGAAAGTCCCGCCCACTCTCCCACACAATCATGGTGTTTTTCAAACTTCACAACTAATTCTAATTTAACATTTTTAGAAAGGAGAAGCTTCAATTTCTGCATTGAGTTTTCAAATCTATTTTCAATCAAAACATAACAGCAGAAAAAACTAAAATGCTCGTCTATTGAATAATCAAAGGAATTAAGGAGTTGTACTGCAAACGTGAGGAGTTTATGCTTGAATTTGGTCTCTTCTGAGAGATTATACAATTTAAAAAATGGCCCTGAGGAGGTAAAATAAACTAAATGTTAATCAGAGTGAGATAAAGATGTACGAGTCCTCTAAAAGCAGCAAAGGGTCACATTCTTTTCATTTGTCAAGACTGAGCTAGTTAAATGTTTTTGTTAGTTTCTATTATAAGATTTAGATTCATCAACATGAAATTACCCCATTCTGCATTTCGTCACATATGAATATTCAGAAGGTAATTTTTCAAGCTTATTAGCCAAGAAAATATATATATTTATGTTGTTTGTTGCCGTAGCTGCAGGTGAGAGTGGTCCATGCCTGGCAGCCTGCCAGCTCGACCCCCTGTGCCTCTGCTGGCACATAAACATTAGCTGCAGTCGGGGCTGAAAACTTTGTTCAGGATTTAATGATGCAGCCAGAAGTATTCATTCATCTCTCCTGGTCATGTCACAGCAGGAATTCAAAGAAGGAAACTGAGCTGCCAAGTAGTCACTTTGCTATTGTGTTGAATTAAGTCACGACTTTTCTTTGACAAATGTGAAACCATGAAATAAATAGTAGTAAATGTGTTTTCACAGATATTTCTTATTCTAGAGAACAACAATGAGACAGCGTTTCAATTATGATGATGCTCAGAGAAAAATCTTGATGTTAAGATGGTTTTCAGTTTCAGGACTGCACAAAGTCTAAGAAATATAACAAGTTAACCTTCAAAGACACTTTCTCCATTGTTCATCTATCTGTATTCCCAACTTTTTACATTGGAAAATGTGTTTTTGTTGCACCCACAACTGTTTTTACATCAGACGTAGTTCTGTGGACTTTCCCACAACTTCATTCATTTTCTTGAGGTTTTAAACATGTTGGTGACATAGTTTAGTCAGAAAACAACTTCCCTTATTCTGTTTTGACTAAAACAATTAAACTACTCATTTTTATCTTTATACTGAATTTAACTCTTCTGAAATTGGTGTTAACAATAATATTAAATCCTAAATTTGGACCTAATGTTTATAAGCTTGATGTACATTATACTGCTTAAGAGCTCAATCAGTTAGAGTTCTCTTACAGTAAAGGCAGGAACTGTTTTTTAGGAACAGTCATGTCACGAGTTGAGTTAAACCTGCCAAGGTAGTTAAAATTATTCTGCTAAACAACTTCTCTTTCAGTTTTAATCTCTTAAACTACGCAGGTGGTGATAAAACCCGAGTTCTCCCAAGTCCGAACGGCATCTCGAAAACTAAACATCTCTAATGAAATAAATGTGTATCTAAAAGTTGGCTTTCCTCATAAAAAGAATAAGTTTAAAGCTATAGTGCGTAACTTTTACATGTCCGTGAATGTCCGTTTCAGCCAAGCCACTATTAGAGGAGATGACACAATGCGGATTAAGCCGATCGGCTCCTCAAACATCTCACGGAATTTTTCAATATACATAATTTTTACTTTGCGTGTCGACCGGCGACATTCCCGCGCTGGTGCGCAGGAAATTACGTCTTTTACGTCACAACAAGAAGGGAGGGGGAGGACGAGCGGAGAGTCTCGTAGTGGGAGATCATTCACTAACCTGTCAGTTACAAATTAGCACCTTGTCTCCCGTTTGTAATAAGCTATTTGCGTTTCTGCGGAAAATAAATAAAAAATACAATAATTACCTCTTCTGAAGAGTCCATCTTTTTTCAACAGCTGTCCTTATTCAAACAGAATAAAAATGTTGTGGAATCGCGAATCACAGCGGCAGAGGGATAGAGGTTGGGGAAGGGGGGTGGGGGTGGACAGGTGGGCGTACGTCATATGGAATCGCCAGCTTCATTGTTGTAATAACGCAAAATTCCGCTAGGGGGCGACAGAAGTTATGCACTATAGCTTTAAGTGATAAATCTGAGTATTTTGTAACTAAATGACATCATCAGATAAAGCAGAAGAACTAAAAGCTGTCAAATATTTGAAGTGATTGTATTTATTTGAATTTTCAGTGTAAGAATTACTCTCAGTCTGTGTCATGTGCGTGAGTTTGTGTTCTGTTTAGGAAAACAAATGTGTTTGATTTTCTTCATATGGCTCCTTTAACTCAGCCAAGCTCTGGATGCTGGTTCTTTTACCATGTTTAGACAGAAATACTCATGTATGTTTGATCACTGCCTGTAAACAGGATTCCTCATCCTGTTATTTTATTTGGCTCTAGTGTAAATACTTCTGTTGTATCTGTCAATAATAGTGAATTTCTATTCAGGAGTGAAAAAATGCATGTCATGTAATCACAGCCAGAAACAAAGGCTGTATTTATTCAGCGGGACAGCTCTGGCACTCTGCATTATCCGCTCCTGCGTGATGGAAACCTGCCATTGGCAGATTGATTGTCCAATTACTTTCCCACTTTCTGCTCCCCGATGGGATCAGTTGGACAAATGGCTGTAATGCTTCATTTCAAATAAGGAGTGCAGGTCTCCTATGCAGAACAACTTTTGATGTATTTGCAGTCAGATGTAGAAGAAGGTTGATGGTGACACAGAATGGCTCTCAGCAGGCTCCAGTTCAAACTCCAGTCTACAGTCGCTGTGGAGCTTCCCTCCAGAGTTCTGCTGCTACGTGTGGACAAATAAATCAGCAGCAGATTTTTATTTCATTCCAAAAGAAAATCAGTGACTTCTGAATGTGCAGGTGTAGAGTCGGGCCACAGGATGCAACAGGGAAGAAATAAAAGCCTTTTTTCAGTCTGAATGACCACGTCGAGGTGACAGAAGCTTTTTGATTGCGCAACAATTGAGAATCCATGATATGAAAAGAGTGACACTAATGGAGTCTGAACACAGACAGCTTTCTGCTATTCCTCAGGATTCTCCTTCTCTTTGAATCACTGTGTTCATCTCTGATTTCAGTTTCTAAAATTGTGAGTTTTTACCTGCTTCTATGAAGATTCTGATATTGACCCTCTTATCGTTTCCTTTTTTAATGTGTATTTACATATTTAATGAACTCCCCGTGCTTGTTTTCTTTACTAGATTGATTATAAATGATTACAAAGTCTTAAACACTAAAACAGAACCAAACAAATGCAGCTTAGATGTTAATCTAATCATTTAACAGTTTGTCTCAAATAATCAGTTAAACTTTGTGTAGGATTTATGTTTAATTGTTTGCAGTTTCTTTAATAGATACAATATCAAATAAACATCCTGTGAGCAGGAAGAACAGAAAGAAAACTGATGAAACAAAAACATTGAACCTTTGATAAAAACAAAGACTCAGAAAACCAACAAGCTCCTCAACAGGTTACAGGTTTCCTCAGAAACAAGTGAAGATCGGCTGGAAAGTGGAAAAATAAAAATACAAAAGTCATTTCAGCATGTTATTTAAAAATAAACTGAGAAGGTTTTAACACATTCAGCTGTTAACAACGGATCAGTTTTCAGTTGTTTCTGGTTTGTATTTCATCTTTAAACATCTAGCTGATGAAACGAAGCCGTGGAGATGATGTCTGCTGGATTCTGTTCAGGTTCTACTGAACCAGAACTCATTGTGTTTATTATAAACGAGCAGGAAAATTCATCTTCACTCCAAAGGAGCACAAATCAGTCAGAGTAGCGTCAAATAAAAGGTGCATTTTCCTGTTTTTTTCTTTTTTTAAGTGTTTTTATAATTTCTATTATTAAATTAATAGATGTCACACAGATCTTTAAACTGAACTGATAAATATTCTGTAGATTTTAAAATTTGACTCAGACTTCATGAACAATATTTCCATCAAATTTTGTCTCAGAGTAAATGAATCAAACAGGAGGGTAAATGATCATCTCCTCGCTGAACTTTTAAATTTATTACTTTTAGACTATTTTAGAAATAGACTGTATTCCCTTTCTGGATAGACAGCATGTTTAAATTTTGGGACAGTTTAATAAATAATTTATTTCTTCGGGCTGCCTGAGAGAGCTGCTGTCAGCTCCGTAGAGCTACTTTGAAGCTTCTTATCAATACATGCAGCCTCACCATGTGCATGGTGGAGAGGTGGGGAGAAGGAGCCTCAGTGATGCAGGAGATAGGGGATGATTTGTGAGACAGGCAGCGATGGAGAGAGAGGCAGCAGTGCAGAAGCAGTGAACAAAGTTCGGCATGCTTATTCATTCAATTCAGCTTGTGTGTTTCTGTTTGGGGCTGAAAGTGAAGGGAGATAATGAGGTAATGGTGCTCAGTGGAGGGAAACGGAGAGCCGACGGATATGAGGAGGGAGACAAACGACAGAGGACAACAGCAGCTAATTGAGAGTTGCCATTTACAGATGTAAAGCCGTGAGGAGGGGCGGTTGGGTTGAGTCACATTTACAGAGACAATGTTAATGACCACCACTGCTGCACTGGTGATGTATTTATTGGCCTCTGAATTAGACAATGAAGTTCATTAAAAAACCACTTAGTGAATTTCCTTTTCTTAAAGCTAAACTTCGTTTTCACGTTCCTTCTCTTTAAACCCCGTGTGTTCCCGCCCACTTAGACAATAACATCCTCCTCTTGCTCCCAGAGAAGGAATTTAAAACATTTTAAAGGAGCTTAAAATAGAATATTTTAGATGGCAATAAAAGAAAACAGTTCCACAACAGTTTCTTTTATTTTAATGCAACATTGGCGATATTTAAAAAGGAGCTCAACGAAAGTGCCTCTTAAAAATATTGTGACGTCAACTTGTAGATTTAAGATGCAAAATTTAGTCATTTTCTCTTTTTGAATCAAATATCTTTTGTGTTTTTGTCATCACAACTAAAGATCTCATTAAGTTCAGGTCTGTTTTATTTCACAAGCTTTAGATTCACACGTTCAACACGCCTTTAATATGAACTGGTTTTTATTTAAGGTTGAAATGTTTTAAGTTTTTTATTTTAGATTTTTGTTTTTATTTAAAGACATTGATGCTGGATGAATGTAAACAAACTGCTTCAGTCCCTCGTATCGTATTTAGCTGAGGTTTTTTTTAACTCCTAATTTACAAACATGTTAAATATTTATTTAAAAGGAAGGATTTAAATTAAATTCTTCATGTTTCAACTAAATTGTCTGACCTCTTGAAGCTCAAAGTTGTGATTTCTGTTTTATTTATTTATTTGTTTGTTTGTTGTTTATTTGTTGTCTTCATCTTGATTTAGTTTTTTCTTCATTATTTGAGTGACTTCACCCACAGCTGATGACCAACCTGTGATTTTTGGCCCACTCAGCGTTAAGTCCATCTGTGTCTCTGATCTGGATTATTTCAGTTTGTGCTTCATTAGAAACCTGCAGTATGAAGCTGGATTAGAAGTCTGTTTTATTTGTGATGAAACAGGAAACAGAATGTAAGACTGGAGGAAGATGACATCATTCCTGAGCCTTCCTCTGGGTTCTGGGCCTAAAAGTGCAGCAAACTCGGACCTACAGAATGCTCCGTCACTCCTTCCAGAGTCATTTATTTAATGATGCCACCGAAAATTCAAACAGGCTCAAGAAGAAAATTGAAAGAGAGTAATGGGGTTCTCAAGGACAGGGGAGTAGTTTGTGAGAATAAACGAGCAGCTTCAGTCTTTGGTGATGTGCCAAAACGTCTGGGGATTAATCCACCGCCACCCTGGAACCGGGGCCCGGCTCAGTGTGCCATGTTGGATCCAAAACTAATTGAATTTTGATTAAACGCATCACTGAGGATGTGGCTGCTGGCATTTACGGTACAAACATCCATTTTTAAAAGATTCTGTATTAGTTAGAGTTCAGCTCAGGAGAAATGTTATTGTCAACATGTCTCATTAGAGTAAATCGGGATTGAATGAAACATTTATTCAAGTTGTTTGGTCATTTATCACTACTGACATCTTTCACTTTTATAGGAATCTAATTTAGTATTTTCATAAAACCTCTTTGTATTCATGATCTTTTATAACCAGTCAGTCATTATCAATACCTGAATGTTCCTGATCAGGATCACAGGAAGCTGGTGACTGTCTCCAGCTGTCATTGGGCAAGAGGCGGGGCTACACCTGGACAGGTCACCAGTCCATCACAGAGCCACATGGACAACAATTCACACTCACTCCCAATATTAAGCATATTTCTGGTCTGTGGGAGGAACCCAGAGTCTGTGAAGAGAACATGCAGAAAGGTTTCAAACCCAGGACCTTCTCACTGCAAGGCAGCAGTGGTACCAACTGCACCACTGCACAACCCTAGTTATACTGCAAAATATACATTTACATAATATTACAAATTTAATTTAGTGAGCAGCTGTTGAGTTTTTAGTTTGTGATCAAATTCAACTTGTCCTGATTAGTTCAAACAGAAAAAAAAAAGTGATTAGAATTTATTTTTGTTTTTTTCTTTAAGCAGAGGAGATTTCTTAATTCCAACTGAAAAGTGGTTCAACACTTTAATCTGTGCTGAATTGCTGCTTTTTGTGAGCTGTACTCACGATCAAATGACCCCGACATCTTCGCTACCTCAGCCCTTCATCCTCCTCCCCTTCACGTTTTAATAAAGACTAATGCATTTGTCGACATCAGCTCACTCTCATTATGGTGATTAATTGCCTTCTTGCTTTTGGTAAACACTGTGAGCTGTATTCCAATTTATTCAGGGAAATTAACCAATCATAATTAAATACGCTGATCCTATTTCCTCACCTCTCCACATACAAGGCCTTTTCACACAAGGGGCCAATGTGCTTTGATTAATTTTTCTCGTTTCCTGTCGTTAGTGGGATGATGTCAGCGTCTCTGTGTGGAGTGAGTGTTCATAAAGAGACACAGCCATCCATGTAATGGTCAGTTTTTATGGCTGCTGTTTCATACAGGGAGGACAGTTTTCCTCAGCATTTGAAGCTGACTTTAGAGAACCCTTCTGTCTTTGCTGCAAAGTCAAACTTTACAGCGTTTAGGTCAGGTGGTGTGAAAGCAAATAAACACACACACTCAGAGTGAATAGAACTGACCTTCATATGGAATCTGAAAGGAACTGATCAAGGCCTTACACTGAAATAATCCAGAGATGGATGAAAAGACTTGGTTTGGGATTAGCTTGTGATGAGAGATACGGAGGCAGACTGAAGGTGCTTTTTAAACTAATAAAGGAGTGATGGCTTTTCACAACACAGCAGGCTCTCAGATCGAAGGGATTAAACTGAAAAGGTAACAGATGTTCATAAAACTGAAGCTAACGCTGCATCATCAGGCATCACATGGACAAATCCAACAGATACAACCTTGTTTATTAGAACCTGTCGGTCCAACAGGTTAACTCATACCACTCTATGTCTGGAAACACGTCTTTCATTTCTGTTTTTATCAAACACAAACTAAATAATAAAAGATGTTTTCACTGTTTTCACTTTCTTTTGAATTTAGTTTGAGAAAATTCAACAGATGCTTAAAAATTATGTGAGTCTTAAACTGCAGATAGAATTTCTTGAACTATTATTTTTTATTTCCGTATAGCACAAGTCTTTATTTTTATCATGTAAATGCATTAACCTAGTTATTTCTGTGGAATTCATCTTATAATATTTTAAGCTTTTATGTTCATTCATCCTTGAACATTTAAAAATGATATACAACAGACTCTTAATTAGCTGATTGAACTCTAGATTTTTTCGTCTCTTTTTTTCAGGTTAAATTGAAATATTTGTTATAAATCATGACATTTGAAATCTTCTGAGTTAAACTAGTTAAATAGCATGTTTTACACCATTGTGAGCTCGTGAGACTCTGACTCATCGGCTATTTTTGACAGGACAGACCGGTCCTTCTCCACCTCTTCTGTTCTCTCCCACAGTCCACTGCCTCCATCCATCACGACTAAACTGATCAGATTCCAACATCCACAACCTCTACACCAAACTCTCTATTTCTGTTGCACCTCACAGGTTTAAAAACCAAAATGTTGTTGTGTAATATAATGTAGGGCTTAAAAGATGAATCTCCATGACGCACAGTGATATATGGATGAGCCTCTATTTAGCTTAAACGTGGTATTAGATGACTCCTGAAGTGTCGGTGTAGTAAACAGATGGATACATGTAAAGATAAACAGAAAGAGCTACAAATAAATCTTCTTGTCTGAGTTATACAAAAGAAGTGCAATAGTAATAATTTCTGTCTATTTATTTGAATGTTTTATGATTTAAAGCTGCTGAATAAAGACAGAAGGAGATGAAGAGAAGTCATCATCATGTGACGTTTTCATCACTGTTTGATCTCCTTAATTACTTTTTCATTATTTAACCATTCTGTCTTTATTTCTCCCACATCAAATGTAGAGATTAAAACTAATTAACTGTCTTCCTGCTGCAGGTCAGCTGCTTGTTTTTAAATAGAAGCCTTTTAAAGCTATTTCTCTTCACTTTCTGTCACAACCAGCTCAAATAAAGCTGCAGTTGGCAGGAAAGTAAATAAAATTTCTGAAGGATGAATTGAAAAGGTCAGAATTTCAGCTTCTTTCAGTCCGTCTCATCTGTGGTAGACAGGCGGTATTGTGGCTGTTTGTAAAGAAGCTGTCAGAGTTGTGTGTCATTTTATGACTGTTTTTAACCTCAGACAGCTTCCAGAGTTTGTGTTCTCATCATTCTTAAAGATTCAGGTCTCAGAAAGAAAACACAGAGGCTGCAACATCCCCCGAAACTGTAACGATAAATATCAGCTGTATTTAATGAGCTTTGATCTCATTTAAGATCAAACGTTGCATCTTTTGTCTGATTTATTGAAATCAATGATTTTGTTTCAAAGCAGCATAAACAGCTGATTTATCTGCAGGATGGAGACTAATTTGAAGACAAACATTTCTAATGTATTTGTTGATCAGTTTGACTCATTTTGTTTGTTTTGTGTCAAAATCTTTAGGGTTAAACTGAAAAATGGAGCCATAAACCTGTTGATGCAACATCTACTTCACACTACAGAGACTGAATATTACACCTACCTGCTAATTAGTAGTTAAAACCAACAAATTCAAAAACACAGATGTGAATCAAATGCAAATTGTAGCTCACAAAATAGATTCTCCATCAGAACATGTTTATTTTAATTTATAATTAGGTCATAAATCCATACAACCTGATCAGATGGAGTTCTGCAGGATGAATAATAACTTTAATGTTGTGGCTTGGAGTTCCATTTCAGGTTTCACACCTGGGATCAAATATTCTGTTGGTTAAAAACAGAACTACACAGTTTAAAAATCCCTCAGGCAGAAAACTAAAATAAATAATCTAAACTCTAGAAGATTTATAAAGTTCATATTTCACAACAATTTTCACAACTTTTATATCCTGAAATGTTCACAGAGGTTTTGTAGCAGCCCGTTATCTGTTTTCCAAACCTTCTGGATCCTGTTCAGGGTCTGTTTAAACCCACATACACAAGAAGAACATGCAAACTCCACGCTACCAGGTCACAGCTGAGAGTCAAACACTGGACCTTCCTGTTGCAGCAGAGCATCAGTGCCATCATGCAGCCCAAACCACTCATCTATTCTCAAATAATTTGATATCTGGCAGCTTTTCCTGCTGCATAAAACTCTACATGGTCCAGTCAAACATGGAACAGATCCTCCTAATATATGTTTTTCCTATTTATTTTTGGGGGGGGGGGGGGGGGGGGGGCAGGACATTTGTTAAAGTCCTCAGAAATGTTTTAAGCTGAGAGGAAACTTGTCACAACAGGAAGAAATGATAAATGTTGTACAATCACATGAGACATTTCTGCACAGCGGTTTGTCAAACGTCACAGTCAGTCTGAATTTTCACTTTCACGTATCACAAGGTTTTCTGAAAGTTTATTATCTTTACTTTTGTCTTTCTCTTGGTTTTACATTTGGCTGATGTTTTCCTGATGATCACTAAATCCCCAAACTTATCCAGTGTTTTATTTGTGCTGCTAAATTAAAATAAAATGAATCTGTAGTTCTGCAACAAACACATAGACGAGATTCACCAGTTAATTCTACTAAAATACAAGAAAAGAAATAAAGAAAAGCAGATTAAGGCTCCAGTCTAATAATAATCTTCTACAATTAGGAATAAAAATCATATTTTACATTAACATGCAAAAATATCATTTTGATTTTATTTCTTATTTTCTTAAAAATAGCACATATGGATGAAACCAGCTGGTCTAGATGCAACAAGATTTTTCTGCAGTGTGCAAAAATCTGAATGTATTAATGTTAAAGATATTCAATCTAAACACAATGCAGTCTAAAAATGATCTATATGTTATTTATTTTATATTATTTGGTTCCCATCAGATTAAAATTGACTTTTGGAAATCTTCATAAAACATGAGTACATGAAGGTAAAGAAAGAATTACTACCATAAATAAAACCTTATGCAGTTTTTAAATGGACGCCTGAGCAAAACAATCAACTTTACACAAAGAAAACTGATGAAAGACATTTTTTTTATTCTACAAACAAGTGATCTCATTGTTAAACAGATGGTAGTTTTAAATGTTTGTTAAGATAAAAGTCATTCCCTCTTCAGCAAAGTGCCATTTTGCACAGACTGAAATCTGTTCTGAGAAAACAAACAGTCTCAAATCAAGCAAACTAAGTGTTAATGACATGAAGTCTGTTTATAATTTGTGTCCACATTGTTGTTAAAAAGAAGAAAGAATTGTTCCAATTTTCCATAATAGCTGTTGACTATCATCTGCTAACACGAAGCCCATCTTTGTCCGTGCAGATCACCTGAAGGTGGCGTTGGAGGAGTACATGACTCGGATGCCGAAGGTTCGGATTCTGAGAACTAAAAAGAGGGAGGGTCTGATCAGGACTCGGCTGCTCGGGGCCGCCGCTGCTAAAGGAGAGGTCATCACCTTCCTGGACTCTCACTGCGAGGCCAACGTCAACTGGCTGCCTCCACTGATGGGTGAGAAATCTAAAAACCTTCAACCAGAGTGTTCATAGACAAACATACAGATATGATGTTCTCCAGGTGAACAAGATCTAAAGGGAGACAGTTGATGATCATTTTTCTTCTATTAATTTCCAAATTTTCATCCCCAAAATTGAACATATTTGTTTTTAGGACATTATGAAAGGTAGAATTTGAATATTGACTATTATATCTTTATGTAGATTCTCAGTCATGCAGGATGTGGCAGTTTTTTAAAAAAACAGCTGTAATTTGTTTCTATTTCATCTTCCATCCAAAAGACTTCTTCAGTTCTGATCATGATCAGGAGCTCCAGGTCTCTGTTGTTGGGATAAAGAATTAATCAGGTAGTTAAAGTTACAAGGGTCACTGATACCCTCATGAGACTTGTTGTTGTGACTTGTTAATGTGAGATGTTGCAATCAGCTGTTTCACTGTTTGGATGGTTGTGAAACTGCCGGGAAAGACGAGCCAAGCTGCACCGTAGGTGTTAGACAGGTGAAACCTGAATCCACCTGTTCCTCCTCTTTCAGACCACCTGCCCACTGTATCCAAAGGTATAAAAGCTCAGTTAGTAACTCTAAACAGGTGTGAGTGTGTGTAAGTGGTTACTTGTCTCTATGTGGTCTTGTGATGGACTGGCGACCTGCCCAGGTGTAACCCAGGTGTAACCCAGGTGTAACCCTTTCACCTAGTGACTGATGGAAATAGGAACCACTTCCTCCCCAATCCTGAACTGAAACAAGCAAATATAGAAAATGGATGGAGGAATCTTCTCTTCTCCTCTTTCAGACTTTACAGATTAAAAATTCTTGGTTCTGTTGAGAAATTGCTTTTTTGTGAACCCGACCACTTTCACTCATCAAACAGTGCCGACATGCACAGGAGTGTAAGGCTGAGTGCTTCCTCTTCAGTCTCAAACACTCACAAACAAACACATTCTTATTTTCTCAATTACCCTTTTTTCAATTAAGATCAAGTGTTCAGCTTTGATTTCCAGCCCGACTTCATCCCACTCAGAACCATTTCACAGCCAACCGTATGATCCGTGTTATCGTCCTATCGAGCTGTTTACACATCATGTGGGAGTTGGACTGAGTACCTGTCAGAGTGTCACGTAAACAACAACAAGTGTTGATCATATTCCACAGTTAAACTCCAGGTTTGCAGTAATCTGAGACAATAATTATATGTTATTACTGTGAATATAATTTCCATGATTAAAATTCTTACAAATTTTTAGACTTTTATGAATTTACTTTTTTTGGAGATCACATAAGTATTTTATTCTATAGATAAGTATTATCTGGTATGGGGTCATACTATTAGAATTTTATACCCATATTATATAAAGTATGAGGTGAGGGTAAGGTTGAAGTGGGCTGATATGGTAGATCAGGTCAGATGGGGTGATATGGGGTGAGATCAGATCAGGTGGGGTGAGATTGGGTGAGATCAGGTCAGATGGGGTGAGATCAGGTCAGGTGGAGTGAGATCAGGTCAGGTGGAGTGAGATGGGATGAGATCAAATCAGGTGGGGTGAGATCAGGTCAGGTGGAGTGAGATGGGATGAGATCAAATCAGGTGGGGTGAGATCAGGTGAGATGGGGTGAGATCAGGTCAGGTGGGGTAAGATCAGGTCAGGTGGGGTGAGATGGGGTGAGATCGGGTGAGATGGGGTGAGATCGGGTCAGGTGGGGTGAGATGGGGTGAGATCAGGTCAGGTGGGGTGAGATGGGGTGAGATCAGGTCAGGGTGGGTGAGATCAGGTCAGGTGGGGTGAGATGGGGTGAGATCAGGTCAGGTGGGGTGAGATGGGGTGAGATCAGGTCAGGTGGGTGGGGTTATTATAACCACAGAAAAGGTCTGAACATCTAAAATCTTGTTTCATCCACTTTTTACATGAATAACTTTCATCATTGAAAACCATTACATTTATTTATCTTCTGTATTTCTCAGACCGAATCGCCCAGAACAGGAAGACCATCGTGTGTCCAATGATAGACGTCATTGACCACGATAACTTTGGGTACGGCACCCAGGCAGGCGACGCAATGAGAGGTGCATTTGATTGGGAGATGTACTACAAACGCATCCCCATCCCCCCGGAGATGAAGAGAGAAGACCCCACTGAGCCTTTTGAGTGAGTCACAAGACTTTTTATTAACTGTTAAAAGAAACAAAAAGGCAGAAGAAGAACTGATCTAATGACAGGTGTAAAGTTCAGCTGGGCGGGGTCTTTACTGGGATCTTTCTTTTATTACTCAGATTAAAATATAGATTAAAACTAACACTGAGAATAATTTAGAGTTTATAATATTTTTATTACACAGGAGAGAACCAAAAAGCCATGAATCATATAATGCAGATATAACTAGAACATGTGTTTTATAACTTTGAATTGTTCCAACAACATAGTTACTGTTAAACAGGTAAAACTGGGTTTAATGAATTTAATGTATTATTTAATGCATTAAAAGATTAAATAAAACAAGCTGCAGAGAAGCAGTGATGTAATTAGATAAATTCATAAATATGTTGTTTTTTATGAACGTTGAACTGAACAAGTCTGTTTGTTTAACTCGTGAGTGAGTGTGAGGTACGTGTTTTACTGATGGACTGTGAAGATAAATCAGTTTCTTTAAGCAGGAAACTCTTCAGTATTTCTTGTTGAAATACAGTCGTGTATCAGATTGTGTGATGTGCAGGAAGATAGTTGGGATTAAAAATAAAATCTTAATGAGCTGCTTGTTTTTTATTTTTAATTAAAAGTCATGAATGAGATCAGCTGCATTAAGGATTTTATTAAATGTAAACTTGAGCACATAAAAAATTGAGCTGCAGAAAGTTGGATACGAATACAGCAGGAAGTTTCACCAATATTTAACAAGCTTTATTTTTGGCTTTTAGGCTCATAAAAAATGAACATGCTCTAGTTCATTTTTGGACTGTATATTTCAAAATTTCAAATGATGAATTCTCAAACTTTGTGAACTAAAATTCCAAATAATTCTTGTAAAGTGTTCAGCGGTCAATAGGTTTCTGTAATTGACTTTTTATTTGCTTAATGATTTTAACTCTTGGAGGTAAAAACAGCACAAACCTGCCGCTCGCTGCTGCGAGATGTTAGAAGCCCTGCAGTGTTTCGTTCTGCTGACGCTACAAAATCCACCCAGTTTGCCTTTAATTGAACCTCCTCAGGGACGACTTGGGCGAGAACAGACCACCTGCTGACTCGCTGCCTCCTATTTCTACCTAATGAAAAGCTTGTAACTATGGCAACCAAGAAAACATGTAAATTACGTATGTTATTATATTTCAGATCTGTATAGCAGGTAGATGAGAAAGAGCAGTTTGATTGTTTAAATCAGATAAGGTAACACACGTGATGTAGTACGTTGAGAATTTGATTTATTTTGTGACGTTGCTCACAATAAATCTTCATATTTGCACCTGCTGTCCTATTTTTATATTTTATTTTTTGCCTCAGGTGTGTGAGCAGCCACACAACAGCTAACAAGCGCTGAAGCGCTGAGCCCATCAGTGCAATCATAGACTCTGCTGAGGGTTAATTGCTTGAGCTCTGCTTAGATTATCATCAGGAAATAGTGCATCTATAAATAGACTCCCAATTTTAAAAAGTCACCACCTGGATTTATTTAATCAAATAACTAAGATCCTCCCATTAGAAAAGAAACAATGAACATGGTTCAGTTAGTTATTTAACACAAACTGATACAATAATTACCGTCTTTTTACAGGTAAACACATTATGCCACAAAAACAAAGATTCAGCAGGGTTAAATTATTGGTCTGCACGAAAATATAATCATATTTAGAAACTTCTAAACCCTGGCAGAGACCACTCCAACCTGAAAGGAAGGTACTTTAACAAATATTAAATAGTCCGAATCAGTGAAACTCACGGTCGTGTTTATTGGTGTAAAAGGAGCATTTCCATTGGGACAATGTGAAAAGAAATCAAGGCAGTCAGGTGAAGCAGCTCTGCAGCTTTCATAAAGATTTACTTTACAATTCAGTTAAGGAGTAAAAGTCCTGCTCTGGAGCAATAAGGAAACCTCATGTGGGCGGCCGCAGCCTAATGAGGAAGGAGGTTGTCCTCCGATCGGGAGGTAAGCGGTTCGTTTCCAGGTCCCAGCAGGCCGCATGTCCAAGTGGGGTGAGATACTGAACCCTGAAACTGGTCTACAGTAGGCAGCTCTGATCCTCAGTGATGGGTCAAATACAGAACAATAATTTCCCCAAATGGGATCAGTGAAGTGTTAATTATCATGTGGTCTGATGATCTAATCCTCCCATCATGCCTCAGTTTTACCAACCTGTGGCTGCAGAGTTATTATCTGTGGTTTTATTGTATTTAAAACAGACAACACTGTATTCTGTTATTGTAAAAACAAAACCATGAAATGAACCGTTAAATTACAACATGTTGTAGGACATAAAGGCAAAAATCATTTTATAATACTGACCATCCATTTATTCATGAAATCTTTTCATATGTTCATTGAAGTCTGAGTTTTTAACACAAACTACATCAAAGGTTCGAGTCCCTGATACAAGCTGAACACCGTGAGGTTGACACTGTGTCGTTTTTAAATCAAACACTTCACATTAATGAAACACTGATTCAGCTGTGCATGTTAAAGGACTGGGACTGTTTGTGTTTTTATATTTTGAAGGTCTCCAGTGATGGCAGGAGGACTGTTTGCTGTGGACAGGAAGTGGTTCTGGGAACTGGGAGGATACGACACGGGTCTGGAGATCTGGGGAGGAGAGCAGTATGAAATCTCCTTCAAGGTAAAGAAAAATAATAATAATAAAACATCTTATGTGTGTATGTACATCTAAAACCTTGATCTGGTGTATCTGGGATGATGGATGAGACTAGGTGATATTCTCAATATCAGCAAAAAATGTGAAGCTCAAAGGTGAAACGTGTCCTGCGTTTAGTCGGTTTTAAAGGATTGTAGCTGGCGGAGAATCAAACAGAAAGAAAGTTAAGTGACCTAAAAAGTTTTACCTCAGTCTTTATAAAAACGTCTTGTGAGATAAAATAATAAATAATATCTAATAACATGAAGAGATCAGATTATCAACAGTTGTCAGCAAAAATACTAAAGTGTAAATTGTTATAATAAATATGTTATAAGCATGTGACAGGATTTCAGACAGGTCGAGGCTGCAGAACAAGCCTAAAATCATCAGCTGTCCACCAACATGCTGCTGTGCATTCTGGGAAAACGTCTCCACTTTAATCCCATCTGTCCAAACTAAATCTCTACTGAAGTCTTGAAGTTTGTTCAGGTAAAACTTTATTAAACTAGCTGCCGTGTTCTTTTACAGAGAAACAGAAACAAGCTGTAATTATACAGATATTGTTCAGTTTTTTTTCTAACTACTCTGTCATGAACTTTAACCTTTAACCCACAAACAGACTGTTAGACTCTGAGACCCAGTCTGACCTCTGACCTCAGGACATCCACTAAACTAGCAACTGTCCTAAATACTTTCCACTAGTGAAGATTTTGTTCAGAATCTTGAATTTCAAATTCCTGATTGATGGGCAGCAATAAATTTGTCTCTAAGGCCATTACTGATGTTCTTTAGTGTTGTGTTAACACGCGTGTGTATGCTCCTCTCAAACTGACCAAACTCCAGCTTCTACAGAGGAGCTTAAATGATGATGATGAATATATTTGATCAGGAAATCTTGGCAGCTATTGATTGATCTTTGAATGAAAAGATGAAATTGATTTTTGACTGTTTTGGTTAAGTTCATGTGTAATTAAAGTGTTGTAGTTGTATTTAAATCATTTCAGACCTGTTACCTGCTTTTACATAAAACCTCCAGATTGTGAGAGGTTGTTTTATTTTTACCACCAGTAAAATTTGAAGCTTTGAGTGTGAATCGAATGATAAGCTTCCTCGTGACTCTTGGCTGAGCTCAGTTAGAAAGGCTCTTACGTTTTTAATACTCGTTTGAAGCTCTTCATCTTATTTAAGTAATTACTGAGATAATATCCCATAGCAAGGTTATTATTTCAGCCAAGATTATCATACTATGAAATTATGCTATCAGCACATGCCTTGCTGTGCCTCTTAGGTCTACTTTATGTGCTCAGATATTCAATTTGGTTTCCTCTTTATTAAGATCCCCATTAGCTGATATGCAGCAGACAGCCAGTCTCCTGAGGTGAGAAGATTAACAGGCTCTCATACTAATCCTTACAACCAAACTACTGCTCCCACAGACAACCAGACCTCACTTGCATGTGAAACAGAATTACTTTGTTCACTAGTATAGTTAATCTGAAGCTCCATCCTGATGACAGGGTTGCGGGAGCGCCAAACATTTCCAGCTCACACAGTGAGATGATATCAGAACATACAGGCTCAAAGAGCACAGAGGCAATTTAACCTCGCATGCAGCAGGAGTGGATAAAACAGGCTGTGGATTCTTCCTGCAGTTTGAGTTATGCAAACATCTTTCAAAGACAGAGCTGCTCTCAAAGCAGGAATCATTAAACCCACATGAACATGTCAAAAACGTATTTATTCAGAGCTGAAGTGGAATTACTCACAAGTCACTGATGCACAGACGCGACTCAGAGGTTAACAACTCTTTATCACATGGGTGTAGCGCGTAACCAGGCTAAACAAACATAAGCACAGAAACTATTCTATTTGTAAAGGTGTAAACACTTTAAAACAAAAAATAAATAAAGAAACTAGACTAAAACTTATTTTACTTCCAAGCAGCCAGACTTGGACACACTCTTTAGCCTCAATATTGTTGGTCCTTTTACTGTTAATTAAAGTAAATCTGCATTTCTATTGAAAAGTTATTCAGATTAATTAACTGTCTTGTGTAAAGCTGCATTTATCTGGTATGTGACCGAGTAAACAAAAAATGCAAACAAATTCTTTCTTGTTTATTTTACAAATAGATGCTAAAATTGTAAAAACAGATTTGATGAATTTTTTTAAATATTAAACACTGAAATTTTCATAAATTTTTCATTTTCATCCTTTATGGTTCAACAGTGGCATCCTGAAGATGTTTATTTTTAGTGCCAACATGTAACTTTTGAACTCAGATCCTATTGGTTGACTTATTGCAGGTTTATCGTTTATCCTTCTTCTATTCAAAGTAAACCTCACACCTCATTCCTAACAGAACTTTAATACTTCAGTCAACACAAAGACAGATCTTAAACAGGATGTTTTCCTGAAGTCCCATCCTTGAAGTCCCAACAAAGTATTAAAAACACATATTTTTAGTGTTATACATAATTTCTCAACCATTGTCCTAGATTCAGATTATTATAGTTTAACAGAAGTCTGTCGATCAGCTGTTATTTGAGATCAGCTGTACTGAAACATAGAAACCTCTTAAGTGTGAGATAGTGTGCCCATCTGACTGGAACTGAGAGATACTCATGTAAAACTCTAAAAAGCAGATGAAATGATCTACAGCTGAGTCTGTTTTACAGGATGCACATGTTAATCTCTTGCTTCACATTACACAACCTGTTTTCCATCCTGCCGGCCGTCGTTAAGTCGTCTTTTCTTCCTCGGTGTATTTGCAGCCTTGTTTTCCTTCTCCAGGTTTATTTTCATCCTGGTAAGAGAACACTTGCTCCTGTCATCATAGCTGAAGGATTAAAACTAAGAACAAGCGTTTGATGTTTCTGTCGTGTTCCACAAACAAGTGAAAGGAAAAGTAAATGTGAAAATGTGTAAAAGGCCAGTTTGTGTGTTAGTAGGATTTAAAAAGTAATTAAACTAGTTAAATAATTAGAAGGATTTTTCAGAGATAAAATGCAGCGTGAGCCTGAAAAGTCTTTTTTTTAACTTAAACAGTGTCATAAGTTCTGTATCTGTAACATTAACTAGCAGTTCTTTAGTTTAGCTTGGTTGCTGGTTAAATATCTGTACCTCATGCCGGCTTCTGCACAAGTCTTTGGTCATTACACAAATATTTTTTGATCATTAAAATGAAGCAATAGGAATGTTTTTGTCTGTGTATTTAATAGTTAGTAGGTTATCTCATGACTCACTGGACAGATTTGAATTAAACTTCCTGAAACTTATCATGACGTGCTTCTAAAGCTGATTTATTATGTTACTGCTAACTAACGCTAGGTTCTCTTAGCTAATACAAAAACAGCAATAACTGTCAATTTAACAGATACAAATATTTATTATATTTGTATAACCAAATAAATATTTTTTATTTGGTTGTAGCTCAGTTGTTCACAAACACGCGCTGACTGCAGTAGATCTTGTAATATTGTGAAAGTTCACACATTCAACTGTCAAGATTTGACCAACATAACTAATTCCATCTTTTTCTAACAGAGATAATCTTAGTTGAAAGATCAGACATGAAACATTCTTATTAAGGAATTTTCTGACTTTAATTGTCTTTTCATATTATTTGTAATCTATAAAGTCACATAAAAGACAACAAGGAAAAATTTGATGGATTTAGGAGACAGCGGTAACATGGACAACAAAGAATCAACCACGTTCACACTAAAGCTTTATCCTCATTAATACAGGTGTATTTTAAAACAGTGCTGTTTCATACACATGAATGGTTATCACTTTAAAATAGAATTTCTGTAGAATACGTCCAAGTTTTTATTTTTTCTCTGTCTGCAGGTCTGGATGTGTGGTGGACGGATGGAGGACATCCCTTGTTCCCGGGTGGGACACATCTACCGTAAATATGTTCCGTATAAGGTTCCTGGTGGGATCAGCTTGGCAAAGGTAAAACTTCTTACTTCCTGACAAACAGTTTGTGCAGCAGATCAGTCACAGGGTCTGAGTTTGTTTACATTTTTTATTCTAGAGATTATTGTGGGTTTTTCCTTTGAATGACGAGGCAGCAACAACCTGAAAATGTGTTCGAACTGTGTTCACATGTTGAAAATATACTGTGGCAGGGTTATAATTCATGGGATGAATCATTATATGAAATGAGACAAACATTATACAGAGTGTTTGTGTTGACGTTCAGTCTTCCACACGGCAGTCTAAGAGGCAAATGGATTTCTTAAATATGTTTTACTGTTCATCCAAACCGCTGTGACTTCTTGTTTACAGACATAGACAAGTGGAGTAAACTTGTTTACTTTCATAAACAAGTCACAGCTGATGACTGTATGACTCTCGGGTGACTGGTGTGCAACAGTGAGTGTGATTGGATCCAAAAACATTCAGGAAATCTCTTCCTTTAAACACATAGCAGATATTGTAACTTATAGCGCTGCAGGATAAATAAAGTCACACAGGAAGACATGAGCTGAAGGATAAATGTTTCATTAAAAGCTCTGTACAGTATAAAGTCTTATTAACCTGCATCAGGACGTGTGTCTTCGACAAACTTCCTCCCTTGACGGTTGCAGTAAAGTTGACATATTTCTTCCTTCTGCATGATGGTTCTTTGTTCATGAAATCTCTACATCATGTCCTCCATCTGCACATTTTAGCCTTCATGGATGCTACTGTGAAGAATGAGCTTAAGTTCTTTTGTTCCAAGTTTTCTTTTTCAAAGTACCCACACAGAATGGAAAATTCTCTAAAGTGCTAAATCATCTAAGGTGTAGCCGAACACCATTCATTATGCATGCCGCTGCCGCTGCCTCTCCGGCTGGAACTCAGCTCAGAATGCTGCTGAAGGTTTGGGCTTTTGTTTTATTCTGACCAGCAGTGTCTCAGCTGGGCCTTGGTAGAATGCTGATGGCCATGAATCAGATTTAACCTGCTGATGAAGGAGAATATTTACATAAAAATCTTAACAATGAAGGAACCGGTGCTCGTGTGGATAATCAGGGCTTCTCGTCCTTGTTTTTCATATTCTTCAGATGTTTCTTTTCTTTTTGTTCAAGAGGTACTTCAGTTTGTTGCTTTCAGTGTTAAATAGTTTGAAAAGTCTCATGATGTTTGAAAGTCCAGTTATGAAACAAAATGCTTTGCTGGAAATGGACCTTTTCATTTCTCATTCTCACAGCAGGGAACATTTTAAATGTATTGAAATGATCTCATATAGAATCTAGTGAACTTTTCTTGACTATTTCTCATTCCAGAACCTGAAGCGTGTTGCTGAGGTTTGGATGGATGAGTTCGCCGAATACGTCTATCAACGTCGACCTGAATATCGCCACCTGTCAGCAGGAGACATGATGGCACAGAAGGAGCTGCGCAACCGACTGAACTGCAAGAGTTTCAAATGGTTTATGCAGGAAGTGGCCTGGGATCTGCCGAGACATTACCCGCCTGTGGAGCCTCCTGCTGCAGCGTGGGGGGAGGTAAGACCTGAACCACATCAGGACCAGGAAACAGAACACTCAGCTTATTGTGTCCAGGTCTGACTGACATTAAGTTTCCAGTTTAATGTTTTATAATTTAGAACTAAAATGAAAATCAAAGGAAATTAGGAACAAAAGTTTTTATAGTACTTCTAATTTTTAAAATGTATTATGTACTTGTGACATTTCTTCTACAATTTTGCCAAACTATTTAAGAATATATGAGTATGAAAGATAAAAAGAAACTTAATTTGAACCGCTAGACACTCAGTCAGCTGGGCCACATGTAGTTAGTTAAGGTTCCTGAAATGTGTTAATACTGTGTTAATACAGACAACTTGTTATAATGTTATAGCTCATTGAAATGTTCATCCATCTATTTTCTATAGCCTGATTTATGTGTCTCTTGAAGCGTTTCATCAGCTGTTCAGCCTGTTTAAAGGAGCTAACAGGCTCTTGGCTTCATCGTGTGCACCACACTGAACAGTCCAGAGCTGTCTGAGGAGCTCAGAGAAGATTTTAGATCTCTATAGTAAAGATAAGAGCTAGACTATCTCCACAGTTCTGGCCCCATGAAAGAAGAACCAGGAGGCTCCACCACTAAGAGAAAAACACAAACAATTAAACAGAATCTTTTTAAGACACAAAGCTTCTGGGAGAAAATCTTTTGGAGTGATAAAATCAAACCAGACCTTTCTGGTCAGATAATGGTTGTGTTTATCTTTTTATTTTGTATTGATTTTTGGAGAAGGTGCCAAAAAATGTAGGTGTGTCTGTAGTTGTAACAAACAAAATTGCCAGAAACCTCAAATGTATTTTTGTGCCCAAACTTTCACCTTTTCACTCTAATAATTTTAAGAAATTTGGATTAAAAAGTAGTTTTTCTTGGGATATTCAGGTCATCTTCTCTTCATTATCTGAATAAGTTTGTTTGCTTATTTATTTTGTCTAGATAAGGAATGTGGGGAGTGGGATGTGCATGGAGATCAAACACTTTGTCTCTGGGAGTCCAATCCGTCTGGAGAACTGTGTTAAAAGCCGTGGCGAAACAGGCTGGAGTCACGGACAGGTAACCGCTTCTACTTTGTCCTGAATATAAATACATATATATATATATATATGTATATATATACAAACAAACATGGGGAGTAAGGAGGGTGAAGACAGCAGAGTGAAGACATGTGGACAGTATGTCCTCCAGCAGTCTGAGACTATAGCAGCATAACTAAAGGGATGGATCAGGATAATCTAAGCTAAGACTGACTATAGGTTTATTATAAAGGAAAGTTTTAAGCCTTAAAAGTAGACGGAGTGTCTGTCTCACAAACTAAAAGTGGAAGCTGGTTCCAGGAGAGGAGCCTGATAACTGAAAGCTCTTCCTCCCGTTCTACCTTTAGAAACACTAGGAATCAGAAACTGACCTGCAGTCTGAGGGTTCAGAAGATCATTTTTAAATTGTATTTGGAATGTTACAGGGATTCAACAAAGTGACGCTAAAATTGCAAAAATGTGATCTTCTCTTCTAACGTTTATCCGAAATGTTTTCAGCTGTTAAAAGCAACAAAATAAAAGTTGATTCTGGTTTGAAGCTTCATTTGAACCCCTGCAGGTGTTGACATTTGGTTGGAGGGAGGACATCCGGGTGGGTGACCCCATGCACACCAGGAAGGTGTGCTTTGATGCAGTTTCACACAACAGCCTGGTCACTCTGTATGACTGTCACGGCATGAAGGGGAATCAGCTGTGGCGCTACAGAAAGGTATGAGGAAGAAAGACGAGACTCGGAGTTCAGTCATTGTTCAAAAATGTCAAATTAAATGAAGAAAACAGGATCCACAAAAAATCATCTGTCAGCTTAGATATACATTTTTTAAGAGATGGTATGGAACACATTTTTTGTTTGCAAAATTCTAACTGATAAAATCAGTAAAGAAGGATGAACAAATATTAATCTCATACTTTTAGAAAGCTGTTTCTTTTATTCTTTCCACCAGGATAAGAGTCTGTATCACCCCGTCAGTAACAGCTGCATCGACAGCAGTCCGAGCGAGCGGCGGGTCTTTATGAACTCATGTGACCCCTCCTCTCTGAGCCAGCAGTGGCTATTCGAGCGAACCAATGCCACTGTGCTGGAGCACTTCAACCGAGGCACCAACTGAAGTCACTGAGCACCGAGACGAGGCCGCTACCAAAGAACGATCACCAAACACTGATCGCCTTTGTTCCAGTAAGTTATACAGTCATATTCATGGAGGGCTCCTCAATGTGGACAAAAAGACATCTGAGAAGAACTTAGTGAGAAAATTATTTAAAACATGATGTATCTGAATTGTGTTTGTTTGTTTATTTTTTATTTGTTCTTTTTACACCATTTTCCAGATAAGAATGGACGTTCCAAGACTGAAAAATGCCGCCTCACAAACTTTTCCCGCGGTCCAGCAGTGATCTGGTACCCAGGCTGACAGCTGAAGAGCTGTTCGACCAAATACCTCAACGCCCAGAATCCAATCATACAGCTCGAGTCTGTGATGGGGAAGGAGGTAAGAAAGATACGCTTCCCTGAACACCAGCCCTCCAACAGTCACTCAATCTTCTGCCTTCTGAACTTCATTCACCAAGAAATACTGATAAAAGTGGCTTTAAAATATATCTCTAATGCACTCTGTCCTTCTCCAGGGAGGGAGGACACCAGTGAGATCAGTTTGACCTGAGGAAGTCCTGAAAACACAAATTTTTAAATACCTGGAGCTCAAAAACTTTTCAAAAAGCAAATATTTACAGAGAAGCACCTCCTTTCATTACTTATAGAAATCTGTCAACAGACTGTTGAAATAATAGATAATATCTTTATTTTGAATTCTTCTGTTCTCTATTTTTCTATAGTTGATTTTTTTTATTCATGGTGCTAAATAACTTTTAAAAGCTGCAAAATATTTCTGCTTATTGAATCGATGCTTTACAAGACTGTCTTTTTCAAATGAGCAACATCCTGTAAAAATTCTTCTTTTGAAATTGAAAATTTAGTTTTGTATATAATAAAAAACCAAATAAATAACTTGCAGTTAGTTGGTGTCTGTCTACACATGTCTTCATATGTTAGGACTGAAAGACAGGAGAGTTGGTGCGTCATCACAAGGCAGAATCATTTTTTTTAAGAAAAGAAAAAAATATTAAATACAACATATCTGGGCATTGATAAGGTGAATAATCCTGCAGCCTTAGAATAAAACTGATGCTGGTTAATAAGAGTCTATAGAGACACAGAAAATTCCACGACAATAAAATACTATAAAACAATAAAGAGTCATAAAGTAAATAAAACAAACCAAACTGCTCACAGGTGATGAACCAGGACCAACAACCTGATAGAGAATCAACCTGACTGCATGCAGAGTCTCACCTGTGTGGTTTCCTTTTGGATTATTTGGGAACTTGTGGACCGGATCTTCACCCTGGAAGGGTTGCTGACGGGTTTGTGGGCGTTTGATTCTCTAACCTGCACGAACTGGAGAAGACTCACAACCGTGTCTCCTGAGGGATTTCGTGAGGTGTTGCTTCTACAAACTGTCTGGACACTCTGTAACAGCAGTGTGTCCATTCCTGGCAGCACTACTCTGGATCAGCTGGAAACTTTTTACAGAATTGTTTCAACAATTTGATAATAAAGAATTGCAATAGTCAAGCCTAGAAATCCTAAATGCATGGACTCATTTTTCTGCATCACTAGAACGGTCCAGATTCAGTCGCTGAATTACCTGCTCAGCATGTCCAAGTTCTGCAGAAGCCTGTTAGTAAATGATTGATTTAAATCAGGTGTGTTGGAGCAGAGAAATAACTAAATGATGCAGGAACAGTGTCCCCCGAGGACCAGGATCGGACATCACTGCTCTGGGACCAAAGCTAAAGCTGTCTTCTTATCCTGGACATGAAGATGAGCTCGTCCTCTGTGCAAGTTGGACTGTTTCCTGTCTCTGATCCTCTGCTTGGTGATTTTCTTTTAAACAACATCTGAATGTCTTCAAATGTAGATAAAACATAAAAACAAGAAGTTTTTATATGTGGTGATTTAAAGTAAATATATTTTATAAACTAAAACTTCACATGTAACAAAACTTTTTGCTTTAATCAGACTTTTATTTAAATTAATTCTTTTTTATCAGACAGTAGATTTCTCATCCAGACTCTTGAGGGATAAATCAAACCCTCATACTGTAACTCTTGCCTTTAAGATCTCAAAGAAAACAACAAATGAATCAATCAAGTCCTCAGAGGACTTAATGTCTTACTCTTCTTCTGTTCTTCTTCTTCTTGACCAGCTCAGAAGAAGGTTGAGTTAGTAGGAAATGTTTTTACAGCTCATGAACATGTCAGAAAAAAAAAAATCCACTTTTTATTAAGATAGACTTTTTTTTTTTTAATTTTTGGATTTGGCAATAAAAACTAAAGTTTTTGAAACTAAAACAGAAGTCTGACGAGTGGCTGTGAAACGACACATGTACATACATGAAAATTAACTTTGTTATTTAATAAGCTTCTAAAACATTTAATTAGAGTTAAAAGCTCATTTTATTGCTGTTTAATAGAGTTTAAAATAAAGTTGTTATAATACTACAGCTTGTATTTTATTCAGGTCATTTTGAGTCATAAAAACATTATAAGAGTTTATAAAAGTAAATATTTATCATTCAAACTAATTTCTAACCTTCTGTAGAGGTTAGCATTATTGATTCACTGTGCAAAACAAACTAAAGGTAAACTTCTATCTATGTGGACTCCACGTCTGGACCAAGTTCACAAATACAGACACAAAGTCAAACTAGATTTTACATTTCTTTAATAAATTTGATGAGTAAGTTCTTCTAATCATCCTGCAGGTTTGTGTTTGCAGATGGAGAGTTCAGACACATAAAATCTAATCGAATTAGGGTCAAACAAACTCAACGTCTCTGCTTGGTGTGAGGAAACTCCTTCCACAGGAAGACAACCTGTCCTCATTAAGGACAGCAGATGCTGAGGCACAAACTTCATTTGCCAATTTTGTTTTTCTTTTTTTCTATATTGACAGAGTGAGTCATCAACTGGAGTCACAGATCCAATACCTGACAAGTTTATGGCTGTTTAATACCAACAAGGTCAAACAAACAAAGTTGTGGGAAACTACAGAAACTCTGGAGTTAAGACATGGATGAAGGAGGAGACACTTTGGACGAGACACTTTAGACATGTTGATCCGTGTTTTAGGAAATATGTTTTATTACAAGGTAAACCAAGTGACAGACTGTCTTATCATTGATTCAGCATCTATATTTTAATAGATCAGTTCTGATTTAACTTCCTTCTGATGAAGTCTTTTTGATAATGTCCAATATGAATAACAAAAATACATAAAATATAAAAGATTTAGCTGGAAAAAACCTGAAACAGAAAATATTGAACTGAATCCTGAGAAGACCAAGAAGGAAGACTGATTTCTTTATTTACCTTCATCTAATGTCTCTATCTGGAAGAAGTGTTGAAAAGCATTTGATTAACATTTATATAAAGACAGCTGATAGAAGTTTTAGTATCATGTTGCAGACTGAACTGAATGAAATGTGTGATGACCTCTAACCAAAAGGCTGTTATTCCTCTAGTGATTTTTACAATGTGAATAAAATCCAACTGATTTTTATCTGTGATTTGTTCAGTTCAAGCTGCCTGGAGAGATTAGAATAACCTGCTGAATAATTACAGCTAACTTTCCTTCTCAAAGGCTTTCACTGCTAGAAAATGACCCCCTGGTCACATACAAATGGAAATCATGGCTGTCACAGTGGCAGGTCACAGGTCATCTGGGACCAGCTGGACTTATTCAGGTCGACTTTTTAAAGAGGAAAATTTCAGCTGTTCTTCAAGGATCTTTAAGGTGATGTACCGAATCCTGAAGCTGGCAATTAAACTAAAATTACCTCATTACTGTCACGACCTGAACTTATACCGTCTCAGCTTGCCATATTTCCTCATTAAGAACACGTGCTGCTTGATAATTACAGCTTATTCATGTCACCTGTTTTCTGGTTCAGAGAACTCACTGTTCTCTCCATGTTCCACAGAGAGAACTGATAGATCCTGTGATGAGCCTGAGAGACTAATCAGCATAAACTAACCATGTTGGTTAATAAATCCTTTCAAACTCCGTCTGGATCAACCAATAAGCTCCATCTTAAAACAACTCTGGTCTGAACTCCAGTTTATTTTATCTACCTTAAAAAATGACATCACTTATGCATTAGAAAGGTATTTTTATTTACACAGAGGACATGAGTCCATCATATAGTGTTACCTATAGTGTTGCTAAATGGAACACATATAAAGTGTGACTGATAACATATTGATCAAATATTCACATCTGTTAAGTTCAGACTGTCTTTCTTTGATCTCCTTTGTCTTTTTTTCAAAGAATTAAATATAAAAGACATTTAGTACCACCATTATTCTGATGTTACAAATTGATGCATTTTTATGAAAAACAAAAAACCCCTAAACTAAATATGTCACTAAACTTTTCGGTGACTAGCAGCTGAAGCCACACATCTGATTGAGATGAAGTTTTTTGTCCTTAGAGACATTTTTTTCAGCTTCATATTTGATGGTCTGTGGAGAAAACAATACCAGAATCTATGATCTATCAAAGTAGACAAAACCTTCAGATCTGTAGCAGAAGAGTTGGATCCTGTTCTGCTGGATGAAGGTGATGCTGTAAAAAAATCTAAAACATATATATATATATATATATATATATATACACACCTTTAAATTGTTGGTTATTTCAGTTACATTAGTTCACATCAAAGTTTACCTCCACTGGGGGAGATTCAGCCTGAAAGCATCTGACAGCTAGTTCTCATGTTCAGTTCATCTGCAGAGTCACACTGTGTGTAAAAATCTAACAAAACAATACAAAGAGAAGATGCAACATCCTGAAAGTTTGAGCAAAAAGAAACTCAGATCTTTCTCAACTGTTTCTTCATCACTGAATGAAGCCAGTTATCCTGATTCATCTCAGCACCGTGTGGAATGATGCTGTAAAATAAGACTGCTCATTGGAAAAAAAAAAAAAAAACTGCAGCATTTGTTTCAAAACTAAAATATTCACATCAGCAGGTTGGAGTTAAAATGGATGGGAGAATAGTGTGTTCCTAAAATGACACCGTCAAACCCAAAGAGCAGAAAAAGGAAACTCTTTTTCTGTCTGTGCTCCTGAGATGGCCTATCATTTTAATTTAATTCTATCTTGTTTAAAGTCCCATCTCATGGCATGCAGTGTTCTCAGTCTCAAATTTGAATCATTTACCCAAACGCTCCGGGGCTTTCTCTGAAAGGATGATGAAAACGAAAGAAAAATCCTTCTGTGCCTGTTCTTTATTTCTGCTGCGTGACGTTCCAGCTCTCCAGCAATGTTCTGATCAAGTGGTGTAATTTGCTCTCTGTGTATGCAGTTAAACTCAACCCTGTCTTACCTGCTTTAGCTTGAGCACAAAATGTTACTGTTATAATCAGTCTGTATTTCACCTGCAGAATAAAACTGTTTCAACAAGTCTTTTCTTAACCAAGTTATTTTTTTTATCACAATGATTGTGGCATGTTGTGTGCTAAAAACCTTGAAACACTTTCTATTAATAAACTTGGAGTTTATTTTTATTACTACTAAGAATAACACTTGAAACAGTGTGTGAATAAACTTGTGAAATCAAGTACCGGCACACGATGGAAACATTTAAGACTTTAGAACTTTGTAAACATGAAAGACTCGTTCATTATTTAGCTGTTTTTGTTATTTATTCATTCTTGTGTTTATAATATGAAGCACTTTAAACCCACTTTCACTTCAGCAGCATGAACTTGTCAAACAGCTGCACGAGGAGTGAAAAGCTTCTTAATGGAGCTGCTTCGCTTCTGTTCAGTGTCCCACAAACTGTTCAACTTGTCAGAGTAATTTCCTTCACTTGAAATTAGAGGCTTCTAATAAAATTTTAATTCAGTTATTACAAGCACAGTAACGCCTCAAGTGCTGCCCCTAAGCCCTACCGGGCTTATGAAAATGTATCCGCCAGATGCACTTAAGCTTCTTGCAAATGAATTTTAATTTGGTGGAAATTGGTTCTCTTCATTAGAGCAACATTAACAGAGCTGGAAATGGAATCTGAGAATTCCTCTCAACACATCAGTTCAGTTTGACACTTGACAATACTCGTGGGGTCCAATGATATCAATAACTGCATTTGTACCAAATGACTTTCTGCCAAAAGTTGGTGCAATTTCCTCCGTTCCATCTGTTCAAGTAATGGCCTATAATCTATTTCAGGAAGTAGAGGGACTGTGAATGATGAAAGTTAAATTTCCCAGAGGAAAACAATGTCAAAATGTGAAAGGAATGTGTTTCAGGATGCATCTATTTTATTGTTTTGGAGAAAATAGAACATTTGAAGTGTGTGGTGAGCCACTCTGAGATGCTGTAGGGACTAGAAGATGTATATCATGACAGTCTGACAGCTTTTTAACAAACATCACAACTTTTAACCCCTTAAACTGTCGACAAATCAGCAAACTGCTTTTTAACCACTCAGTGATGAAAAATAATCCATTTTCATCAACAGAATATCACCTGAACCAGTTTAATAAAACTTTCAGAGATCATGTGACTGGTGGAGTCAAACCAATTCAAGATGGCTGCCACTGTCATTGAAACCAAATAAAGATGTCTAAATTCATCAGGTTTACAGAAAATGAGCTAACATTAAGCATCATAGTAACTTATCTGTAACACGTAGTCTGAGTAGTTCACATTGAGCTATAGCTGTGCTTAAAACTTTGACTCCAGTGTTGGAGTCAAACCTGTGAGTCAAATATCTCATGATGGACTTAATGAAATGCTCAGAAATAAATCATTAGATGTACATCTGCATCTAGATGTGATCAGCTGATAGAAAATACCCACCAGAGCCAAATAACCTGCAAAAACCCGATGGATTCTAGAGACAATAAGCTCAAGTTCATATTAGTGTCTGAGTGTTAGATCTCTCATAATGTTAGTTAAACAGAAATAACACCAATATTTCTAAACATGAGATGATTGTGATCTAAAACAGGGAGATACACATTATTCTATATCTATACTAGACTAAAGTATTCAGTGATAATTATCTTTATGAATTTAAGGTGGATACTTGAAGTGAAACAGTATCAACACAAAAGAATGCTAACTGTAAGATTAATATTTTGTTTATAACTTGCATAAACAAATTAATTCTGAATGCTTCTAATGTCATTTCTGCTTATTTTTTATTATAAGGATCATGTTAAATTCTAGAATCTGTTACAGATAAAACATGGCAGCAGTAGTGAGAGCTAACGTTGATACACAATAAGAACAATAACTACCTATCAGAATGTAAGAGCTGCTGAGTGCAGTTGGTCTCACTGTTGCCTGACAGTAAGACGGGTTTGGGATCATCTATGTAGATGTTATATGTTCTCCATGTGGATGTATGTTTGGACAATAAGCAGCTTTGAATTGTCTCAGTATGTGAATGTGAGAATGACTGTGTGGTCTGTGATGGACAGCTGGAGGCTGTAAGACACACATATTATTAGAGATGAAAACATTTGGCAATAAGTTCATGATTATTAACTTGAACATAAAAAACAAACACTAAAGTTATTATTAAAAATGCTTATGATTTAGTCCTGATCATTTATCTGAGATTTGTAGATTATTGATGTTCAACCTTTGAAAAAGATGAAACAAAATCTAAAAAGAGAAGAATGTTTGTAATATAAATGTTCTTCTTTTATTAGTTCTTGTAGAGTTGGAGTTATCTGCACTTTTCATAAACCAGCAAAAGTTTTCTACAATGTATCATTGTTTCTGCACAAAAAAAAACACTTCAGCTGTAAAATCAATAAAACCTAAATTTAAAATTCTAAAAGCAGAACTTAACAATGCTTCTGGGTTTCGTGTACAGCAGATCAGAGAACAACAGTGAAAATAAAGTAAATACAAACTTCAAAGTTTTTTGACAGATAGTAAGTTTTAGTGTAGTTTGAAAAATAAAAAAAAATATTTAAAGATATTTCACAAGTTAAATAGAAACCCAGACATGTCAACATGCTGGTTTCACATCCTTCAGTCTGAGCAAAGCAAAATGTTGCAACAAAATCTTAAGAAATATTTCACAAAATCATTTCTCTCTAAATTCTGGAATCTTTGTCTTCACCAAAACTTACTGAAGATTGTGTGTCTGCAAATGTATTCCAAAAACAGTCAAAGGTTCTACAGGACTCAGAGTTTTAACAGAAGCCTGAGGTTGTTCCTGTTCTCCTCTATGATGGACGAGTAACACTCAGTTCTGACTTTATGAAGGTCTCTCGTATGTCAAAAAATTAACTCTCAAAGTTAAATAAATATCTTCCTATTTGGTAAAACAACATTTTCTTTTTAACTTTTTTGAATTCATTTTTCAGAGTACCAAGCCGCCTGTCTCCATCATGTTCAGACCAACATCGTCTAATCAAGTTTGTGTTAAAGCTGAAACGTTATCAGTGAGATCATCAATTCACGAGGCTGTAAAATCTTTGTAGCCGCTCTCTGATATATTACTCACATGGATTGAAGAAAATAATGATGGAACAGATTCTTTAAATTTAGTTACAGTATATTATTGACAAATATCTGTAATTATATTAGGAAAAACTGTTTAACTGTACATATTAAACAGGAAGTCTGTGTGAAGAGACAGTAAATCAGATAAAAAACACTTTTATTTTTAGGTATAAATCTCATAAAAGTGAAGTTAGAGGGAAAATATCACTAGCTGATTTTTTTTTCTCTTTTGTTCTTTGCAATTATTTTTAAATAAAAATCAATGATTGAATTTTAATTACTGTTTGAACAAGGATGAACATCCAGTTCTCCATCAGTGACATTTAAGAGTCGTTGCATTAAAGTCTGAGACAGTGCTGTCAGTCATCCTTTATTAATCAATACCATCTCTGAGCAATGAAGAATTATTAATAAAAAAGAGCAGGTTTCCCTGGAAACCTGGAACTGATAAAATCAAACAGATCTTAACCTGCAGCTGATGACAGTCGGGACAAAAGGAGGACTTATTGTTTCACAGTTATGAAGGAGCATTTTACAGATTGTTTTGATAGTTCGGATCAATATCCACACTTGAAAGATAAATGCAAAGATTCCATCTCTTCAACAGCACATACAAATAAAGCCCTTTTTATATTAAAATATTTGAATTATATATTTACTATGAAGCCTGCAGTGTATATAAAACATATCAAAACAATCACATAGAAAAGAAAAAAAATTGTTTTGATAGATTTTACTAAAATAATAATAATAATTATTATAATGACTGATATCAGATTAAAGTATTGAAATTAGGCCAGTTATAACTCAGAAAAACAACAACACATAACTCCAAATCATCATTTATTTAGAAGCTTTTTAAAAATTTACTCTCCCCTAATGGCTCGTAGAACCTCCTTCAGCATCAGCTTCTCTCATTAAACATCTTCCGTCTGACTTTAACTTTTACTCACAAGAATTTCAGTCAGATTTGTTTTATTTTGTTTTGGTTCATTGAGGTTTATAGATTTTTGGCACCTCTGAAGGTTCCACCAGCCTTGAGTCTTTTCTTCTTTAGACTTTCTGTTGTTTGGATCTGTTTCAAGACCAAACTGTAAAAAAAATAACACCTTCTTTTATCTTGAATTTGTAATAAAACCAACAAATTACTCAATGTCACTCCTCTTATTTTCTATTTCCTAAACAAAGCTCTATGTATTTTTACCAAAAATCCCTGTTTTTTTTTTTATTTCAAACATTATTGTATAAAGACTCGAAGGGTCAGTCCACATCAGCCACACTGTCTGTTCATCCTGACTTTGCAGGAATGGAACAGCAGACAAGTTTCTCACATCTAAACAAGAAACTAAATAATACAAAAAAACATTTTATTATTGTTTATTATGTGTTCTTCATGTCCATCAGGATCAATAACATAAACCTTTACATGATCTGAAGAATTTATGAACACTCGTAAAATAATCCTGCATATTTTTTGTCTGTACATATTATTTATGCATTTGGCTCTTTTCATTCATGTATTTTTCAAACTAACTTCTGAGAATTTTAAAAACATTTCTTGGGACTCTGCAAGAACATCATGCTGAAGGCCAAGGTGACTGAGGTAAAGACAAAATGAACAGAAACCTGTTCTTGAAACCAAAAAGTTGCATCTTTACTTTTTTAGCACAAGATGTTTTCTATCACAATATAAAAGTCTTACAGCAGTTTATAAAGATTAATAAACCCAAAAGACTTTAGAGGAGAGTTTGTCCTCAAGTTTGCTGCAGCTTCATGGATGGATGGATGGATGCAGGATGGATGAATGGATGGATGGATGGATGGATGGATGGATGGATGGATGGATGGATGGATGGATGGATGGATGGATGGATGGATGGATGGATGGATGGATGGATGGATGGATGGATAAATGGATGGATGGATGATGGATGGATGGATGGATGGATGGACGGACGGACGGACGGACGGACGGACGGACGGACGGATGGATGGATGGATGGATGGATGGATGGATGGACGGACAGACAGATGGATGGATGGATGCAGGATGGATGGACGGACAGATGGATGGATGGATGGATGGATGGATGGATGGATGGATGATGGATGGGTGGATGATGGATGGATGGATGGATGGATGGAGGAGGGAAGGATGGATGGATGGATGGATGGATGGATGGATGGATGGATGGATGGATGGATGGATGGATGGACGGACGGACAGATGGATGGATGGATGGATGGATGGATGGATGGATGGATGGATGGATGGATGGATGGATGGATGGATGGATAATGGATGGATGGATGATGGATGGATGGATGGATGGATGCAGGATGGATGGATAGATGGATGGATGGATAGATGGATGGATGGATGGAGGGATGGAGGATGGATGGATGGATGGATGGATAGATGGATGGATGGATGGATGGATGGATAAATGGATGGATGGATGATGGATGGATGGATGGATGGATGCAGGATGGATGGATAGATGGATGGATGGATGGATGCAGGATGGATCGATGGATAGATGGATGGATGGATGGATGGATGGATGGATGGATGGATGGATGGATGGATGGATGGATGGATGGAGGATGGGTGGATGGATGGATGGATGGAGGATGGATTGATGGATGGATGGATGGATGGATGGATGGATGGATGGATGGATGGATGGATGGATGGATGGATGGATGGATGGACGGACGGACGGACGGACGGACGGACGGACGGACGGATGGATGGATGGATGGATGGATGGATGGATGGACGGACAGACAGATGGATGGATGGATGCAGGATGGATGGACGGACAGATGGATGGATGGATGGATGGATGGATGGATGGATGGATGGATGGATGGATGGATGGATGGATGGATGGATGGATGGATGGATGGATGGACGGACGGACAGATGGATGGATGGATGCAGGATGGATGGACTGATGGATGGATGGATGGATGCAGGATGGATGCAGGATGGATGCAGGATGGATGGACTGATGGGGATGTGATGGCTGAGACAGATCACACGTTGACCTCTTGCAGACAGAAATAAATCCATGATTCATCCCATGATTTCTACACTGTCAGAGCTTTTCAGGCTCGTTACATCCATAAAGATCACAGACCTCCTGACGGATGGTCAGTATGTTGATTCCATTACTGATGGAACACAGTTAGAACTCCTGGTGTGAGTTCACAGACCTGCTGTGTGTCTGTTGGAGGATTTTTGCTGTGATGAATTAGATGAAGTGGCCACACAGATAAAATTATATGCATGTATATTTTGAAATCTTCTAGAATGTGCCTAACTGTGAATATTAAAAATCTTTCAGCATCAGCACATATATTTTCTTTTTTGGGATTGTTTGGTATCTTTTCCTTCTCGGTGCTGGAGGCAGACTGTCTTCGCTCTGCACTCGTTCACTTTTGTCTGCCTCATTTCACAAGCTTTAATTTAGTGCACAGAGAATTAAAACAAGTCCCACTCTCATCATCTATTTGCTCTCATTCAGACACAAAGAGCCATTTACCAGCATTTTCTCCAGGTGTGCAGGGAACTTTTATTAAACTTTGATCAATTAACTTTGATTAATTGAAAGAAAAATTAATGAATGGGAAAATTTAATTGACTGAGAAAACATCTAGACACACTCTCTCTCTACACACATTCACCTACACACACAGTATCTGGTGAAATTTAGATGTACTAAAGACAAGATCAAAGTTTTAAATGTTTTTTCAGCATCAAGATTAGTCTGAGTTTAATTAATCCAGTTTATCGTTAAGCTTCTTGGCTGATTGGTTTAGTCTGTAACTTCCTGTAAAACTGCAGGTGTTTGAGATGCTGACATAAAACTGACACTTCATGTTGTTTTCTGACATCAGAAATATTGTTTTATGATAATAATAGATGATAGGACTCACTGCTGGTGTGAGGAACATAAAACATGCCACATGTTCTAGGAAACAGGAAAGACAATAAGCTTGAAAATACTGAGGACTGAGAGAATCAGTTGTGGAAACTCATGACTTCACGGCCCCCGCAGTCCTAAATTCCAAGTGCACCTATTAAGTTATTTGGCAATAAAAATGGCCTTAAACTGGATTGTGTGTTAATGGTGATTCATTTCCACATGTGATGATGTAATCCCGCCTCTCGCCCATTAACTGCTGGTGCAAATAACAAGTAAATATAGGAAATGGATGAATGGATGAATGGATGGTTTTTGTGGCCTGAACTTCAGGTTATTTACAAATAAAGCCAACTTTGTACAATTTTGAATCAGTTACCATGGAAACAAGACTCCCTTCCATCAGGAAGTGTTCAGCTATCCATCAACAGTGTCAGAGTTCACGCTGATTGTAATGATTCACCATCAGGAACCAAAAATCTGTGAATTCTGAAAACACACCCAGTCCATCTTACTGAAATAACAACTTTATTACCACATGGAAGTCCAGATTAGACCCAGAATCACACAAACACCTGATGCTTGTCACAAGATGGACATGCCTGGAAATACAAGAATGAAACCCAAAAGTAATCCTGATCAGATTCTTCCAGAACCGTCAAGACCTGACCAAGAGGTACCAAGAACCTTGAATCTATTTAGTTCTGGATTCAGTCCATTTTTAGGTCTGTTGAGTTCTTACCTGTCACAAAATGCTACAACAGCTGTTTACTGCTCCTAATTGCTTCAGAATAATAAATCATTCATTCATTCATTCATTCATTCATTCATTCATTCATTCATTCATTCATTCATTCATTCATTCATGTTGCACGACATTCTGTTAAACATTTAACTCATCAATATCAGTGTAATCAATCAGTTTTTGTCATGTGTATTTGAAAAAAGTAGAGCTTACAAAACTTTTATGATGTTGTTAAGAGTTGATCTCTAATGTATTCAATTTCCTCAGACGGCGGCTGCAATCCATCATTAAAACAATAGGGCCAATAAAAGAGCGCTCATTCATTGTGCTGCAGAAATAAGGCAGCGCTGGAAATCTGATTGTCTCATCAGAATTCACAGTGAATAGCCACTCTGAAAAGAAGACCCACATTAATCAAGCGCCAGTGCCCAAATGAGACGTACAAAGCCCTCTACCCCCCCCAATCCAAGCCCCCATCACTTCAGTCGTCTGCGTTCAGACTTCCTTTCAATGTGAATCTGAATGAGGGCAGAGTGTGAGTCTGAATATGCGATTAAATTCTAACTGACCAGCTCAACAGAGCATAAAAAATCTTTCATCTATCATTTCATCTCTGTGTTTAATAGGTGGATGATTAAGGTGGAATTAGAGCAAATAGTTCCTTCATGTTCTCCTGGATAGATCCAATCCAGTAAGATGAGTAGTAGTCATTAAACTATTATGTTGTGACCACAGACATCCTTTTTATTGTGAACCTGAAACTCCCTCAGAACACATTGTTATAGCAGATTGTAGAAGAATCATAAAACATGTAACCAAACATCAATAATATAACATCATGTCATGTCTGAAGGTAAATGAAGTTTTTACTTTAAATAACTCAAGTTTTTAAACTTTTTTTTTACTTTTAATTTGTTTTTGTTACAGTTTCACACACAACTACGTGTTATATATTACAACATGGTTGGAGAAAACACAAATTACATTGAAGACATGGATTATTATTAAAGCTATAGTGCGTAACTTTTACATGTCCGTGAATGTCCGTTTCAGCCAAGCCACTATTAGAGGAGATGACACAATGCAGATTAAGCCGATCGGTTCCTCAAACATCTCACGGTATTTTTCAATATACATCATTTTTACTTTGCGTGTCGACCGGCGACATTCCCGCGCTGGCACGCAGGAAATTACGTCTTTTATGTCACAACAAGAAGGGAGGGGGAGGACGAGCGGAGAGTCTCGTAGCAGCAGGCAGAACGGGAAGGCGACATGGCGGAGAAGCCAAAGAAACGGCCGAGACACACTTATCTGGAAGTTCTTCCGAAGAGTCCATCTTTTTTCAACAGCTGTCCTTATTCAAACAGAATAAAAATGTTGTGGAATCGCGAATCACAGCGGCAGAGGGATAGTGGTTGGGGGAAGGGGGGTGGGGGGTCGACAGGTGGGCGTACGTCATATGGAATCGCCAGCTTCATTGTTGTAATAACGCAAAATTCCGCTAGGGGGCGACAGAAGTTATGCACTATAGCTTTAAATCATGTTAGGAACTGACTGAGAAACATTTTGAGTTACAACACTATTTCAGGGGTTTAAACTGTTTGAACTCTGCCTGTTTGGAGTTTGTAAATGTTTCTGTTCCAAACACCAGACATTTTAATTAAATCTCATAACAGATTGAGTTGTAACCATTTTNAAGAGACAGGTTAAGGATGATTAGATGGGATGGCTGTTTTGAACCCTAACGACAATCAGCTGTAGATGAAATGTACATCCAAATATTCATTTCTGAAAGTGAAGTCATAAGAATAATAGATGCAGGTAAAAACATCACCTGTCTTCCAAATGTTGGTCTGTGATGAAAGTTTCAGGCATTAAAAAACAATTTTCCTTAATCAAAATCTGCAGATACAACCTGAGTTCTCCAAAAGCATCTCTTCTTTTAACATCTGTCAGATAGTTGTGGGGTGCAGAGCGAGGGACACAGATGTGTGGTTACCGTGGTGACCTTCAGAGGGTTGGTATGAAGACTTTAAAAAGCTTTAACATTTCATTTGATCTTGGTTCTCTTTAGATTCCTTAAATCATTAAATCATTTTTTCATCTTTAAAATTGTCATATATGTAAGAATTACATTTTTTTTTAAGTTTCAATTGTTTGCATGAAATATATATAAAACTTTATCAACTATCCTGCTTAGTCTTGAATTTGGTAAAATATCAGGATTTTGGTGTGACCTGGATCTAGTTCACATAGTTTCTTTATTTAATCTAGTTAACTTTCATGTCTCGAGGCAGCGACTATATGAGCTAAATGACACTGGGAGAAAATTTCCTGTGATTATGCAGCATTTTATCAGGACAGAATCAAGTTGCCTGAGGGTCCAAAGATCAAAGACAAACTGTTCAGGCTTTGTCTTTTGTTTTTAACACATTTACAGATTCTTTTATTCAGTCAGTTTTATGCTCCCTCCCTCCCTCCCTCCCTCCGTCCGTTCGTCCGTCCATTATTGTGATTTTAAGTCAACAATGTTTCTTTACATTGTTTCTTCTTTTACTTCACTGAACTGTTAAATATCTTTCAATTTCCTTTTTTTTAATCATTCAGCAACTTGCAAGTTTTATATTTTAATGTCTGCACTGCTGAAAACAAACTTGTCATATTTTCATGGATGCATTCTAATTTTGTGTTTGATTGACAGCTTGGTCCACGGCAGAAGACAGCTGAGCACCAGGCAAAATTCAAACATCCGTCTCATAAATATAATTACTCCTCTGCAGACAAAAGCTCTGCATCTCATCCTTTAAAATTAGTAGTGAATTAAAAACAGACATGAGAAACAGCTGGAGATGATGACTTCATATAAGAGTTGTGGATTGAAATGTAAAATAACCGCTTTAATTGTCAAAAGGTGATAGAGACACTGTTTTAAACTAAGAATTTAGCTGCTGGTGTCGTGGTTCCGGGTTTCTCTGGGTTTTATTTCTTGGTTCAGATGCACTTTGCCTTTTTCAGTTCTACCTTTTTCCCTTCAGCTCCTGATTTTCTCATTCTTATCACCTGCTGTTCAGTGTCCACTCAGCTGTTTCCTGTCAGGACTCAGGCCTTCCCACTACATCTAACTCACTGTTCCACAGCTTGTTTTTTGTCTGATCCTTTATATCAACTCATTACGCTTCTGTGCCTGTACAGTTCGGGTTTTTGCTTCCTGATTTAAGCTGTCATGTTCTGCTTGTTCTGATCATGGCTTTCATTTATTAAATCATCTCAGTTTATACCTGCCTGCTTTGGATCCTACCTTATCATTACAGTTGGACTTTTTTTTTACTTTAGCAAAGCTATAACTGATTTAATAAAATGAATATTGAAAAACGTGATTTAACTCATTTTATTTGAACATAAATGAGAACTGAATGTCACTATACAGTTAAAAACATGAATCAAACTGTATTTGACTTTCTTTGCACCCTCCGGTTGAGACATATTGGTAACTACATTAGCATTTTTCCTCTCCTTTATTTGTTGACTGATGATATTTCGCTTCATTTGTTGGTCTGAACAGAATAAAATGATTCTCTGGAAAACGTTTACAGCCACTCTTGTATATCATCACATTCATACAGCGTTCGTTACCAATTACCACGATAAAGAAAAGGCTGTGGCAGTGCTCTCATTAATCATGAATTGGTTTCATTTGTGCACTCTGCTCACCGAGTATGTTTCTGTCTCTTTTCATCATCTTTACAGTCTCATTATAAATGCATGTCACCAGTCTTTTGTTTATAAATGGACTCCTTTGTGGTTCGTTTGACACAATTTTTGAGGCTCAGAATTTACAAATTGGCTTGTGTTTGTTTCCCTGCATTTTGTATGAGCATGACCTTTAAATTTTGTATTAGTGAAGATATGTGAGGTGATAACATATGTGCCAGATTCAGTTTCAACATACGTGTCAAAATGTTTTGGTTTGGACTCTTTTATTTTCTTAATATTTGGGGCTGTTTTATTGTTTTGGTGTAAAATCTTCACCTTGATCAGGATCATTATGTGTCAGTCAGTTATTTTCTGTACCTGCTTGTTCCTGTTCAGGGTCACGGTGAGCTGGTTCCTCTCTCCAGTAGGCATTGGGTGAGGGGTGGGTTCATACCTGGACAGGTTACCAGGCCATCACAGCAATCATGTGTTTGTTCTGTGGTATAATAACTATTGTGAACTTTAAGGATGCACCAACTTTTCAACAACAAAATGTGTTCTAACGTGACAGAAACAAGTAAAATAATGTAATGTGACTTGTGGGACCTGCATCCTGATCAAATGCCTCCTGGTCACTTCTTCTTGGTGGTTTTTGCCTGTTTGGTGGCGGTCGGAGGGTCCGGCGGCTGTTTGGTGGCGGTCGGAGAGTCCGGCGGCTGTTTGGTGGCGGTCGGAGAGTCCGGCGGCTGTTTGGTGGCGGTCGGAGAGTCTGGCGGCTGTTTGGTGGTGGTCAGAGGGTCCGGTGGTGTCTGGCAGCCTCGTCTCTGTCAGTGTGTGTCCCAGGATAGCTGTGGCTACAACATGTGTGTAGTTCATCACCACCAAATGTGTGAGTGTGTGTGAATGGGTGAATGACAGACTGTAGTGTGAAGTGCTTTGGGGGTCGTAGGACCTGAGTAAAGCGCTATACAAGTACACGCCATTTACCATTTACCATTTTGGGCACATCCTGCTGAGAAGAGACATCAGAGAAAATCCAGAACTCACTGGAGGGATTATAAATCTCTTCTGACATGAGAACACCTCAGGATCCGTCCTCAGGAGAACCTGGAGAGATGTTTTCTATCTGGATCTGCTGCTTCTGCAAGCTGAGGTCAGGTTGGACAGAACGATGGGTAACAACCGCCTGCTAGAAGGCAGAGTGGGTTCCTGCTGGTTTTTATATGGAAAATAAAACTACTCCAAAAAACTAACACCATGTAACAACTACATCACAGTGATGTCACACTGATGATGTAATGTGTACAGACACAGACTGTAGTTTTCTTCTGCTGCAGGTGAGACGCTGAACAGGTTAGAGACCCTAATTGATGGTAAACTCTGGGGTTGGATGCCAGGACTTGAAATAAAAGACGTCGGGTTCAATCAGCTCTGCTGAAGCAGCAACAAGACACCTTGTTTTGTGTTGAACGCCTTCTATCAGCTTATTGATTCCCATTTGTCCTCCAGCAGCAGCCTGTCATGCTTATTAACCCTGTGGATTTAAACACACTGAAACAAGTGAGTCTGAGAGCTCCACAGAAACAAAATGGTTTGCTGTTCACCATCAGTCAGACCGGAGCAGAGAGAAGAGCGTGAACTCGTCAAATTCTTTCATCTTTTCTGTGTGAAGAGAAAAAAACCCTAGCTAGCTGTCAGCAGCAGAACAAAGAAAATCAGCCAATTAATTTTCTTGCCTTAAGTCTTGACCTGTAAAACAGAAAGCAAATGGAAAAACACAAAAGATTCAGTTCTGAGAAAAATTTTTCCAATCAAGACCGTGTGGAGGCATCAGAAATCAAGAACACTGATGATTATTAGAGTTCTGACAAATCCCTTCAAAAGCCTTTATGTCTCGTTGCTAATTGGATTTCAGCTCTTTTGTTACGTGGTGATTTAAAAAAGGGTCAACTTTCTGAGTGTGACAGAGAGACATAAACAAAGTACCTGTCAAAATGTCAAAACGGCTCAAACAAAGAGAAAAAACAAACAATAACAACAACAAATGCAGATATTCATATAAAAACAGAAAAACAAGAATCAGTTGAAACAAAGAAAAGCTGAAGCTTCTGAGTCAAACTGAACATGGAGACAATTTCTGCATTTTTCTATCAGATCGATAAGAAGTGAAGCTGCTTTTCAAAATAAAACTTTGATTGAATATTATTCATTTCTGTAACACTGCTTTTTTTATTTTTTCTGAGCAAAACTTGGACATTTGATAAAAGCTCATTATCCTCACATCATATTGATTTATTTTTTTACCACGAGAAGCATGTTGTTGCTAGGCAATACAACAGATGTGTTAGGCACGCAAGTCTGAGAACTGAAGACATCTTTCAGAAGAAACTACCTTTATCAGGTTAATGAAACAGTTTAATTTATGTTTTTATTAATGTGTCACTTATACATATGAGTAATATTAAACATGAACTCACACAGTTTTAATAAAGTTTAAACTTCAACAGCTTCAAATGTAAAGCAATAACTTAAAGGATTTCCTCACAATAATAATTGATACATTGATTAGTAACAACAGTTCAGGCAGATTCATCATTTTATAGAGCCTGAAGTTTCTGTTTGCGAGAACAATGTTATATTTTAATTATGCCACCATGATAAAATCTGTTCTGACAAAGAAGATTTTGTCAGTCATCTCTGCAAAAAAAAGGTTTGTTAAAAACTGAAAGCAATGTTCTCCTGCTACATCAGCATTAGAGGTTCTATCTATTAATGTTTGTACTATTTGCCCACAGAGCCTTTGGAGAAGTGGTCTTACCATGTGATAGGCAACATATTACAGTGCCTGAGGTACAGAAACTCAATGCATCATCATACACATCAATGTTGCTCATCATCACTTTTTTGAATGTTTACGTATATGTGCATTGCAAACATGCAGCGTAAACATTTCCTTCAATGAAGAAAAGAGAACATGCAGCGGTGTCTCCAGAGGTTCAACACCTGAACGAGTTCCCTAAAGAACCCCTACACTCGCACACATGTTCCACAGTATATGCATTCCACAGACCAGTGGGACTTGTCTTATACAATATCATTTTATATCCCATAAATGGGGCAGCACTACTGCACCACAGAGAAAGTCATCAACATAGCAGCTTCAGCATGTAGATGTTTTAAGGTGCATCAAATCAATTAATGTTTCTTAGCAAAGTCTTTAAGAAATAATATTTTGATCAACAAACCATTTTAGCTGGAAGATGTACAAAACTCTGCAGCCCACAAGTTCCTCTTTGTTTTTCAGTGTCAGTGAGTTTCAGCTCCACCGCCAGAAGGTCTCTTACTTTAGTTAACTCTGTGCTGGAAGCTGCACGTTACGATGATGCACAGAAACGTGCAGCGTAGTGAAGTGATGCATCATATTCCAGGGTTCCAGAGGTCAGACCTAAAAACAGAAACCCTCTGGCTAGCTTGCAGATGTTACCTCATTACAACTAAAATGGGTCAGTGGAAGTCGTGACCCTTCAGTTCCTTTGTTTGTGTCTGTGAAGCTGTGATCAAAGCAGGAATGTAAAACACCTGCTGCTGTGAGCTGTAACGTTCAAATAAAAGGTAAAGTTAACATTTCAAATATCAGATATCCTAAAAGAAACTTGTTTAATGTGAATTAATGAGGGGAAATTGTTTATTTAGCTGTTTGTTTATTTAGTTTTTGTTTGTTTTCTATCTTGAGTGGCCTCAGTCTCATGCACCATTTAATATATTTTAAACCCAAATTCGTTTTGCTGCTGTAAGCATATTAAACCATATTTTGGCATAATGATGTGTGGAACATACTGAGCACACAGATGGACTCTGGGGAAGTGAATAGTGCTGCGAGTGGGATTCTATAAATAGTGGAAATCTTTTTATTTACTGGTGCAAGAAGTTGGAACTTGTATGAGACCACAGTTCATCTGTTTGATTGAAAATTGGTGTTGAAACATAACGAGAAAATTAGATGTGCTAAATGAAATGTCTGTCAGCTAACACTGAAAAATACACACCATCTAAAATCACATTGGGATGATACATCACACTAACCAGTTCATGTTGGGATTTAATCATTTCAGTTTCTTTCAGTTTTGTTGTGAATGTGTGGGCGTGGCTAGGACACAAAAAAGAGTTCTTAATAAAATAAGCATGAAAAAGAAATTGAGCATGAAAATATCATGAAGCTGGAGACACGAGTGTTTATAGGTGATTAGCAACAGTTCAAGATCGACAGAAGAAATGGAGGACAAGGCTTTGATAGTAAAAAATCTAAATAATATATAAATATAACTATATAAATACAAGAAACAAAAACACATGAATGATCCTGAGATTCAAACTAAAACAGCAACAACCAGAGGATGAGTGAGACGAGTAAGGAAAATGTAGCTAATAGAACAAAAAAATATAATAAGAAAGGTCAAAACTAAAGAGCAACACTATGACAGAGACCAACATAATACAAATATACAAAAACCATGATGATAATAAACTAGGAAAATCATAACTAGACATGATGAGTAAGACAACAAGCTCAGGGATAAACCTAGAAACACGAAATGTAAATCTTAAAATAACTAGAAGCAAACGAAACCTTCAACTGAAAACAAAGTCAGAAAAACTTGCAAAAATATTTAGTTAAAGCAAATTAACACCACAGTGCAAAGATCCTTAAAATTATGACACTAATTAAATTATTTATGATGCAGTTTTTGGGAAACCTTTGCAGATTTATTATTATTTTTTACACTCCAACAAGTAACTTCTGCTAAAAATAAATTCTCTCTCATGCTTTTGTCAGTTTATTTATTTGAAGAGTAGACTTATTATGTGATTATTATCTTTCTCTGATAAAACACAACAACAAAGTTAGACGTTAGATGGGCTGCAGGTTTGAATGTAAACTGAGACGGTGATTCTTCTGAAGGAAATGTGCTTTTTCTCAACTTTCTGAAGATGACAGAATCCAATTGTTAAGCCATTTTCTATGGTGGTTATTTCACAGTCTGAGGATTTCTAAGAGCTTCTTTTATTCGCTTCAGGCACATTGGACATGTTCAAGATCTGTCAGCAGCAGCCAGCTCCACAATTCCCTCTGACTTTCCCAGAAAGAAAAGTATCATATATCGTATAATTTATCAAAGTCATGTTCCTGGTTGTTCCTTTAGTACCTGCTAAAGAAAGCATTCATCAGTTATCTTATGGATTTATGGTTTGGGTTATAGAAGACAGGTGGTCTGAAAGAGGAGGAACAGGTGGACTCAGGTTTCACCTGTCTAACATCTACGGTGCAGCTTGGCTCATCTTCCCCGGCAGTTTCACAACCATCCAAACAGTGAAACAGCTGATTGCAACATTTCACATTAACAAGTCACACTAACAAGTCTCAGGAGGGACTTGGTATCAGTGATCCTTGTGACTTTAACACTATTTGGTCCCAACATTAACGCATAGACCTGAAACTCCCCACCTGTGATGATAAATAAACCGATTCAAGAAACGAGAGAAGAATTCCAGCTGTTTCTTAGAACACATCGACCAAGTAGAGTCTTATGGTTCAAGAACTACCAGGACAGTTTTCCAGTCATTAAATATGTGTTTATGATTTCAGATACATCATGAGGAGTAAATATAATCAAATACATAGTGATGATGAAACAGGATGTAAACAGGACGGAGTTTGAAGGCTGTAACAATGTATTGTCTTGAGTTTAACAAATGATGTGCATGGATTCGTGGTTGGGCTCGTGGTTGGACTCTTGCTTGGACTCGTGGTTGAGCTTGTGGTTGGACTCGTGGTTGGGCTCGTGGTTGGACTCTTGCTTGGACTCGTGGTTGGACTCGTGGTTGGACTCGTGGTTGGACTCGTGGTTGGACTCTTGCTTGGACTCGTGGTTGGACTCTTGCTTGGACTCGTGGTTGGACTCGTGGTTGGACTCGTGGTTGGACTCGTGGTTGGACTTGTGCTTGAGAGGTCAGGAAACTATTGGGCCAAAGGAGACAGACACACAGAAGACACAGATGGCTGTCTGAATGCTTTTACTCATAAATATGTGATGATGTTACAAAATGATCGGCATCCTCAGAGAGTCTGAAGTATTTATTGAGGATTGAATATTAAAAGTCAACAACATGTTGTCTTTATTATCATGTTCATCAGAATCAGCTGGATTTGGACAAGTATGTTCCACACAAGGAATTTGGCTCTGGTTCAGTTTTGCTCTTGAACTTATTGCACATTACTCCAAAAAAAAAAAAAACATGCAGGAAATAGATGAAGAATAGAGAGATAATGGAAATATAAATACACACGAGTAGAAATAGTACACAGATATAAGAGAAACACAAAGGTCTTCCTGACCTGTTCAAGTTAATACACAACATTCACAGCTTGGGCCTCCTGCAGACAAATAAACATTCAGTTTCTGTTGATGACACAGGAGCAGCAGCGCTGAGAGGAAACACTCAGGGAACAAAGTCACAGTGACCTAATAACCAAATACACGTCTGAGACAGAGGAGGACACTTTGTCATCTCTACGGTTAAAAAATTCACTTTGGCAGGAAATGTTTTTCCACATGTCTTAATGGGGATATTGGAAAAAAGTAAAAATTACATAAAGTGTAATTGTGTGTGTAATTTTTAGGGGTTTTCTAAATTCTAAAAAAAAAAAAAAAAAAAGACAGAAATAAGTTTTGAGAGAACATTTCAGACTTTTGCACTCATTTTGTAAATAGACTGTCATGAATTACAAGGTGAGGTGGATCTCGAACACAGAGAGAGAGACAGGCACAGATCCTAACATGAAACTCACACACTCAACACAGAACACACAATGACTAAACATAAAGACATGATACTATAAACTAACCTAAATCTAAACTAAAGATATACACACAAATACAAGGACAAAAACCCACACCAAACATAAACAGGAGACCGTGGAAAAACCCACTGTTCCACCGTGCAGCTCCATAAAACCATGAATCATGTAGCAGCAACAGACAAAAATGCATTTTTTTATCTATAATCTGGACATGTAGTAAAAAAAATATCAAGAGTTTGTTTGCAAAAGATTAGAACATTCAAATAGTTCAAAAAGTTAAAATAAGAATAAATCTCAGTTTAACATTTTGTAAAAAAAAATCCTCTACTTCAAACTTTATTGTGTAAAAAAAACTGTGAAATAAATCAAAGTGCCAGTTGTGAAGAAATGATGAGAAGTCTTTCTCATCTCAGATGTTGTCTTTGCTGGATCATTTTTAGTCTTTTTATTCTCAGTAAATTATTAAAAAACTTTTTCTTATTTTTGAATGCTGTTGGAAAGTTGTGAATTTCTGCTCTTCACACATTTCTGCAGTGACATTTTTAATCATCAACAAAACAAAGATCAGATAAAATGAACTAATCACACTATATTCAAACTTTTTACATATTTCATATTTATATTCTTTGTTTTTTTTTTTTACTTTGACATTCATAAGAAAAAGTTTAAATAGAGAGTTTAGCATTTTGACCTTTCTTAATTCTAACAATTTCAACTTTTAACTCTGGCTGGACTTTCTATCAGCGTCTTCTCTTCTGTTATTCCTTCTTTTCTCAGCGGGATTCATGAAACATATCTCTTCCATCTTTTCTAAATAAATAAATAAAACATCTTCCTTGTTTGTTTCATGAAAATTCCCACAGAGAATGAGTCGAGAGCAAATTTTCCAATTTTAACTCTGCATGCTCTGAATCATGCCTTCCCAGCTGCTTCTTTTGTCTGTTGAGACACTGGATCTTCTGTCTGCTGAGGCACTAAAATGGGAAAAACTATCACAGAGAGCTAAAAGAAGAGAAGGCCTGATAAAAATGTTCTCTGCTCTGAATATCCTCCTCTGTTTCCAAACTAAACGGTGCATGTTGCACATCAGGGAGGCTGTATAGAAAATTTTAAAGAGACCTTCTAATCCTATAAGGATACAGCTTCTGTGCCCACTGGTGCAATTCACATTAAAAATGCATACAGTTCAATGCTGCACTCAGAATCTTCACCATAGAATGGTTGGAATGTTTTCTGTGTCCAATTCTGCACAGTATGAATCTCCATTGAGTTGTTTAAGCTGGTTTAGCAGCTCACACCTCACATCACATATCATCATGTTTGTTTTTGTCAGAATGAGCCTCCCCTGTGGCTAACAAGCATCTGTTTGCATGGATAAGATATGAGCGGGGTGCAACCGTCAGCATTGCTTAAGGAGTAATTTCACATTCATCTCATTCGAAAAGACAGCCAGAGGATGGCTGCAGCCCACATGCTCACCGATGAGTTCTGAGAGACCCTGCAGCAAACCTGCAGTTTCTAAAATAAAAAAAATAAAAAAGCAGATGAAAAACACAAAACAGTTTGACTAATTATTATTGAATCTGCTGCCATCCTGAGAAAAACAAAACTGGAATTTAATATGTCCTAAAAACACAATAATTTATTAGGAAACAACTAGTTTTTTTTCTTCTTATTGCTGTCAGCTTACACATACTAATGAGAGGAACCTTGGAGTCAGGATTTGACCAGGTTTGTCCTTTAACACGTTTAAAACCTACTTTTTTTATCTTTGCATCCATCAATCAAGTTTTCTCACTTGTTCCTGTTCAAGTTCCAGTGGGGCGGGCGTCTGTTTCCAACATTCATCGCGGAAAAGGCAGGGTCACACCTGGACATGCCTCCAGTCCATCACTGGGCTACATAGAGACAATCAAACTTTCACATACATCCAAACTTAGAGCCAATTTAGAGTTGCAAATTATATAATGTATGTTTTTGAACTGAAGGAAGAAACCAGAGCTTTTAAAAGTAGAATGGGAGGCGGAGCTTTCAGTCATCAGAACCAGTCCTTTAGTTTTTCATCTGTGAGACAGACACTCCGGCTGTGTCCAAATTCAGGGTCTACATTCTTCCTAGGTAGTATTTCAAAGATTTTATGTCACACTGCTGCAACGAGAAGTGTCCAAATTCCAAGGATTCTTCAAATGCGTACTATTTTTAAGGATGTATCCTTTCAAGTTCTACATATCCCACAATTCTTTTTGGCAATTCAGCAGAGGGTTTAAACCACTGACAGACGAAGTGAGCGGTAGCGCAGAGGGAGAGGAGTTTGCATTCAGATGTAAGTTTACAAAAAACTAGCGGTGTGAAAAGTAAATTCTTACAGCGGTGGTCCAATTAGACCTTTGGTTTTATTGTATGTTTACATTTCTAAAAACACTCCTGTTTGTACCTCCTGTGTAAGTATTTACACTAACAGGTAATTTCTTGTTAGTGATTTCAGCTTTTTCACATGTGTTAGGGATGAAAAAGTAGAAAAACACCTTTATCAAGCGCTGGAGCAACCTGTGGGGTGGAGGTACAAGAATAAATCTATTTATAAATCCTATTCTCAGGCAGTCAGCAGTGAGGAAGAGGAGGACACGGATGAAGATCTCTCATTAAGTTTTTGGTTTTATGTTATAAACTTCTTCAGAATAAAGTGAGTGAAAGAAATACTTCTCATAATTCATGGTTTTTACTTTTTATTTCCCTTATTTTTTATAGTGAACAGATTGCTTATTAACAGGAAAATGAACTTTATATAATTAGAGGTGTTTATGATTTTTAGAAAATATTTACGATACAAAAATTCAGGAATATACAGAATTAAAACTATTTACAGAATACAGGAAACATTTTAATAAGTAATTGCAGAATAAAATTGAGAAAAAGGACACTTCGTTCACATTCCATTTTAACTGCTTTTGCTTAGCAACCTGACGGTTGCTAGGCGACAGGACATGCGCAGAGTGTTAGGGAGTGAACAGAAGGAAGGCTAGACTGTCTATATTCACAAGACACCAACTTCTGGTTTTTGCGCTCTTGAAGGATCCGTCCCATTTATACCTGGTAGGAGGGACCCTCAGGATCCAGACCCTGAATTTGGACACAGCCCATATCTACTTTTAATGTTTTGCTTAAAATGTTCCTTTGGTCAGTGTCATACTTAGTGTCAGCTCAGGTCAGTGTTTCCCAGCCCTGGTCATCAGGCAGACTGTCCTGCATGTTGTAGATCCGTCCCTTGGCACACTTGATTTATATTGATGGATAATTTTCAGATTTCCTCAGAAGTTAAAGGCAGATGTCAGATTTGTTCATCTGAATCAGCTGTGCTAGAGCAGGGAAATATTTAGAACATGCAAGGCCGTGTGCAGAGTTGGGAAACGTTAGCCTGATCCATCCCTTTAGTTATGTTGCTGCAAGTTTAGACTGCTGGAGGAAATACTGACCACATTTCTTTACTCTGCTGTTTTTGCTCTCTTTGCTGTGATTTGTTTGAATATTTTTGCTGCTGATATTTTTTTCTCCATTGCCTCTATCAGTGGAAACGATTGGTCCAAACCTTCTGTGCTCATCTCCATCTCTTTTCTGTCCTCTCATCCACAAGCCATCTGTGGGAAAAACAGATGGAAGTGTGAAAGTAGTGCCAGCAGAAACAGAGATGGTTTAATTTGAGTGCATTTTCCAGCTTTCCCTCTCTAAAAGACAATAAAAATAAAATGAGCAGGCTCATTAGGTAAATATGACAAGTAATGAAAACATATTAAAGATGCAAAGTTAACTAAAATGTTATTTACAATTAATTAGCAGGAAGCTTAATTATGCTGAAAGAGCAGAATAAACTTATTTGTTAATTGTGCAAAAACTGAAGTATGCTAAGTCAGCATGAAAACTGACAGACACAAACGTTGATAAAACCCAGAGACTAACAAGCTGTAAGGATTGATGAGAAAATCTAAAATACTTTATTAATCCCCTAAAGGAAATCAAATAAATAATAAATAATGACTAAATATTAATATATATTAATAACAATAATAATAAATAATTCTGGTGTGGTATGGGGGTTGGCCACTTTGTGGATGAGGTTTTTGTTCTTGGTAGGGGTCTGGTGGGTGCTGGGCAGCACTCGGGTGCTCCAGTTTCAAAGGCTCTGTTTCTTTTTTCTTTGACATCTGCTGGGAAAAAAGGAAAGGACCCAGAACACAGCCAAGCTAAATGTTCTGCAAAGTGAATAAGTTTCACCCGCTGGTAAATCAGTGAAGATGCAAAACAGGAAAAAAGATTATAATATAAAACATTCTGTAATTTATCTAACAGGTTTATTAACATTAAGTTATAACTCAGTTTGACAAAATAAATAATACAAATTTGATTTCATTTTTCTGCCTGCAGTTGTTCGGTCCCCTGAAGGTTTCCATGTCTGCATAAACATTGCTTTCCATTTCTAATGCAGCATGCATGCATGAAGGGGGATATTTGCCTCTGCTGCACGCTTTTAGGAGCTTTTGACAGTCCGGTTTCAAATTTTGATTGAGCACCGAATTACCAGATTGCTGTACCATGAGCAGCTGACAAATGTCTTCACAGCCAGACAAGCGTGAGCTTCATGTGAAAGATAGTATTTAATTTTGTGTGTTTCCAACTTTTCATTCATTTCCTTTGGAGGAATTCTGCTGAGCTGCAGCTGAAATTGCCTTCAGAGCTCTGTTCTGTCAGAAAGTGGTATTGCTGTCTGGGGAGTTTACAGGTGATAGCATAATTTAGGGGAGAGGCAGCATTTAGAAAATGGTACAGTGGAGAATATCGAGGAAACAGTGGTAAAAGATGTTGCTGGACAAAAGTTAATATACTAAAACATGCTTATATTAAATAATCAATATTGTCAACATCTGCTAGAATATTTTATACAGTTGAATAGTTAAAACATAATATGTAACATGTAAATAGTCAGTTCTCATTAAAAGCTCAAACTGTCATTATTAAACAACAAATATGGCGGGTTAGGGTTAGTATATGTTAGTAATCTTAAGCATTGGTGTAGTGATAAGTATTTTATTTGATAAGTACTAGGCAAACCCTATAACATAGATCAAACAAGCCTAATGAAGGACGTATGACTCTCTGACTCTGGATATTATTATTCCCTATGGGTTGTATGTCTGATAACAGCATCCATCTGGAGCTCAGTCCTGCTAACAGAAAGCTGAAGAAAAGAAAAAAGAGCCAATAAACAGGGTTCATTTTTAAGTATCTTGTACAAAAGTCTGAAAAGCTGTTTGAAACTAAAAGGAAAATCTCACAGAAAATGAAAGAAATCCAAAAAAGAATCAGAGATGTGAAGACAGCAACAGCACACAAGCAAAACCTGAAAATGAAATAAACATTCTTGAAAGTGTGGACTACGATGTGGAGTCTGGAAGAGAAGGAAAACTCCAGAAAGAGGTTGTACACAAACAAAGCTCTCGGATCGATACACTGTGGTGATTGGACCAGATTTGATGACCAATTAGGACATCAGCTAACACAACAGGGACGAACATGAACCAGATATCAAAGAAGGTTTTCCAATTTCCATTTTTAAAAACATCCACAAACTGGTAAATATATACAACTCAAGTAGTAACAGTATTCCATGTCAGCTGATACTTTGATGTTCTGCTGCAAACTGAGAGGTTCGAGGAGCGTTTGAAGAAACCGTAAAACAGCTGATGACGTTCAGCGTGTTAAAGGAAGAGTTGATCATTACTGTCAGAAAGCCTCGGAACACTTTATTGCTTTAGTGAGAGTACTTGGTGTACAAGATCATCCATTTTGAATAAAAAATGGAACAGAACAGGAAATAGAAACTTTTTGAAGTTTGTTTAATTCAGTTATAAATTAGCATGTATGGAACATAAAGAACAAGGAAACATACAAGCCTTAACAGGAAATACATGAACTTAATCACATATTAATGCATTTACATGACTCTGCACACTAAATACATCTAGATGTGAACAATGGAGCAAATTGTTGTTCAGAGTTTAACAGTAAGACTGAAGGAAACAATTTACCTTTAAACTCGTCATATTTGTGACTTAGATCAGAATTGATGACATTGTTGATTTTGCCTTGAAAAAGCACATAAAGTCCATGTGTAGCATCTACTGTACATGTCATGCATGTAGATGCACAAACACATTTTTGTTTGTTTGTTTGTTTTATATGCAAAGTAGACATTAGTGTGTGTTGTGTTTCTCTACAACAGCGCAGAGAAGCTGCAGAAAGTTTACAGGTTTTCCCTTGCACAGCTGGCTGCTTTCAGTAGAAAGCTGTGATATTTGTGTCATTGAGATTCCATATTCCTGTGTACAGACAATTCATTGAACCTACGCATTGAACTCAAGTTTCAAGCAGAAACTGCTGACAGAGAGCGACTAAAAGCCCTCTGCACTTCTTCCCACATCAGCTGAAATGCAAAGTTTTCTCCATCTCTCTTAAAGTGTCGAATACAGAGAACAGTGTTCACTTTTACACAAACTTTTCCACAAGAGCAGAAGGCTTTCAGTAAAAGATTCCACAGAAAGACACAGCTACAGAAAGAAAGATGAATGATCCAAAAATGTGCAACGAGAAAACCAAAAGTGGACAGACGGACTGTTGCACCTTGCAGCTTGAACATGCCAGTTTCAGTCTCTGCTAATGAGGAGACCTTCCTGACAGACCCTCCGGCTGCTGCATCACAACACTAACACACTGCCCCATTAATATTAAACAACCTGTCTCCATTTGTGCAGGGCTGACCGTGTCACCTCCTGCATCAGCTGTATGAACAACATGTAGGATTCTTTGTGTAAAAGGTTAAAACCTGGTTTTGTTTGTGTGCTCCAGCTGTTTGGCTCGAGACAACAGAAGCTGAAGAAAAGAACTTGTTCTACTATCTCAGAAAAAAGGTGTTTATTTACACGACTAATTAGGTTTTATATTACATTGTGAAAATGATTAAAAAAGAGGAAACAACTGAAAAAGGCTTATCTAGAAGAAATGTTACATTTGAAAGAAGCATTTATTTTAGTTTGTAGGAAAATATTACTGTTTTTTTTTTTAAGAAATAATCAGTCGAACAAGTCTGAATTTTGAGCTCACCATAAGGGGTGCTTGTAGTGAAGGATGTTTTAATTTTCCAACATATTTGGTCAAAAATTATATATATATATATATATATATATATATATATATATATATATATATA
>SSNP01000036.1:3342858-3420174 GCA_006937955.1 Pachypanchax playfairii
ACGGGTCTGGACGTGTCCTGGCTTCAGCAGGGGGACACGTCTGGCACTGCAGGATTTGAGTCCCTGGCGGCGTAGTGTGTTACTGATGGTAGCCTTTGTTACTTTGGTCCCAGCTCTCTGCAGGTCATTCACTAGGTCCCTCCGTGTGGTTCTGGGATTTTTGCTCACCGTTCTTGTGGTCATTTTGACCCCACGGGGTGAGATCGAGCCCCAGATCGAGGGAGATTATCAGTGGTCTTGTATGTCTTCCATTTTCTAATAATTGCTCCCACAGTTGATTTCTTCACACCAAGCTGCTTACCTATTGCAGATTCAGTCTTCCCAGCCTGGTGAAGGTCTACAATTTTGTTTCTGGTGTCCTTTGACAGCTCTTTGGTCTTGGCCATAGTGGAGTTTGGAGCGTGACTGTTTGAGGTTGTGGACAGGTGTCTTTTATACTGATAATGAGTTCACACAGGTGCCATTAATACAGGTAACGAGTGGAGGACCGAGGAGCCTCTTAAAGAAGTTACAGGTCTGTGAAAGCCAGAAATCTTACTTGTTTGTAGGTGACCAAATACTTATTTTCCACCATAATTTGCAAATAAATTCTTTAAAAATCAGACAATGTGATTTTCTGGATTTTTTTTCCTCATTTTGTCTCTCATAGTTGAGGTATACCTATGATGAAAATTACAGGCCTCTCTGATCTTTTTAAGTGGGAGAACTTACACAATTGGTGGCTGACTAAATACTTTTTTGCCCCACTGTATATACTAGGACTCTTTTACTGACTCATTATTGGTGTTCAGTGATGCTTTTGTCAGTCATCTTACTGAGTTAAACTCACATCTCCTCCTTCTCTTCTCTCTTATCTGTCTTTGTCTCTTGACCCCTGCGTTCATCCTCTAAAGAAGGAATCATGTTCACCATTTCATTTCTTTTCCCTGTTGTGACCTCCCACAGAATCAATAACCCATTCTCCTTTTTCTGAAGAAATATTCTTTAACTCTGCTCCTTTCATATCACAGATTTAATAGCTTAGCTGTTCCTTTATGCTGCTGTCCCATCACACCTGGACTTCTGCTTTAACCCCGCTCAATATCCTCAATAAGACCTCTGATGACCTCTGATGACCTCATCAGTTGGCTTCCTATTCCTGATCAAAGAAGACAAGATTATAAAACAATAGTTTGGGAATATTTCCAGATTTTTTAAAAATGGTTTTGCTTGAAGTCTTTAATTTTAACTACAATAGAATAAAGAGAAATAGAATGTCTCAACAGTCATTGTCATGTACATGAAGCTGTGGTTCCGTCCTTCAGTGAGACAATAAGGAACCTTAATCAGCTCAGTGGTTTTTGTTTCAGGTTCAGTCTTGTGTTGTGTGATCGTCTTCACACACTCTCCCTTCATGTGCAGCAGCTGAACGGTTTATTTTTATTTCTGAACTTCCTTGGTCTTAGTGTTTTTTGAGCAGTCCACCTTGACCCTGTAGGCAGACTCGTCCCCCTTAGAACTGAACCCCACCAATGTCCTGCCACCTGGACATGTGACAATGGTGTTGTTGTGATGGTTTGAGGTTTAGTTATGAATGTGGAAGGAATAGAGCAAGGCAGGTCTCTGGCTGAGTGCTGTGAGGCCCCGCTCGGACCCTCTGGATGAGACCATGCAGGTGGGAGTCCAGATCAAACAGTCTGCACCGGTCTGTGAGGTATGTTGTTAGGGTTCTGGGGAGTTGTTTCCTTCTTCTCTTTCCTTCAGGTGAGTGCTGCCTCTCTTCAGCGCCATCTGCTGGTGAGTTCTGCTACAACTGTTTGACGCGTCGCACCTGATCATCATTACACCTCCTCTTCTGAGAGTATTTCTATCTGATGCTCGTTGTTAAGATGCTCGTGGTGACAGCGCTCAGATCTCTAGTTTATATTCAGTCAACCTTCTTTGTGTGCGACCTGCTTGAGAGTGGATTCTACATCAAGTCTCCTCATGTTTCTCTGGACTTGACCACCTCAGTCTTCTCCTGTGGAGTTCTGTTCTCATTCACCTTCTGATTTAAATGAGTTTCATTTTATCATCAGCTGCCAGTCGTTGCTTCTTCATCTTCCTCCTCTCACCAGCCTTCTTTACCTTGTCTTCAGGCGCTGATTCACCTGCTTACCTCGGCTTCCCAGCTTCTCTGGCTGGTTCCTTGGTTACCCATCTCTGTCTGCTTCCTCCCCCAGGACACCTGTAAAGAAAAAGACACAAGTAAATGACTACCACAAAAGTACTGTTGAACAGTACTGCATGTCTTTGAAACCTCCAGAAATGGAAAACCCCTTCCCTGTTTATGTACCAGCCAGTTCAAAATAAACCTGTTTATTTACCTTCCTAAAGCATCCTGGGTTCAGTACTTTGGGTCCAACCTTCCCATCATTATGACATCTGTGGGATCATGTTGAACTCAGAGTTATAATCTATGAAGAACAGTCTTGTGTAGCTTCGCTGCTACACCACTGCTTCAGGGGGAGGAGTAGCTACAGCATCATCAGGCGACCTGTTGGTCGTGTACGTGAAACAGGAGTGAGGAATGAGAAATGTAGTTCGACTGCTGACCGGTTTCTTGAAATATTTTATCCTCCCAGAGGGGAGGGCTACAGGCTGGTGGTCACTAAAAACAGGGATGGTACTTTTTTTGGACAGAGACAATAAGCTAGTGGGATTCAAACAGTGTGGTATGATGGTCAGGGTCTGGATGAAGATCCCTGTCTGCTGGTCTGGACTGTCCTTCAGTACCTTGAGGATAAGCCTGAAGCCTGTTAGAATAAACCTTCAGTATAAGAATTTAATGAGAGCTTTAGGATATCTTACTGTAGGGGAGATTTTTCCATATAAAGCTGTGTGTGCAGATACAGACAGAAAAACATAAACACCATCGGAGCATCTGGCCCTGCAGGCATCAAGACCTGTGAATGTGCATGTACAGCCTGTGGCTTTGATGAATAAAAGATGAAAGCAGAGTTTATACTCCCTTATATTTGATTTAAAATATTTATACCTCCTCCTATTGTAAAGACAAGCAGGCACCAGAGTCGGGTCAAGGAGACTTCAGGGTCTCATCTATATGATCAGTCTTTTTTTTCTTCATCTCCTTCCATCTTGCCTCTATCTCTTTGTCTCTGGCATAATTAATCTCTTCACACTGATGTTTACATAGTCTGATAGCCTGAGGAAATGTCTCTGAGGGAATGCTTTAACTCCCTGCATCAGCACAAGCAGAAAGGAACATGAAAGATAAGAAGTACGCGATTAACTCACAGATGCTTTGGGGGATTCATCTTTAAATTTTTAAATCATCGCATATTAACTAAAGGTAAAAGGAAAACAGAGTTTTACCTGTGAAGATTAAACTCAACTAGATGTTATTAGCTGATGTGATCACATGGACAAACACTTGAACCTTTGGATCGTCTCATTAAATTGAATGAGAAAACTTTTAATTGGCAGTTTATTTCATAGTAACAGGATGAAGTCGAGTCAGAACTTTTCTGGGTTTAAATCACTGTTTCTTTGCACTTTATGAATAAGTAACACGAGTAAATTTGACTTATAAACTTGATTTTCATACACATGAAAGCAAAAAAACAGCAAATTCACAGTTTAAAAATCTTATAAAACAAGAACATTTTTATTGGAATTTTTGAAAAGAAATTGAAATTTTAAAAGCAAATTGTTCCAGAGCCTTCAAGCCACAGACAGAAAGGACCTGTCCACCTGAGGTTTTAGTCCTCTGTGGGAAACAATCAGCAGATTCTGATCCAAGCGTTGAAGGTTATGAGCAGTAGTTAAAAATCAATACAAGTATAATCAAAAGCCTCGACATTTGAAGCTCTGTATGTGAGAATAAGAACTTTATCATAAAATCTAAATCAGTGTGATGTGAGCAAAAAGAGGAAATGTCCTGCTTAAAAGTTTCTGTCATGTTGGAATTCAAAACTAGCAAGATGTTGGAGAATCAAACGCTATCACACAGTGAATAAAAACAATTCATCCAGGCTTGAAAAACATCTACAACTAAATGTGATGTACACTGATGTGATGAGTCAGAGAAATATGGAACGATCCAAGTTAAAAGAAGGATATTAAAAGAAAGTAGTAGGAGCCTCGAAAGTGAGCCTTGTGGGACCCCCCCCAGGTTGGAGAAGCTGTCAGAGCAAAACTCATCTGTCCTCACATAAAATGTCCAATTAGGAACTATAAAAGGACACAGAACCTGAGAAACCTGCCAGGATGTTCAACCTGTTCAGTAAAATGTTCTGGTTGATCAAATGCTGCAGAACATTTTTCTGGATCAGTAGCAAATAAAAGGTCACTTACACTAAAACGGTCTCAGTGGAGCGCAGCTTCAGAAAGCTGATTGAAAAGGGTCAGAAATCCTCAACTCAGATACTAGGGATTGAAACAATGTTCCAACAACGTTCTAACAACGTTCTAATAACGTTCTAACAACGTTCTAACAACGTTCTAATAATGTTCTAATAACGTTCTAATAATATTCTAACAATGTATCATTTCTAAGTTTTCTAGTTTAGTCCTTCTAGAAATAGACAAAACATACTGAAGAAGACCAAAAACAATCACACACTGAGCTAAAATACATTCATTTTGTTCATTGTCTTAAAATACACAATTCAATAATATAAATTAAATATAAATTCCATCTTTTTACTGCTTAGAACTTTATCAAACTTTCACCGAGCAGAAAGAGAGACACTCAATCACACAAACTCAATAGTTGTGAAATAAAAGGAATTGGTATTAGACTGATCCAAACAATGTTCAGACCTGGAAGCCTCTGAGACTGTGCAATGGGAACTAAAGAGTCCACTGAGATCTGTGCAGAGTTAACGTTATTGATGTTTAAGAGCTTTAACAGAGTTGTGAGGAGTAGTGAGTCAATATTCCAACTGAACAAGGAAAGAGCAAACTCTCAGCACACCTGTTACATCTTAATGTGTTAGGTTGATATTTGATTTATTTAAACATTATTTAGATCAGATATGAAGTTCTGTAGTTCTGCTTCAGCAGGATGTTAGTCAAGTCAACTTTATTTATAAAGCGTTTTAAGAACAGCGGCAGCTGATACAAAGCGCTGAACAAAGTTAAACAGATAAAAACACCACAAAAGAATGTGAAACATTAAACATAAATGAACAATAAAAACAAAGACATAAAATAACATGACAAAGATAGAAAGGCTCAAGACGGGGGAAAGCCAAGGCAAACAAGTAGGTTTTAAGTAGAGACTTAAAGACAGCCAGAGACGAGGCTTGTCGAATCTGTAGCGGTAGCAGGTTCCACAACCTCGGACCCGCCACAGAAAATACTCTGTCCCCCCACATCCTCCGGCGAGACCGTGGCACCTTCAGCAGCACCATCTCAGCCGACCGAAGGGGGCGAGCTGGAGCATGAAGCTGGAGAAGCTCCGAAAGATAGGAGGGGGCCAGAGCATTTAAAGATTTAAAAACATATAAAAGAATCTTAAAATGTACGCGGTAAGTTACGGGCAACCAATGCAGAGAGGCCAGGAGGGGGGAAATGTGATCTCTTTTTTTAGTGTTTGTCAGAAGCCGTGCTGCAGCGTTCTGGACCAATTGAAGGCGTGAAAGATGTTTTTGAGGTATGTTGTTAGTTAACTGAAATAAGAATCATGCAGATTTATCCTTCATGCAGACCTGAACTCAACATCATGGATTTTACTGGAGAGAACACGAAGAGACAGAAGGACACAGACGTTTGTAGATATGTCTCCAAGTAGAGTAAAGTTACAGCTGCTCATAACAAATATTGATTCATTTAGATTTGTATAAATAAATACATGTTTACGTGTTGATGCCAAAGACATTAAAACTGGTTTAGTGGCTGATGAAGATAAAAAAAAGAACAAGGTGAGAAAAAGTTGGAAAAACAGAGTAAGGCTGACCGACCTGATATCAGTGACTGAAAGGCTGATTATAGTCTTACTGCAGGAGTTTTAGAAGGAAATCTGATCCTGACAGAGATGTAAAAGAAAGTAAAACAGGAGAAATGAATCCAGATCGCAGTGTTTTACACCCTCACAGCAGTTTCCTCACATGTAGATCAAGAAGTACTGAGGTTTCATCTCAGCATGCTGACAGCTATATGTTTTATCAGCTTTAATTACACATTTAGCTTGAAAAGCAGCTGGATTATTATGATATCACAAGAATTTTTGTTCTCTGAATGATTTTAGCAGCTAGAAACAGCCGTTTGTTGTGCTGCTTTATCAGTTATACCAGAACAGCAGAGCTCATCTTCATCATAAAAGAAAGAAAAGTACAAAAAATGTAAATATTTAAAACTTAAAATTAATGCCAAAGCCACTGAAAATTATGCATTTTATACATTTCTCGGAAAAGTGAATGTTTGAGTTGCATCCAGAAGTTACACACTTCATCAGTGAGTGCGTGACTGCGAGTCATGAGTTTATACATGTGTGTATTTTGTCAGTGTACATTTATGTGAAGAACTGAGGTTTTTTACTGAACACATAAGTCTTTGTAACAGAACTGCATTAATTCATTTTTGTTCTTTTATATAAATGGGACTGAAAGCTGATGAAAGCTTAGAATGATCCTGAACAGCAGGACGTCCTGTGGCTGAAATCACTGTCTGTGATTGCCTCTGTGGATCCGTCTCAACAGTATGGATCACAGGCACCACACAGAGCAGCTCCGTCTGGGCTGGAAGAGATGAAGAAAAGGTGTCCGATACTCATTCCTGTCTGACCAACCTGCTTTCAGCCTCAGCAGCTCTCAGTCAGTGAGGAAAACGCTCCCTCCCAGCAGGGTTACTGTAATTTAAAGAGACCGAGGGGAGAATGATAGACTCATTTGTGGTCAGATCGACAACAATCACACTCAAGTGTCAGCGGAACGTTTACCTCCAGAGTGAGTGTTTCCTTCTGAGTAAAGATGGAAACCCATGGAGGGTTCAATACACAGGAACAACAAGCATTAGATTTTAAAAAAATAACTTTTCTTCTGAAAAATCTGACTGATGCATCATTCAGCAGATGGCAAACAAGAAGCTAATCCATGATCTATTTTCATAAATAGCTGTTCAAAATGATGCACAATGCGTCTCTGTCTTCTGTTGACGTCCTAAAATCTGCTGTGTGTTTTTTCTGAAACTAGAATCTGCACATAGAGACGTGAGGCTGAAAGTCTGGACCACTTATTAAGCATCAGACAACTAATTACAGCTAAATGTGTTAGAACAAAACTATCTGAATATGCAACAATAAGATAAGAAATGTGTGAATGAACAGGAAGTAATTCCTGAAAAAACAAGATCTGTGAAAATGTTGCCTTCAGGGCACATATTCCAGCGCAGTATCAACAATAATCTGGACTCAGTTTCTACACTGTAAATCAGCAGAAGTGTGACGTGAACCAAGATCACAACTGTTAGGGGTTTGAAGGGTTTGAAGCTGCTGCCATGAGCTTATTAAAAAGATTTTTCTGTCGTTTTGAAGTAAAGATTTATTAACCAGTTATTAATAGTCAGGCTCAACCTGCTGGAGACGTCACTCAAAACTGGAGTGAAGCTCATGGCTGCCGGATCAACTCTCAACCTTCGTAGATGATTTCAGGTATTAAACTATAAAACAGCTCTTGCTTTGTTGTGAATGATGTGGAAGGTTCTAGAGGTGGAAAGATAAAAAAATAACTTATTTACTAAAAAGAAAGAACAAGTCAATAAAAGAATGACAACAATAATAACAAGAACTAACACAAGAGAACTGAAAAAGAAATAAATAAATACTGAGGAAGTAGTTGTTGTAATTATGTAACAAATAACAGGTTTATCAGGAAAGCAGGAAACAAAACCAGCAGAAACAATCCAGGAAACAGACTGAGGAAATAAAACAGCACAGCAGGGTTCCTACTGTTCACCTGAACCATCTTTAAAAATCCCCAAAATACAACAGGAACTGGAACTTTTAGGGTTCATAAATCATAAACATGATCAAAAAGAAAAATAAGAAATTTACTTCAAAACATTCTGAAGTGACAATGTAGAGCAACAAATAGATCAATAGATAAAATATTTAAATAAATAAACAGCGAGAACGTGTGACTTTATGGCCTTTTGATACATACATGACTCACCAAATAAAAATGATTTAGTTTCTTTATCTTACAGCGTTGGCTGCTGTAGTTGAGTACTTACAGTAAAAACTGTAATGCTAATCTGTTTTGCATGTGATATATGCAACTGAGGGATTAGTGAGGGTTCTGGTTGAAGTGCACGGTGAGGGCTGAGCGAGTGGCGCTGCAGAGACTTAAGCCTTTCACATGAACTTTGCTCATCATAATCTAATAACTATAATTTCTAAACCCTTCACAGCTTTACTTTGCTCTGGTGCAAAGTGTGTAATTGGAGAGAAAACTCTGGCTTTGCATTCAAATGAGCTGATTTAAGAGGAGAATCACTGTGAAGCTGTAGTGAATGAGTGTGTGAGGATTTTTATTGCTGTTACGTGTCTTATACTCAAGTTTTGAATATTCTTTTTGTATTTGTTGAGCTTTTTTTCTCTTTTATGTTATTTATCCTTTTTTTATATTGATTAATATATTATGTAGCATTTTATATTATTGTGGCTGAAACGTTTAAATAAAGAGGACCTTTAACCTGACAGTTTTGAAGTAAATCTGAACAAATTGACATTTATAAATTATATAATATCTGATTACTGGCCATAATTAAACAAGATCTCCTGTGAAAAGTTACTAAAACAGTCATGTTCTTTCAAATAATCAAAATCAACTCAAAACTCCACAAAATAAGATAAAAAAATCACATTTTTTGCATGTGAAATTCCAGTTCTTTCTTGTTGTTTTGATTCAAAACAGACTAGTTTTGTCATTGATACCAGTTTTATTGTGATTCCTAAATGTGGTGTCTGTAAACATGCAGGTGGATCCTCAGATTATACTAACAGGTGTAATGTTATTATTAAAACAGATTAAATCTGCCTCAGAAACACTCTCTATTCTGACATGGTGGTCAAGCTTCCTTCAAGTTTCCAGCAGTAAAGATCAAATACACCCGTTCTTATTAAAGTCTGGATGTTTCCATCGTTAGTGAGATGCACTTTCTGCTGGAGTGACAACACTTCAAAGATTTTATTCAGAGATGGTTTCCAACTCATCGCTTTTTCCTTCTTTTCATCATAATCGCACTCACTAATGTTTTTTACATTATCAACATTAGCATCAAATCACTAGCTTTTTATTCATGCACTCATGCTCATCATGCTCATTAAAAGATGAGTCACTTGACTGCTGCAATTACATTTTCTTTTTGTTTACGCGGTGAGTGAAGCGGGCTTTCAGCTTTCACTCAGTCTTTGTGGCGTTGCTTATTGGTTTGTTTTGAAGTCGGGGGTTAATGGGCGATCCATTCTGTCTCACACTGCGGCTCAGACATCCTCCGCTGACCAAAGACTAAGATAACAAGACTCTGGAGGAGACAGACAAGCAACTAAAGCTAGTTCTGTGGAACGGTAGCAAATCAGACTGCAGCCTTTCATATATGAGTGTGACGCTGCAGCTTAATGTAAAAAACTGATTAAAACCCCATTTGAAGAGGATTTACTATCAGAACTGATGACAGAAAGAAAAGAAACACCTGTTCTCACCTGTTCTCTGAGTGCTTCTCTGTAGCTTCACCACGTTTGGATTTAATACATTTAAAACTCAGAATAAATTCAGTCAATTTTAACAAACTTTAAAACTTCTGAAAAGTTTGTTTTAAGTAAAAATCACTTCTTTAAAGCATCAGTTTAAAGTTTCAGCAGCCGTTAACTTTCTAAACTAGATTTTTTCAGGTGAGTAATAAATAAGATTGATGATTGAGAACGTGCATCTCACCAGGTTTGGATGAGAAATGTTTGTTTTTGATGACTGAAATCTAAAAAAACTGTCAGTTTATTGAAACTCTTCTGATTTTGTACTTTCGTGATTCTCCAAACTAAGATGGTTCTGATTGAATCAACATTTACAACTTCTTAACTTTTGGAGTCAACCTTATTCAAGATGGCTGCCACAATCAGCTGACCAGCTGACCCCTGACCGCCTCCTCTGTGAACATCTTCCCACTCTTACTTCTTCCACAAGAATATGGATGCAGCTGCAGAGCTGCTTAAAAGGCTTCTTGGTCATTATTTCTGCGTATAAAGATGTTTTATTTATCTTTATTTGCCAATATTATCATCAGTAAAAATAAGAGACGCCTCGTCCAAATTACAACTTCGGATTGGGATGTTTGATTTATTTTTGTAAAACCAAAATTAAGAGTTATTGGGTTTATTTTTCAGTTGTCTGCCATTAATATGATTTATCTTGTTTACATTTATTTTTCTTGGTTATAAGCAGATTTTATACAGCTGTTATATACAGTATCAATATGCACATCATAAATATAAAGGCCATGAGATTTTACTCTAACCAACAATAGTTTGACCCAACTTTAATCTTCATCAGGTTTGACCCATAGAAAACACGTCAATCCAGATGACACATCTGCTTTAAACATCTGGCTTGATTTCATGTCCAGTGATGTTGCTTCATGAGTTACTGGCTGAAAGAGACGAGATGTTCTGTCTTGTTTGTTTCTTCGATTCCTCTGCTGGATGCTGCTGTTCCTGAATATTAACAGGCTGGAAAAGAGCCCGGAGTGAAATGATTTTGTGCCAGCGAGGCGCCTTAGTTTTCACCAGAGCGCCAGTCCGTAGATGTGATTATATTGAAAATACAAATCCAGGTTTCAAAAATGTGGGAAAATGCAGCTGCAAATATGTCATTTTGTCAAGATTAAAGAGGTTTGGGGTTTTTCTGTTTCCTGTTTTTCAGACTTGTTTATTTTCCAGGTTTTCTTGTATCTGTTTTCATTTAGTTTTAAGACTAATAGTTTACAAACACCTTTAATATTTGCAGAGTTTCTAGTTTGTTCATTTGGTTTTGACTAATTTATTCTTTTACTCAGTGTTTCTTATTTTTTTACATCTTTTTTCTCTCAGTATGTGGGTTTATGTAATCTCAGTTTTGGTTGCAGTTTTATTTGTTTGATTTGGTTGTTTAGTTTGTTTCTATTGCTCCTCCCTCATTCACCTGACTGATATCTGTATGATTAGTTTGCTGCTCTGCTCCTAGTTCAGTAATCATTTAGTCTCAGCATAAATAATCCCTGGTTCTTTTGTCATGTGCTCCAGTCGTGTATTTGCTCTTGCTGTGTTGATCCAGTTTCCTCTAAAGTACCATGTTAGTATATTACAGTCTTAAATTTCATGTGTTTTACCTGCATTGGAAGGGAAATAGTTTAACTAGTGAACGTAACTGTAATCTCTCTGTTAAAACTGTTCTTTTAAAATTAATTTTATTAGTTCATTTACATGCCGTTGTGTGTTCAGCACTTCTGCAGCTCGTGAACGTGCGTTTTCATGCGGATCAGCAGGATTAGTCACCAGCTCAATTAAAAATTAAGAGACTCTGTGAAGTAACTCCTCTCATTTGTATTTATATTGTTTCTTTTCAAAGAGATTAAGAGGTTAATCTGATTTTAATCTCTTTGACTGCATCATTTCAACACGGTGGAACAATAAATGACTGTAACATTATTTTCCTGTTTAAAAGCTCAATAGAAGATGACACGTGTGTGTTTTACATGTGAAAGATTTTTTTTACAGAATATTCTCCTCACATAGTCACACAGTATTGTTTGTGTAAACTTGAACTCTCAGCTGTGAATATTTGGTTATTCAATAAGAACAATTTCAGAAAAAAACCTTTATTGAAACCTGGAAAATATAATTTATAGTTTAACTTAACTTTTTTTTTTTCCTTTCTGAAAAACCTGAATGAGTGAGTGACCTTCAACCGGCTGCTGTGTGTGTGTGTGTGTGTGTGTGTGTGTGTGTGTGGGTTTGTATTTCTGACCTCCTGGGGACCAGTTTCCTGACTTTTACTATCTTTCTGGGGTCCGAGGGTTCTTGTGGGGACCGAAGCCTGGTCCCCATGAGGGGGACTCCCCTTTTTAGGGTTAGGGGTTAGGTTTATAGGTATGGTGTGAATAGAGTTTTAGTTAGTCTTAGGGTTAGTTATAGATCAGTAATGGTTAAGGTTAGGAAAAGGATTTGGGTTAGGTATAAATCTAGTTACTAAAATCAATGGAAGTCAATGGACGGTCCCCATAAGGATACCAAAACACACTTGTGGGTGTGTGTGAGTGTGTGTGTGTGTGTGTGTGTGTGTGTGTGTGTGTCTCTGTGTGTGTGCGTGTGTGTGTGTGTGTGTGTGTGTGTGTGTGTGGGTTTGTATTTCTGACCTCCTGGGGACCAGTTTCCTGACTTTTACTATCTTTCTGGGGTCCGAGGGTTCTTGTGGGGACCGAAGCCTGGTCCCCATGAGGGGGACTCCCCTTTTTAGGGTTAGGGGTTAGGTTTATAGGTATGGTGTGAATAGAGTTTTAGTTAGTCTTAGGGTTAGTTATAGATCAGTAATGGTTAAGGTTAGGAAAAGGATTTGGGTTAGGTATAAATCTAGTTACTAAAATCAATGGAAGTCAATGGACGGTCCCCATAAGGATACCAAAACACACTTGTGGGTGTGTGTGAGTGTGTGTGTGTGTGTGTGTGTGTGTGTGTGTGTGTGTGTGTGTGTGTGTGTGTGTGTGTGTGTGTGTGTGTGTGTGTGTGTGTGTGTGTGTGTGTGTGTGTGGGTTTGTATTTCTGACCTCCTGGGGACCAGTTTCCTGACTTTTACTATCTTTCTGGGGTCCGAGGGTTCTTGTGGGGACCGAAGCCTGGTCCCCATGAGGGGGACTCCCCTTTTTAGGGTTAGGGGTTAGGTTTATAGGTATGGTGTGAATAGAGTTTTAGTTAGTCTTAGGGTTAGTTATAGATCAGTAATGGTTAAGGTTAGGAAAAGGATTTGGGTTAGGTATAAATCTAGTTACTAAAATCAATGGAAGTCAATGGACGGTCCCCATAAGGATACCAAAACACACTTGTGGGTGTGTGTGAGTGTGTGTGTGTGTGTGTGTGTGTGTGTGTGTGTGTGTGTGTGTGTGTGTGTGTGTGTGTGTGTGTGTGTGTGTGTGTGTGTGTGTGTGTGTGTGTGTGGGTTTGTATTTCTGACCTCCTGGGGACCAGTTTCCTGACTTTTACTATCTTTCTGGGGTCCGAGGGTTCTTGTGGGGACCGAAGCCTGGTCCCCATGAGGGGGACTCCCCTTTTTAGGGTTAGGGGTTAGGTTTATAGGTATGGTGTGAATAGAGTTTTAGTTAGTCTTAGGGTTAGTTATAGATCAGTAATGGTTAAGGTTAGGAAAAGGATTTGGGTTAGGTATAAATCTAGTTACTAAAATCAATGGAAGTCAATGGACGGTCCCCATAAGGATACCAAAACACACGTGTGGGTGTGTGTGTGTGTGTGTGTGTGTGTGTGTGTGTGTGTGTGTGTGTGTGTGTGTGTGTGTGTGTGTGTGTGTGTGTGTGTGTGTGTGTGTGTGTGTGTGTGTGTGTGTGTGTGTGTGTGTGTGTGTGTGTGTGTGGACGACAGAGACACTGTTTACTTTCTCACATCAACAATATAAGACAGTAAAATAAAAAAATACTCTGACCTTAAATCATCCTGTGAATAAATAGCAGAACAGAGTTTATAACTTCAGGTCTTTATTATAAACAGCATCTATTCAGAGTTACTGAAAATACACACATGACAGAACCACATTTACTCACAGGTTCCTTACACCCTGCCGGTACCGGGTTGGAAAAAGGAAATGAAACAAATTATAGTTATAGCACATAATAATATTGGCTATAAAACAAAGTATGTCAAATGCAGCTTTTAGTGCAGAATGCAGTGCAGCTTGCAGTGCAGCTTGCAGTGCAGCTTTTAGTGCAGCTTTTAGTGCAGCTTGCAGTGCAGCTTGCAGTGCAGCTTGCAGTGCAGCATGTGGTGAAGTTTACAGTGCAGCTTTTAGTGCAGCTTTTAGTGCAGAATGCAGTGCAGCTTGCAGTGCAGCTTGCAGTGCAGCTTGCAGTGCAGCTTTTAGTGCAGCTTGCAGTGCAGCTTGCAGTGCAGCTTGCAGTGCAGCTTGCAGTGCAGCATGTGGTGAAGTTTACAGTGCAGCTTTTAGTGCAGCTTTTAGTGCAGAATGCAGTGCAGCTTGCAGTGCAGCTTGCAGTGCAGCTTGCAGTGCAGCTTGCAGTGCAGCATGTGGTGAAGTTTACAGTGCAGCTTTTAGTGCAGCTTGCAGTGCAGCTTGCAGTGCAGCTTTTAGTGCAGCTTGCAGTGCAGCATGTGGTGAAGTTTACAGTGCAGCTTTTAGTGCAGCTTTTAGTGCAGAATGCAGTGCAGCTTGCAGTGCAGCTTGCAGTGCAGCTTGCAGTGCAGCTTTTAGTGCAGCTTGCAGTGCAGCTTGCAGTGCAGCTTGCAGTGCAGCTTGCAGTGCAGCATGTGGTGAAGTTTACAGTGCAGCTTTTAGTGCAGCTTTTAGTGCAGAATGCAGTGCAGCTTGCAGTGCAGCTTGCAGTGCAGCTTGCAGTGCAGCTTGCAGTGCAGCATGTGGTGAAGTTTACAGTGCAGCTTTTAGTGCAGCTTGCAGTGCAGCTTGCAGTGCAGCTTTTAGTGCAGCTTGCAGTGCAGCATGTGGTGAAGTTTACAGTGCAGCTTTTAGTGCAGCTTTTAGTGCAGAATGCAGTGCAGCTTGCAGTGCAGCTTGCAGTGCAGCTTGCAGTGCAGCTTTTAGTGCAGCTTGCAGTGCAGCTTGCAGTGCAGCATGTGGTGAAGTTTACAGTGCAGCTTTTAGTGCAGCTTTTAGTGCAGAATGCAGTGCAGCTTGCAGTGCAGCTTGCAGTGCAGCTTGCAGTGCAGCTTGCAGTGCAGCATGTGGTGAAGTTTACAGTGCAGCTTTTAGTGCAGCTTTTAGTGCAGAATGCAGTGCAGCTTGCAGTGCAGCTTGCAGTGCAGCATGTGGTGAAGTTTACAGTGCAGCTTTTAGTGCAGCTTGCAGTGCAGCTTGCAGTGCAGCTTGCAGTGCAGCTTGCAGTGCAGCATGTGGTGAAGTTTACAGTGCAGCTTTTAGTGCAGCTTTTAGTGCAGAATGCAGTGCAGCTTGCAGTGCAGCTTGCAGTGCAGCTTGCAGTGCAGCTTTTAGTGCAGAATGCAGTGCAGCTTGCAGTGCAGCTTGCAGTGCAGCATGTGGTGAAGTTTACAGTGCAGCTTTTAGTGCAGCTTTTAGTGCAGAATGCAGTGCAGCTTGCAGTGCAGCATGTGGTGAAGTTTACAGTGCAGCTTTTAGTGCAGCTTTTAGTGCAGAATGCAGTGCAGCTTGCAGTGCAGCTTGCAGTGCAGCTTGCAGTGCAGCTTTTAGTGCAGAATGCAGTGCAGCTTGCAGTGCAGCTTGCAGTGCAGCATGCGGTGAAGTTTACAGTGCAGCTTTTAGTGCAGCTTTTAGTGCAGAATGCAGTGCAGCTTGCAGTGCAGCTTGCAGTGCAGCTTGCAGTGCAGCTTTTAGTGCAGCTTGCAGTGCAGCATGTAGTGCAGTTTACAGTGCAGCTTTCAGTGCAGCTTTTAGTGCAGCTTTTAGTGCAGCTTGTAGTGCAGAATGCAGTGCAGCTTGCAGTGCAGCTTGCAGTGCAGCTTGCAGTGCAGCTTTTAGTGCAGCTTGCAGTGCAGCATGCGGTGAAGTTTACAGTGCAGCTTTTAGTGCAGCTTTTAGTGCAGAATGCAGTGCAGCTTGCAGTGCAGCTTGCAGTGCAGCTTGCAGTGCAGCTTGCAGTGCAGCTTGCAGTGCAGCTTGCAGTGCAGCTTGCAGTGCAGCATGTGGTGAAGTTTACAGTGCAGCTTTTAGTGCAGCTTTTAGTGCAGAATGCAGTGCAGCTTGCAGTGCAGCTTTTAGTGCAGCTTGCAGTGCAGCTTGCAGTGCAGCATGTGGTGAAGTTTACAGTGCAGCTTTTAGTGCAGCTTTTAGTGCAGAATGCAGTGCAGCTTGCAGTGCAGCTTGCAGTGCAGCTTGCAGTGCAGCTTTTAGTGCAGCTTGCAGTGCAGCTTGCAGTGCAGCATGTGGTGAAGTTTACAGTGCAGCTTTTAGTGCAGCTTGTAGTGCAGAATGCAGTGCAGCTTGCAGTGCAGCTTGCAGTGAAGCTTGCAGTGCAGCTTGTGGTGCAGTTTACAGTGCAGCTTGTAGTGCAGCTTTTAGTGCAGAATGCAGTGCAGCTTGCAGTGCAGCTTGCAGTGCAGCTTGCAGTGCAGCTTGCAGTGCAGCATGTGGTGAAGCTTACAGTGCAGCTTTTAGTGCAGCTTTTAGTGCAGAATGCAGTGCAGCTTGCAGTGCAGCTTGCAGTGCAGCATGTGGTGAAGTTTACAGTGCAGCTTTTAGTGCAGCTTTTAGTGCAGAATGCAGTGCAGCTTGCAGTGCAGCTTGCAGTGCAGCATGTGGTGAAGTTTACAGTGCAGCCTTTAGTGCAGCTTTTAGTGCAGAATGCAGTGCAGCTTGCAGTGCAGCTTGCAGTGCAGCATGTGGTGAAGTTTACAGTGCAGCTTTTAGTGCAGCTTTTAGTGCAGCTTGCAGTGCAGCATGTGGTGAAGTTTGCAGTGCATCATTCTTTTTGCATTTTATTTCTTTCTGCCTCTTTTTTTCTATTTAGTTGCTCCATCAGAAACTTAAATCACCCGTTATCCTCTCTTTGTGGTTGGACTATTAATGAACTCATAAATGTGCACTTAATACTTATTAGTTATTAACACTGTTAAGGCAATTAAAACGTGACCACAGTAAATATGATTCATTTACAGCATGAAATCACTTGTAAGGCAGCACTCTGACAGAAATGTTCAGGCAGATGCAAGAATTAGTTTTAATTAAGGTGTGAAAACCTTCAGACTAATAAAAAACCACTACAGGAATAAAACTTACAGTTCAAACAGTAAAATATCTGAATGTCTCAGATTTCTGAAACATCAGATGTGAAGTGACGAGGACAAAGACACAGGAAGCTCATGTTTTGGCACTGTGATGAATCAAACAACAGAAGATTTTAAAACTTCTCCCATGTGTGTTATTATTGTCACACATCAAACTAAATCCATGGAGCAAAGAATTACTGCAGACTTTTACACCCTCAATAACAATCAGAGAAGGCTGAATTATTATTGCTGGGATTTAAAAGAAGAGGCTGCTGAAATGACTCTGCTGAATAATTTCCTGTTCATGTTTCTATTTCCTGAGGTGTTAAATAATGTACAGAAACTATATGGAGGAAGGAAGCAAAAGAAATGAAACCAGATACGTGTCTGTGTGGTTCTTTGCCCTACAGCTACAGCAGCTTCTCTCAGTTCCACATGAGTTTATTATCTGCATGCGTGTGTGTGTCTCATATCTCATAGTTAAAAAAGATTCATTACAAATCACACAAAAACAAAAAAAAAAGGGTTAGAGCATTAGCCCCATTCATTTTTTGAGTCTTGTGTTTACTTAAAATGTAAAATAAACCCAAATAATCATAAAACATAATTCAAGATTCTGTATTCTGATGAGTCAAACACTTTTTCTCTTTTAGAAAGTAGGAAACAGGTTGCAGGAATCTGCAAAATCACAAGTCCCTTTGATCTGGAAAGGTAATTATGTTTGTTATCTGAACATACTGTTGTTTGAAGAAAATCAAAGCCTGTTTGATTATGAGAAGAACATTTGAAGTTTAAAGATTATAAAACTCATTTTACTTATCTCAGTCTGCCAAAACGGGTGTGGTTAGCAGGAAGTGTTCTGGTTTCAAAGTCAGATCATCTGGAGTCATGATACTCATGAACAGCAGCTTGAGCGTTTGACATGTGAAAAAACTACTATAGCAAAGAGATGTTTCTGATTTAGAATCATAAATGAACTGAGAAAAGCCAAAGATTGAGTAATGTAAGATGTAAAATAAAGAAATCATGAAGAAGAAGGATGAAAGTTCATGTTCTGTATCCACATTTTACAACCTCAGTACCTAAAAATGAGACGCTGTGTTAAATGTGAGTATAAATGGAATGCGATGATTTTCAAGGTTTATTCCCAAGAGAACAGAAATACATCACATGTCCAAACTGAAGTATTTTAATAGAAAATAGCAACCCATTTTAATTCCATGGCACGTCTCACAGAAACAAAAAGACTCAAAAAGTAAATAAGAACTAAAAAATGCAACTGCAAGAATATTTGATAGTACTAGTTCAATGAACTGACTCCAGCTCAGTAACATGAATGAGTATAAAATGTAAAATAAACCTGTCATGACATGTCCATACTATTATTTGTTTATAATAAATATAATTTGTTTAGAATACATGAAGGGTCTATTACTCATTTATCACTAAAAACCTTCTTTCTAAGCTCATTATGTTCCTGTTGATCTGTTTGTGTCAGTGCGAGAGAGAGAAAAGATCATGAGACTTTACCAGGAGTTCATGTTCATGCTGCCAGTTGAGCATCACTTGAGTTCTTACAGTATAAATCTGTTCCTCACCAGCCATGAACCTCACAGCGTGTCACACGTCACATGACTGTTTGTTCTCTTTAAACAAGCTGAATGGCTGAAAACACTTGGTTTGAAACATGCAGGATTTTTAAAGAGATCAACTTTTTTCTTATAGAATAGAATAGAATAGAATAGAATAGAATAGAATAGAATAGAATAGAATAATCCTTTATTGTCCCACGAGGGGACATTTGGTTGTAACAGCAGCATCAGATATACATAAACAAACAAACAAACAAACAAACAGTTATACAAACCGAACACAGAACATAACGGAGCACACACAACGAAAGAGGAGAAAATAAGAAAAAGAGTATCTTCAACATGTTACCATAGTTATAAAAAAGTTATAAAATATTATAAAACAATATTGTGTAATTCTTAAAGTAGTTATACTATGGATATAATTTACATTGAAAAATTGCAGATTTTGCATTGAACTGTGTATGAAAAAAGTAAACATGAAGCTTCTAATAAGTTATTATGTACAATCTGTTGTAGATAAATGTGCAAGTTACAGCAGTATTGGTGATGGTTTAGGTCTGATGTAAACATTTATGTTTGTTGGGAGCAGTTCTGATTGTACAGTCTAACAGCTGCAGGAAGGAAGGACCTGCACAAACACTCCTTCATGCATCTAGAATGCAGCAGTCTGTCACTGAAGGAGTTCTGCAGTTCAATAACATTTACATGCATGAGATGGGAAACCCACCACTACCTGCACTGGATCCAGGGTGAGTCCCAACACAGAGCAGGTCTTCCTTGTTTTACATATATTTGTAAAATAAACAACAAATAATTTTTATTTATGTTTAGTTTGTTCCTTGATCACATACTAGTTACCTTTAATCAATGGAAGCATTGACCTTTAAGGACACCAGCGTCCGAGCCTGCAAAAGGCTCGTCCTTCTTTGTTAAAACAACAAAGGTTATATATAATCATATATTTGGGATCATTTTGATTTGACATTGGAGCAACATAATCCCAAATGAAACCAAACATGACCAAAACCAAAACTGTAATCTACCTGTAAACGTTTCAGCAGGTCACAAGACTAAACAAGCCAAACCTGTGTTTTTACACCTCTCATCGTTTTCTTTATTTGATTTATTTAAGAAAATGTACTAAATGTAGTACTTTGAACACAAAGACTTGGATTAAACCAAACAGTGACTGTGTTCTCTGGAACATCCAATATCTAACTTTTTGTTCCTTCTGCTAAAAAAGTCCAAAAGTTTTTACAACAAATCCTGATTTTTCATGAACAAGGTGCAGGTGAAGTAACAGTAACAACCTCAGAAAGGTTTGGATGACAGAACGAATCAGCACAACAATAAACCAGAAATAAACAAAAACACACTACAAAATCCCAAAACCATGACATAAACCCTGACTAAATATTCATTCTGTTCAACAGACAAAAACCTGTTACCATAAGAAATAAAAAATAGAAAAAAAAATCTAATTAGAGTTGAATTAAGGAGCATTTTTTCAGCACAAATTCATCCGTCTTAAGAAAAAAAGAAACAATAAACAGATGAAAACAACGGGGGTGTTTTTTATTCAAATTCAGTGTCACATGCTGATAATAGTGTAAAGAAGTACTGCAGGTCAAAGTACTGAAAGGGATTTATGGCTCATATTTAATATCCTGTAACATGATGTGTGGCATTGAAAATATGTTGATCTTTTTTTATCATCCAAAGCTTGTCTGTGGAAGGTGGTGCATGAACTCCCAGATGCATTAACACAACACTAAAGTCTGACTCTGCAAATATACTTTCCAACTAAATATTAAGCTGCCCTTGTGAACTCCATCTCATCACCCCAATCGCCCACTGCTCACGCAAGCTGCTTTTCTGCAAAACAACCATGAAAAAGCTCAAGAAGGTCATTCTGAAATGGATAACGTGGAAGGGAAATTTATAAAAATTAATATGCTTCTCCTGCAGAAAGAAAATGTGTTCACTAAAAAAAAAAAAAATCCTAGGATGAAATATATTTGATACACCGAACAAGGATTCATCAGTTATTTCTCCAAATAATTTGAAATATTCACAAAAAATATTAACAGAATATTTCACCTTTTTAACTATCAAACAAAGAGACGAACCAAAAGTAATTCCAGTAAAACCACCGAGGCACAAATAAAAATACAATAAAAGAAAAGCATTTAAAACCTGGATTCTGTGTATCTGCAGGACTTATTGCTTCTACTTGAATTATTTTATATTAAAGGATAAATGAAGCATCGTTTCAATGAGCTGTACCAACAAACTGGTGCATGTGTGTATTTTAAGGAGAACAGCTGGGCTTTATGATGTTCTTTCTTGGTGTATATCAATCGTCTTTATTGGAAACACGTCCCTGAAAATTTCCTGTGGAATTGTAAGTCAACCTTTTGACCATCAAACATCACAATATTATCATTTAAAGGTGAAATGGATCAGCTGGACGTTAACCTGGTCTGGATAACGTTAACTACATAGAATAAAACTCAGCTGTTAAAACTATCGATTCAAAGGCTTTTACTCAGAACAAACTGCCGAGTCAACAACTTGACACCTCAAACTGACTTTCAACTCTTCCACCAACGAGTTAAAAGGTCAAAGATATTGATTTTGATCAAACCAAGTGTCAGTCAGTAATTTTCTTTATCCATTTGTTCCTGTTCAGGGTCACAGGGAGCTGTTGTTTATCTCTAGTGGGCGGGGTCACATCTGGACAGGTCAGCAGTCCATTCCAGGGCCACATAGAGATGAACAACTATTCAAATAGAGTTACTAGTTAACCTGTCAGGCATATTTTTTGCTTTGTGGGAGGAAGCTGAAGATCACGGAGAAAACCCATCAGGTCCTGGTCTGGTTCTGAACCCAGAATCTTCGGCTAAATAAAACCAGTCATTATCTTACCTGCTTTTTCCTGTTTAGGGTTGCACGGAGCTGGTGTCTCATTGGACAACACCCTGGACAGGTCACCAGTCCAACATAGGGACACATATAAACAGACAACCACCGAGGGACAATTTAGAGTTGTCATTTAATCTAATGCACACTGTTGGTCTGTGGAGTCCCACACATGCAACTGCACCACCGTGCAGCCCTAATAAAATCAGTACTGAGTTTAATTCAACATGTTTGGTTTTTTTAATAACAGAAACAGACTGTTCCATGTGGAGGGATTCATGCTTGTCGTGACTTGAACTCCATGTAGAAAGAACCAACTGCACCACTGTGCAGCCCCGTCAGTCTAATTGTGTGTCCATAACAAAATGAAGACATTAAAATGCATTTAGAGACATTTACTGTCAGCTCTGGGCAATAAAACATATTTTAGTTTGATATTTGTTGCTAGAATGAACTGACTCTTCACACAGTGATTGAATTTAAAAGCCTTTCTCAACCATGTCAAGATTATCTAATTCATATTGTTTGCTCATTTTTAAATATGATTTCTTACAGATAAAAGTCTGAATTATGTGCAGTGAGATAGGACATGCTATTAGGGAGGAGGATATGGGTAAAATATATTGGAGGCAACAAAACATATGACAGAATAATGGCTCTCCCTGGTTAATGTGAGCCTAAAGGCTGTAAAAGTTATGAACTTTACCAAGGCTGCCAATAATTCTGGAGGGCACAGTTAAACCACCGTAAGATGGTGAATTGAAGCTGTGCTGTCATGGATATTATTCATTTGTTCAGCTGGAGTCATTGTCCCTGGCAGGCAGGCAGATAAAAAGGGAAGGAACGTTAGGGTGAAAAAATTTATGAGTAAATGTTAATAAAAGTGAAGGATTGAAAAGACTGAAAACCTGCATGTTTTAATTGTTAACATTATTTTAACCATTGCATTGTAGTTGGGTAATGTGTTGAATGTCATAGCACTGAATCAACAAACAGAGCAGGAGAGGAGAGAGAGCAAACAGTGCGTGAAGTACAGACTAAAGGCTGTTTTGCTGAGAGCAGCTCCAGCTGTTCCCTGAGATGTTGCAGAGCCTTCGGCAGCAATCACAAACCCACGAGAGAACAAGTGTAGTTTTCAGTGGATTTATAGCTATTAGTAGCAATACTCTGTAAGTATAAGGGTGATGTGGTTCATAAGAAAGAGGCTAAAATGCCCCATTAATGTATTTCTTTTATCTGTGTTCATTAATAACAAAAACTAAGAGCAGATGCATCACACAGATCAGGTTATGATGAAGTCCAGCTGTGCTTTTCACATGAGATGACAGCAGGTCTCTAAAACAGCAACTTGCACTTTTAGCCTCTTCACATAATTTCTTAGGATCCTTTAGACGTTGTTTTTAAAAAGTGAATCGTTATCTGAAGCATCTCATGAGCCTGATGTTGCCTGATGGTCTCACATGCTCTGGTAGTACACATCGCCTTGGTAACCCAGAAAGTAGATGAGGATGTAAAGGGATGTTTTAACATGTGTTTAACATTTAACCAAAGACCAGCTTCTAAACACTTTAAACACTTCTTAGCCCAAATGAAGAAGTGAAATCATATCTGGACATTTAAAATGATCCTAAATGGGTATTCCTACCTGAACATGTTATGAAACAGTGTCCCAGCCTGTTCAAAGATGGAGAACCCTCCACTTAACACATGCATTCTTCTTTAAAGGAACATGTGGTCTGATGTGGGTGAAATAAGGAAAACGACTCATGTCTTTGCTCTTTTTTCCATTTCACCCTTTTATCCTCACTTTTTTCTCACTCCTACACCTTGTCTCTCCTCTCTGCTGTTGTCGCTCCTTTCATTAGCTGAAAAAGAAATGGGCTCTCTTCTCCCCAGGGAAAGCCATTAAAACATAATAATATGCCTTTTCACACCTCTTTCTTCAGTCTCTCTCCCTCCAGCACGTTTTCTCTGTGTCCCTTACAGGTGATAAATGATTCCTCGTGAAAAGAGGATGATGTTGTTGAAAATGACAATGTTAACAATGACCTTATTAAGGAGATGTAAAGCATCAACATTTGTATTTTACGCTTACAGATGCTAATGAATCCATGTTCCTTGTGGAGCTGCTCTGTCTACAAAATAAATGCCAATTAAAGAGACATTAGAATAATTGCCACTTTGCGTGCAGGAGACGACTCAAAGAAAACAACTCATTTTTGTCAGGCATGTAAAAATTGTGTGCTCCATCATTAAAATGTAGCATCATTAAAAAGTGGGGCTATTCTTAAGGAATAATGATGAAGAATACGTTGTGGGAGCCTTCTGCATTAGCCTCAACTCATTTTTCTCCTTGTTGCAACAGACTTATAGAAGGTATGTGTGCATAAATAAACTGCACCTTTTACCCTGCAGCACCATTTGCACATAAACATACTCTGTTTAGCATACGCAGCTCTCTGAAGCATTGAATTTAGGTGTTTCAATCACGTTCATGTTCCTGGGTAAAGTCAAGCACCTGCAGACTTCTTGAAGTATTATTTCTTATTAATCAGTGAGTTATTTTATCAATTATAGAGTTATCCTTATATCTGTGTATTTTTTATGAGTTCATAAGATGTCAATTTGTTTTAAAAGAAAGGAGACGGTCTTGTCACACTGCTGACACAGAGTTTAAAGACAATGTCTTATGGTCCGTTATCAGGATGGTTCCTGCAAACAGGCAGCTTCAGTTCCTGTCTTCTGTTTCCTGTTATTAAAGTTCAGTTTTGCAACTCAGGACAAACAAAGTGCTGATCAGCAGTTATCCATGATTAAGTATGTAAAAGGGGACGGAATTCAGGACCGTTATCAACCAGTTCAGCCAACCAATGTGTGAGCTTTTGACTGAAGCCTGTTTCTGGTACATCCTGTATGATGTAACCACCTGAACTTGAATAAAAAGACAGGATCAACCCAAAAAATCTTTGAACAAGGTGCAGTCCTTGTTCCCGGCATGTCGAAATTAAATTGATGTCTGTGTGAAATCATTTATTGACTAACTGTTTTCAGGATGGAGTTTAGTGACCTGGGGTCACAGTGGTTTGGGACCATACCAAGGTTTGGAACCTTGGAGAGTCTGGGACTCTAAAGAAAAACTCAACACAAGAGTCTACAAACTCTTATGAAAGCATTGTTATAATTCAGGTTACAGCTAAACCCAAAGTCCAAATAGAACCAGGGTTCAGTCTGTGTGAGTCCAGGAGCTCAAGGAGAGGGATATTAGGTCCAGTCCAAAAAGGGAAGTGAACAATTTGTTCATTGTTTGCTGGAAGTAAGTGTTCTTTATTGTTTCTTTATTGACTCAATTCAAGCTCAGAATCCAGTTTCTACATGCGACGCAGGTTGATTTAACTTCAGTTGCTGAATTGATTTGGAAGTTTCCAACAGCTGTGGAGGAAAGAACTAGAAGGAGCCTCTCAGTACCTTAAAGAAGACTACCACTGAACAAGTATCTCCACTGCGTTAAATAAAGAGAGGGAGAGAGAGAGAAAGAGAGAGAGATAATAGAGGTGGACAAAGACCATGATGAGAACGTTTGATGTGGAAGAACTTGACTGCACACAGTCCTCATCCCAACTCAAAACAATATCTTTGGGGTGAATTAGAGTTAAAATATAAGCCAAACCTTTTCATCCAATATCTGTGACTGGCTTTTCAAAACCTAGAAACACACACCTGAACCTGGTGGAAATCCTCCCCAGAAGAGTTGAAGTAGCAGCAAAAGGTGGGTCAGCTCTACATTAAACACTACAAATTAAAAATGGCATGTAATTAAACTTTATGTGTGTGTAAAGGCAGATGTCCCAATACCTTTGGCAAGATATGTTGAATATCTCTGCAGGAAAACACAAAGGCTAATGTTAGCAGACAGAAAGGGAAAGCTGTGAGACAAATCAAGGTGGAGGTAATGAGGCTGAACGCTCAGCCTCCACATCTGCTACAGGATGAAAGTGAACACGGTGCAGAAGCAGAAGTGCACACACACTGATGGGCTCATGACTGCATCATCAACTTTTTTTAAATACATTTTTTATAGACATTAAAAAAATGCAACCTCCTTAAGGAGGAGACAGAATGCTCATAACCCCCCGCCCCCCCGATCTTTAACCCTTCCTAAGATCTCACTTTCTCTCCATAATCTACTTTTAACTCTTATTTATTTGTTTTTAATCTTATGATGATATATTTTATCCCCTGAAACACATATTAGTCAAGTTGTAACTGACATCACTAACTTGTTGTTTCTAGCATCCTCCCTGCAGCGACGTGTCAAATGTTTTTGCTTTTGGGATGAAACGTAACAACCTCCACTTCATCACATGATCAGCTGACTGCAGGGAGACGCTTCAATTCAGCCACTGCAGTATTAGCAAAGCCACAGATGACAGAGATACAATGTGATTGACAGGTTCTACTGTCATTCATCCTAAAGGTGAAGCAGAGAACTGAGCCTGGAGCTGCGGCACCCCGTCGGGAAATCTGTCAAATTTTAACAGAAAGTCATCCACCACAAATATTTCTGATTAAAAGCAGATGGAGGAGGAGTGTAACTACACCATGTGCCTGAGACGGCTGAAGTGATATGACCTTTTCACAATTTGTAGTGACAGAAGATGATAAATCTCTCCTAGACATGAGCAAACTTTACACCCCCCTCTTTTTGTTATCTGTCATTCCTCCCACCTTTCCTTCACACCTCGGCTCACCGAGGTCATCATTACATGTGGCCAGCTAGACATCTGATAAGGAGGGTTTCATTAAGACTTGTGCTTCCTCTCCTTCTGCCCTTAACCCATAGAGCTACTTGATCCACTCGCTCCCTACTTTGTCGAGTGTTTCACCAAACTAAGTCTCCTCATTAGCTGGAGGCATCAGACAGAACCGCCTTCGTTAAGTCTAGAGTTATGTATTTGCTGTCTATGAGGCTTCTATCTTTTTGTTCTTTCAGTGTTGCTTTTTATTTGATATTTCCTGAACAACAGGCTGCTGATCCTCATGTCACAACCTTCCATCATGACTGATTTATGCTAAAAACCTGGTTGCATAAAAACACAACCATTATACAACTTCCTAAACCTCTGCTTCATCATCATGGCTAAAAACCTTTGAAATAATACATGGTTATGGGTGTAATATTGATACACATGTACACATAATAATCCAAACGAGTTAAACTAAACAAAGATAAGCTCAACTTGATTAAGCTTCACATGGAACCAGAAGACCGAGTACGATCGGCATATTTTGTGTCCACAATCAATCTTTTTGTTTGTCATTTATAACAACTACAGCAAGCTGAGTTGGTAGTTATTTATAGTTTATCAGCTTAAAAAAATAGCCATAAAAATAAATATCAAATAAAAACAGAAACTTGAATTGCTGATGTTACTGATTAGGAAAATGATTCAGACTGCAGCATATGATTAAACTCTATGTGACATAACTGGACAAAAACCTTTTACAAAATAAATGTTAGACTTCTGGCTGAGAGCATTTTCTTCTGTATAAATAATGAATAAGGAATGAAAACACAAGCAGGAGTTTCTACTCCTGACGGACAGGTAATTCACAGACTTCCTGTCTCTGCTAGTACCGCACCACATTCTCTAATCCTTTTCCTTCTCTTTAAGGTTGTTATTAGATCTTCACTAAATTTTTCAGATTTAATTTAATCTTAGTTGGATATCATTGTATGTTTTCACCTTACTAACAAATTGTTTACTATCATGTCGTCAGCAGAGCCCCTTCCATCCCCCTCCTCCCCCCTCTCCTCCTCTCCTTGAGTCCCATCACTGTCAAACAAACAACATGGCTGCTGCTGGTGATAATGCTGCTCAAAATTTAAAAATTTTATTTTGAAAAGATTCTGAAGTGAGGTGACAGTTTAAACACCAAAATATTCTGATCCAGTTTTTTGCCTAGTGATGTGCAGGACATTCTAGAACAGTGTATAGTTTATATTACTAATGGACAGGAAGGAACACAAGCATCCAAGCATTTATGAAATTAATTTAGAAAATTCCGCCTACAAAATAAATTTAGTTTGTGCCTGTTAAATCTGAACTCTGATCTTTTTGGGACTCTGTGTGATGATTAATTCCAGCACTTGGATTTTGGTTATTCAGCAGCAGAAGACCGATGAAACATTTATTTTTCAGAGTAAACAGTGGACCATGATAACACCCATCATTTACAGTAGAACATGCCTGTTAAATCAACTAAAAATGGAAGTTGACAAGGATGAAATTAAAATCTTCTTGTTTTTTTTCTGTTCTCTTATGCTGCAAATTAAAGTCTGAACGTGTTGTCAAAGACACCAGAGTGCAAAGATGAACTTGTTCATCAGATAGTGTTGGAGCAGAAAGCACTCATCGAAGAAGGTGACAGACTGTGTGGGTTTCTGTTTACACAATTAAACCTTGACAGGGAGCATGCAAGGGAGAGGCTGGTCGATTTAGCACAAAGTGTCTAATTTGCAGGCGGCTGAAAATAAGCTGCTTAAAAGCATATGAAGTTGCACTCTGTCGGATGGTTGTGTGTTATTTGTCGGCAGGCTGTAATTACTCCGTCTGGACTTTATTGCACTGTGCATTCTGAGATGAAAAGGGAAGCGAGAGGAGAGGAGCCAGAGTGCAGATTGAGTCAAAGGATGGAGTCAGAAATGAAGCAGAAAAAATATGCAGTAATGTTCCAGACTGATATTTACAGCAACATCCTCAAATCATAGAATGAAAAAATGCAGTGTGAACCTCCTGCCACAATTATTAATGAAATATTATTATTAAAAGAAAAGCAGCATCAAGGCTTTAAATAAAGACCTGATGGAGTGTTGCAGTGTTAGGAGCATCAGATCTGTCACACACACAAGCAGCAATACAATTCCAGTTCATCATGAAACTTGAAGACACATTCTGTGATCGTGCAGCAGCTTTTACTGATGGAGTGTTTTAATTTTAGGCAGCATGAAGGTCACATCTTGTGTTTTAATTGGGAGTAAATAATATTGACATGCATGCAGTAGATGTTCACATGAAGCATCATGGTTTTATTTATTTAGTCTTTTTTTGTCTTAATGCTTTTAAAGTGGTGACCAAACAGGAAGTGATCCTTGATAGTGCTGAGAGGTTTTTTTTTAGTCTGATTTGTTTCATATGAACATGAACTTACATGTTCTATCATACATCCAGTGTGCATTTTATTTGGACTCTTCTGCACCTTTAAAACAAAGGTGTCCAGTAAAAAGCCACATCCCTGGATGAATGAAAACACCTGTATTTTCAGGTGAAACATGTCAAAAAATTCATCATCTGAGCTTGAAGTCTGTTGCTCCTTCTTAAAGAACTAATCACATGATTAAAATATAAATGATGGTGAAAAGGAAAGAAAAAAACAGACAATCTCATTTATTCAGGTAGAAGTCACCTCCAGTCAACTTTTACTACTGAACAGGAAGAAAACCAAAGAATGAATTAACAATAAAGTGATAATCACATAAAAAGGTGAGTTTGGTTTGGACAACAGTTTTAAAGAATGACAGATAAAAAGTTCTCGTCTTTTTTTCAGTCTTCATGTGACTTTATGACATTCCCACCAAAACGAGTGATTACTTTTTCTTTGCAGCAATTTTCTTTCATCTTTAAAGGCCATTTTGAGCCATAATCACACTGGTTGAGCTTTTTTCTTTTCATGCGTTATTCATTTATAATCTGCCTGCTGCAATTTCTAAGAAAGAAGCCTGTCATGCTTTGTGCTTTGTCCATTTGAGGAGCTGAGACATGTCCTCCCACATGTTCTCTTACGCTCTATGAGGCTCTTTGTCCTTTGAAAATAGGTCCAAGCTCTCATTGATTGTTTTTATTTTAAAGGTGTGAACCTTCAAGACGTTTTTCCAAGAAGGAAAGCTCAAACAAATAAATGAGTGTTGAAAACAAGAAACAGTGAAGACCTGGAATTCAACCACCTTTAATGTAACAGCAGGAAACATCCTACATAAGATAGTGATCAAGTCTAGAAATGTATGAATAAAAATAATTATGAAATATTAATCACAATCAGCTTGTATTTTAAACCGACTACATCAGTTTAAATAAAGGTTTATAAACTGGATTAAACTGGATTTTAGAAGAAAGTTGAATCTTTTATTGGTTTAAAGCTGGAGTGCGTAACTTCTGTAACTTCTGTCGCCCCCTAGCAGAATTTTTGCGTCATTACAACAATAAAGCTGGCGCTTCCATATGACGTAAGCCCAGCTGCCACCGCTTTATCTCTGCCGTTGTGATTCCAACCGGTATCTGTCTTAATCAAGCTTCAAATTCAGTCTGTTTACTTTACCTGGCTCTATATTTGTTTCAATAAATATCATTTCATTGTTGAAAAAATCAAGAGAAACCAGTAAAATATAAAAATACTGGTAAAAAAACCTTCAGAGTTCAGGTTGGATTGTTTACAGGTTTGATTGTTCACTTTAATCTACATTTAACAGTTTGGTGTTGAAATTTATTAGTCAGCTGTTGGGGTCACAATGATCTATTTGTCTTATTCAGTGAATTTTTTCAGTTTTGACACGATGCAGAATCCTGCAGTCAGCTACACTGATCTGACTGACTGAAAAACCGTTACACTGGTAAACTGACAGACACAAACTGACACAGATAGAGACAGAATCAGCTGATCAGCTGGAACTTCGGCGCTCTGGGTTTCATCTGGTGCGCATTTTATATTTTGACAGTGTGTGCGGACCTGCGGATCACTGTGTGCACCCGTGAACATGAGCCAGATCTCTTCTCTCCACCGAGGAAAAGCGACGCCGATACAAATTCGAGTTTGCCTTCTCCTTCGGTCACTTTCCTTCTTAGCCAATAGTTCCTCTGCCGAACGTCCAGGAATTATTTTTTTTTTTCGTGGTAGGATCCACTTCCCAATAAGTGTCTCTCGGCCGTTTATTTGGATTCTCCGCCATGTCGACCTTCACGTTCTGCCGGCTGCTACGAGACACTGCGTTCTATTTCTTATTATTTTTCTTGTTGTGACATAAAAGACGTAATTTCATGTGCGACAGCGCTGGAATGTCGCAGTCGACACGCAAAGTAAAAATGATATATATTGAAAAATACCGTGAGATGTTTGAGGAGCCGATCGGCTTAATCTGCATTGTGTCATCTCCTCTGATAGTGGCTTGGCTGAAACGGACATTCACGGACATGTAAAAGTTACGCACTACAGCTTTAAAGGTAAAATACGTAAAGTCCCTTTAACTATAAGCGTTTTACACATTAGTTTTTTTGGTTTTCTCAAAGAGGTCCTTCCATTAAAAACAGTTTTTCTGAGGTTTCTGTTGAATATTTTAGCTCCACAGGTGTTCTTACCTTCATAGTGGGTGAAAACAGATCAACAACTTCTCTTTCAGTTTTAATCTCTCAAACTACGCAGGTGGTGATAAAACCCGAGTTCTCCCGAGTTCTAACGATCTGTATCTGTTTCATCACAACTCCTTTGTTCGTTAGTATTCATCAGCTCCTGCAGTTGAAACCACGCCTAGCATGCTGCTGGCTAACAGCTGTTAGCATAAGACGTAGCAAACAGGAAGACACGACGTCTGACGTTACCATGCGCAGCGGGGCAGGAAACTGTATACCTTGCTCTCATAGGCTAGTTTGTTAGCCAATCAGAGTCCAGCAAATTAGCATAATGAATATGAATGAGTTGCAGCCTGAAGCCTGAAGGAACCACCCGAATTTTAATGCAGACAGATTGAAAGGTCTGTTAATCAGTGTTTCCTGACGTCTTTTAGATAAAATGTTTCATATTACTGGTTAATACTTAAGAAATAACCACAAAGTCCTGAAATGTGTATGAAATGGACTCTTTAATAAAATCCCTTTAAACAAACAATAAGTCATTTACACTAGATTTTTATTTGCTTTCATTGCTCCAGTTTTTTATTTCTCTCCTCGTGTTTAGCGTCTGCTCTCTGTTAACTTCCTGCAAGGCGAGTATTTAAATTGAGACTGAAAACTTTCTGCCTTTTATCTGGAGTCTCAGCTGACAGACGCTTTGAGTTTCTGGGTTTTCTTTCCCAAACGCTGCTCACTTAATATTTCTTCACTTTTATCTGAGTTCCATCCTTTAGGTGAGTGATACATTAAACACGGTGGTGGTTTTTCATTTGCTTGTTTTTATGGTTCCCATTGAAACATTATAACTTGTTGAAAAATCCAGATCGGTTTAAACTACCAGATGAACACCTGCAGTTCTGTTACTTCCTGTTATTAAATCTCTCTATCTGTGTTTCATACAAGTGGGATTATTTGAAAAGAATCAGTCATCTGAGCTGATATACTGCTGCCCACCAGGTAGACTCTATGCAACTTTTCATCTTATAATTAAGTATCTACTGTACATACTAATTGTACTTGTAGAATAAATAATTCATGGTTTCCTTGAAATATATTCAATAGGTCTGTTCTTGTATTTAGATTTTAAAAAAATGATGACTGGTCGTGTTCTGAGTCTAAAAAACAAACAGAAAACTACAGGAAATGAGATCGTCCCTGAATGTAAGCGAAGATAAAAATGTCCATTTTCTCAAACTGTTTCAGCAAGTTTTCTTTCTATTCAGGTCACCAGCTCAGCTTTCACATGTTTTTATCTAAAAATTCACTTATTCATGATCACTAACATGTTTTTCTCTCTGCTCTTTTTTTAACCCTTAAAGTTTTCCATTATTACTGTGTTTTTATTCCAAATACTGTCGACTGGAAAAATTCCAACTGTGCAACCATGAACAGACGGGGCATTTTCTGATGTGGTGTTTTCATTGTTGCTCCTTTTCTGACAACAACCCACATGAGCAGAAATTGTCACTCCGGTAAACAAGAAAATGGAGGTGAAGCAGTACTGGTGACATTTTCTAGACCGAGTTGTAGCTGTTTGATGCTAAAATGATCACAGCCAACAGAAAAGCCCATTTGTTGGAAGAGATTGTTCAGACACTGAATGTTGCTGCTGAGTGCTTTTATCACCAGATGAGCTGCAAGCTTGTTGTGAGATGTGAAGTCAAAAAACCCACAAGGTTTTTACAGAAGGTGTAGCTTTTTCTTTATGTGCATTTAAAAAGAGACTCAAAGTGATGTCAGCTCATCCCAGATTTTATTCAGGTATAAAAAACTTTGACAGCTTTCAACAGAAGAGACTTTTGGGGTACAGAGATGTTTGAATGCATATTAATGATGTTAGTGGAACCAGATTTTCAAAACAATTCCCAAACCATCCATCTGTACCTGAACTTATTTTTGACAGAAACAATTAATTTTTCAGGAATTAAACTGATATGAAATAAAACCAGTAAAACGAAAATTTTCTGTTTTGTAACAAAAACTTTTTAGTCCGACTTTCAGAAAAACAGACACGAGAATGATTGCAAGACTTTGGAAAAACTTTTACCAAATAACTGTAAAACATTCTTCCTTGTGGAAAATATCAATGAATTTCATGTTTTTCACATGTGATACATGATCAGGTGGCTCACATATGATAATTTGTGACAGTTATAAGCTTAATTATTGTGTATACAAGTTTTGTGTTTTTACACAATATATAATAATTATATACTTAATTTTTTAATCCAAATATTACTGTATTTAGCGTATCATTAATTTCTAAATGCTTAATTTAACCTTTTGAAGATCCTCAGGCTTTGTTCAGGAGTGCCAAAAAAGCAAAACCAAGTCAGACAATAACACGATAGTCACCTATTGTCACATTGTGCTCATCTCTCAGCAGCAGCCCAGCATCTGACCAGGTCTGCATCCTGGTCTGCATCATTTATTTTATTCAGTACCACTACAGGGAGGATCTCCCAGAGCACCCAGGCTCAGGACCATTGTGTAGATGGGCTCTGCAGAGCTTGTCTCACCAGTCAGAGTGTGCGGAGGTACAGATGGGTTAATTGGTTCTTGGCCTCAGAGAGCACATTCAGGCCTGAGCACAGAAAGAATAAAAAGAGATGCAGCAAATATTCACATAAACCCAGGCTGCTTCTAAAGCCCCAAATTCCTTCACTTCTTCACTAAAAGCCCACAGTATTACAGTAAAACTCAGCCAGAAGCCAAAACAATGTTTCACATCAAAATAACAAACTCTGTTTCAAATGAATTCTGATTCACATCCACCTCCTACACATGCAGATAAATCAGCATCTGAATATGGAAGAAAGTTAATGAAAAGTTACTTTGTGGATGTAGGAGAGTTGATCCCTGCTTCGCATTCAGCTAATGAGTTAACGAGATGAGATTTAATGAGATAAATTAACACATTGTTGATCCCTAACGGAGAATCATTGTAAGTTTCTGGTGTGTTTATATAACATGTTAATGGTCATGTTCATGTGCCATAAGAGAAACAAAATGACCCAAACTGAAATGGAAACAACTTCCATTCACCTCAGAGCTATAAGCACGTTGTCATGGTACAGGATATATACATGCTGGTGAAGTTATCCTGACACAATAATCCTTCTGACTCAGTTTATTCTTCCAATTCTACAAACAATGAATCCCTGCAGCTTGTCTGAAGCAGAGGAAGATGGAGGTAGAGAAATGTTTGGCATGCCAACAAGGAGATGAAGGGTTCTGTATCAGAAGAAGAGTTTCTAATAGATTGAGACTGACAAGAGATGTTTGAAGAAGTTGATGAAAAGAAGTGGTTGTTTTTCACACGAGCAGAGTGAAGCTCTGTAAAATGTTCTTTATTACTGAGCAAATCTACACTAAACAAGTCTATTAGTAAAGCTAATGATCCACTTCATGCCATATAAAGATCTATTCATTACTGAGAACCATTCAGCAGATGTTTGAGTCCGTTGGTTTCATATGGATTTAAAGTATTTAGTGACAATGATCTTGTTTCTTCTGGGAGGTGAGAGCATGGTGGTTGGTCTGTTCTGGGATATGATGACTGTTGGTCTGGATGAGCACCAGAGTCGGGGTTCTGTCCTGATCCGATCCTAATGGGCTCGACACGTTGGAGGCGACGTCGCCTCTCCTTCATTTATTTTCAGTGAGACGTGAGCGACAAAGCGATGATAGTAAGTCTCCCTCCTGCTAAGGGAATTCAAAAATCATGCATGTGATGCAGGTCTGTGAAGGATTCCAGTTGAAGAAATATTCAATGTTTCATCGCTGTCACTCAGTCGAGGACCAATCGGTGGAGGTTTCATTGTCTGACCAATCAGCTGACAGGATGCTGCTCGATCATCTCCAGGAACACATGGAGGAAACATTGATACATTATTTCACCTCTTGTAACTGAGGAGTAACTCCAGTAATTCATATCTAGCTTTTCTCACACCTGAACTGCTTTTATACCTGAAAATTCCCTCAAATCTGACGGCCAATCAAAACCACAGAAGACTTGCTCTTCGCCCTGGAACAGAGCGCTTCGCTGGCTTGAGTCGCTGGTCGCTGCTGCAAGCCGCCTCCCGTGTGTCAAACCCATAACCCAAACAGGTGAGTAAATCAATCATCTGGTCTTGAATAAAATAATTTTAGAACGTAATCAGAAGAAGATGTAGATACAAAAGCATCTGAGTTAATCAGAGAAAACACACGACAGTAAAAGTAATTCAACTTGATGCGTCTCTGAACTTCAGCACATTTTATACCTGAATCAGTCAAAATCCATCTGGAGATAAACTAACAACTTGTTTTCTGAACTGCTCTCCTTTGCTGAATGTGTATCTGAGTTTATTAGTCTCAGACCGATACAGCTCACAGCACTGTGCATAAGTTTATGCGCATGCGTCACACCTTTCTCTGCAAACATAGTCCCTCGAGTTGTAATGTATATTTGATGCTTTGTTGGCCCTTGTTGCATGTCAAGCCTCAGCAACAATCAAACATTCATCCTGCAGAAGTACATTTACATATCAAGGGACCCTGTTCAGCTGAATCTAGTGCCTTTCCCCTTCATTCTCTTATCGCTCCCTCCGTATGTTTCATGTCTTAGTTTGGCATTTCTGTTTTCTGCCACTCCCCCAAACGTCTCACACATATATGCACAAATATACACACGGTCTTTGTTCTAATCTTCTTTTGTCTAAAACCTTTTGTGTCTTTCCTGTTTGTGCTCATTGCTCATTCTGTCTGATTGTTGCACAACTTAATGAAAAGGAAAGAAAGGAACAAACACACGGTGCTGAAGACACTCAGGTCTGTTAGAAACATGATTAATATAAACAAAAGCAGAAATAAATGAATGTACATGTTGGTTTCATGATGTATGTTAATGTATCTTAATATTTGACATTAATCTGAATGAAGCAGACAGTTTTCTGGAAAGAGAAAAAAACATTCACAAATTTATGAGAAATTAAAATTGTGTTTGTTTGTTTAACATTCTGATCAACAATTTATTTTTTCCAGATGTTGACGTCTGCTGCTTCACATAGTTTTTACCTTGTTGCTGCATGTTCATGTGGTCACAGAGGTGTGGGTGGGGCTTATTTCTAGCAGCCTCTCTCATGACTTTGGTTCCAGATGGAGACGCATCATCCATGTTTGTTGTAGTTTTTTATGGACCCAAACCTTGTTAGACAAACCAGTCTACTTATATATTTCTATGTTTTTGTTAATTTACCTCCATCAAATGTTATAATATATTTGATAAACATTTATCTAAATTATAATAACATCCTGCCCTCATGGTCTTACTGGTTTAAACATTCTATGTATATCTTACCTGATTGTTACTGAATATAAGTGTGTGTTTTCTTCCTCCCTCTGTGTCCCACATTCTAACACTTCTCTGCCTTCTACACCTTGTCAGCCGCTTGTATATTCAAACTGTGGGCATTAGGACATGAATGATACACTGCCCTTGGCACACATGTACATGTTATAATACATCTGTCTCTGCCTACATGTCAGGTGGTTGAATGGAGGACATAACTTGCTTCAGGGCAGGACACATTGACAGGAAATATGTTCTCTACAAGCTCCCTTGTGGCTTCAGACAGCTGAGGGCATTTCATTTTGACAATCTTATAAAAAATAGTCCATATCATAAAACTACCCTCTTGACAACACTTTACAATAATATTCTCTTTTTTTCTCCATCTAGATGAAGTGCTGCAGTGAAGCTTCATTTCTGGACTGTGTGTCTGTCACAGACTGATGTAACACTTCAGTCTGTGTATGAAAGATGGAAATATTCACTCACGGTATGAGAAGTGAAGTGATGAGTGTCTTAAAGTGTAACAGAACTGATGACTGCCAGACACGGGCTGAAAACATGTTCTAATACAAGTAAACATTGTAAAAAAGTAAATTATTTGTTCCTACATATTACAATGATTTTATTAAATGTGTACACCTTGCTATCAGCATGCTTGTGGTCCTTTGTAAAGGATTTCTGAATCTGAATATGTAGAGCTGGTTTTATCTAATTATACATTAATTAAAGAGACCCTTCCATTAGTTAAAACCACGCCTAGCATGCTGCTAGCTAAAAGCTGTTAACATCAGATGTAGCAAACAGGAAAACACGATGTCTGATGTTGCCATGAGCAGCGGGGCAGGAAACAGTATACCTTGCTCTCATAGGCTAGTTTGTTAGCCAATCAGAGTCCAGCAAATTAGAATAATGAATATGAACGAGCTGATGAGTCTGGATAGTTTTAACTAGTGACATGTCTCGATCACATCAACTCATTTTAAAAGTTTTTTTTAATACATTTTCAGCATTTTGTTCCCATTTACTATAACATGAAGCCAAATATTTGAAGGACTTATTGGTTTTTCACTGTGTGCATTTATAATGAACCAGTTTCAAGGACTACACTGTAAAGTTTCTTTGAGTGAAGTTGAGGCAACTTCAGCTTGTAAAATATTTAACAGATGGGTTATTCCCTCTAGTGTCTGTCACAGAAAACCTTGTCTAAACCTGTCTTCCATGTGCTCATTTCCCCAGCTGCTCACTAGCTTTTCAGCATGTCTCCCTCTCTCTCCTCACCGTCATTTCAAACATTTTGAACACTCTTAGTTTCTACTGTATGAACCAATCTGGCCTATCAACACACCTGTCAGTGTGTCTGTGTGGTTGTTTGTCTGAATCGATACTCACCCCACTGTGGACTCTGTGGAGGATCTGAAATAAGTGCTGAACTCTTTCAACTGCAGCAAGAAAGAAAAACATCTTTACTTGGTGAGTAGCTTCAATTTTAATAGATATTAAACAAACTGTAAGTCTGAATTTATTTGGACAAAAAAACACCTCCTGCAGCATTTCCAATAGTTAAACACTGAGTGACAAAAAAGAACTGAATGAACTGTAATTACTGAGTCTTATAAGTAAATAAGTTCTATATTGTTCTCAGCTGTGATATCAGTAGTAAGTGGTTCTGTGTTTCTGCATCTATCTTATTACTTTACTGTGAAAAAACTGATCAGTTTTATACAATTTTACAAAATTATACAGACAAACTTTTCACTGAATAAATGGAAAAGATTTGAATTCAGTCTCTTTGATTTGGAAAAAACAGAATTAAAATGGAGATTTAGATGAACTTTTTGTTCAAATTACTGCAGGCACATAAAATCTGTATTAAAATCAAATGTAAAAATACTCGTTAGGGTGTAAATTGTTATTTCTGTATCAGGCTGAACAACAAAAGGTTTGTTGTGTGAGGAACCTTCATCATCCTCCATCTCCCTCTCTGATCTCTTTCCAACAATAATCTGAGAAAAGAGAATTCTCAGCACCAGATGGAAACATATAATAAAACAACCTCCCTGTATATAATAATCAGTCTTATCTGAGATCAGCTGTTTACTGTCAGAATGAGAACACAAATATTTTCTGAGTGTAACATCTGTCATGTGGCCTTGAAACACTAATCAGAGATTAATAAAAAAAACATAATAAGATCCGAGTTTATAAATAATTTAAATCATTTCTTTTATCAACTCACAGTATTCAGTAACTTCAACTGGATTCTATGAATACTTGTATTTTATTTATAAAATCAATTCTCTGCAGTAAAAAAATCACAAACATTTGATTTTCTTCTCACTTGTTTTAAACAAGTATTAATTTTCTTCACTCGTATTTGAATTTGAGTTTTTTTTTATTATTTTTTTTATCTTCTTATTATTTCTTCTTTTATTAGTTTTCATAATATTTAAATACACATCACTATCCAAAATATGTTCCATTTCCTAACAGCTTGTTTAATCCTATGTGAGACTAAATCTGAGAGGAAAGTAGGAAGTAAATCACCTCATAGAAGTTAGTTAGTTAGTTAAATGTCTCTGATACATAACTGACAGGGTTTTTAAAATGACATAACAAAATGTCTGAACAAGCCAGCTCTCCATTCATTTCATGTGCAAACTCTCGAACATATGAAAGAAAATCAAAGTTCAAAAGTTATTCTGTGGAACAATCAGTAGTAAAATATTTAAAAATTAACAAACGTAAGTTGCAGTTGTGCTAAAACCATCAAATCTATTGAAATGTCAGTAAAAAAATGTTTTTTTCTTTTCCTAACAGCAGCGAACTACAGTTTTAGGAGCTTTAAGATTAAAAAAATAAGACAATATTTTTAAGTGTTAATGTTCAGACAGACTGGATGTGACGAGTTATTGGAGTGAAGAAGGTTGAAGATGAAGATTTCTTCATGTCTGCTTGTTGTCTGGAATAAAAATCAGATCTCTTTTTTAAGTTAAACATTTGTAAACTGAAATAAATCGATTTTACACTTAATATGAAAGAAAACCAAGAATTTGGCCAAAAGATATTTTTTAAAAACTCAACAAATGATCAAATATTTACTTTAATAAAATCAAATAAGATTTGACTTGTGAAAACCTCCAAAGTTATGAAGGAAATAAGCATCAAATGACTGAGAGTTTTACCTTTACAGCAGACGTGTTCCTCAGATCAGCTGCATGCAGGTCTGTATTAACCCCACATGTTAAATCACTTCCCTCACTGAGAGGTTAATGAACCAAAGATGAGAGAAAATGGCTCATGAAATAAAAGACTTGAGGTATTGATTGTTAAAAAGATGTTTTTGGACCATTTAGATTCAGCGTTAGTAAATTTAAGCCTTTATGGGTCTGTGACACTCACTGCTGGTGTGACTAATATCCATAGTGGCAAATGTTCATCCTGTTTTGTGATTTGCTGAGTTCAGCGAGCCGGGGGACGTGTGACAGAAGTGCTCTTCCCATAACCTATCAGCTGAATAATTACCACTAACATTCCTCTCCACTGGGTTCTGCTGCCATAATCGGACTCTCTGTCTTACACTAATGGAAAATTACGTCTGTGGCAACGTTGCAGCAGCGAGCTCAGGTCACAGGGGACGCAGACGGATGTATTCAGGTCAGTTACTGTCTGCAGAGGAAGATGAAGAGTCTTAAGTAAAGATCCATGAGTGGAAACAAGAGATTTTTACATGTTTATCAGAAAAGTCTCGTCTCCTCTGGAGGTTTGTTTGATGTTCTGCACAAGTTTTACTAAATCCATCAGGCACAAGGACGGACAATTCTAACTCATCAATTACAAAGCACTAATTAAACTCTGTATAGCATGAAGTCCATAAAGCCATGACTCTCTGTCTCCGGTGATACAAACGTTCCCTCTAGTGTTGTACAGAAAATGTTGATGTCACCTAAATGACGTCCGTATGGTTTCCATGCCCACAAACATCTGTTCATACTGTTTCAGTCAGCTGCACCGAAGCTCCACCTTTTCATTAAGAAGTTTATTGTGGCATGAAAGTTATCAGCATGCAGGGTCACAGAGTTCTGGCTGCAGCTGGACGTCCATCAGCACAGACTCTACAGATGTAATGAAAGGTCTGTCTCACAGGACACACGCTGGAGTGGACACAGAGACATGCAGCTTAACTATCAAACATGCAACTACTCCTTTTTTAAGGGGTTTGTGAAGATTTCACTGTGATCTTTGCAGCACAGCTGGAAGTTTAACCACAACATGTCTAAATAACTTTAAATGATGATGCACATTTACATTCTGCAAACAAAATGATTAATGACGGATAGCCACATAATCTTCACATGTGAAAATTATGTTTTCATGTGTGAATGCATTTAAAATGAACACGTGAAACGTGTTTTGCTGCAGTAGTTTTTCTATGTGTGAAAAACATGTAAAATTTATTGTTTCCTCGTCAGAATTTATGAGCTGCTAAAGAATTCAGATTTAGTTTCATAATTCCTTCTAACATTCAGTTGGTATCGGTGCATTGGGGCCGATACTATTCTAATCTATTTGTACCAGTAAGTCAACCAATATCATGAACCGATACTTAAAATGTGGAAAGTCTGCAATAATATCACAGAAAATATTTATTTTTCACTTGAAATTTTAGGTTTTTTTTATTTATTTATTTTACCATCATTTGTTGTTACAAGAAGAGAAGAAAATAAAACCTGTCTTCCAATTCATTGCATATTATCGTGTGGTAGAAGTATCAGCAGGTACTCGGTATCGACAGGTACTTAGATCCAAGTATCGGTATTGTATCAGTTTGAAAAAAGTGGTATTGTTGCATCCCCATCAGTTAGTTTTAGTAAAACTGTTAATTCCATCTAAAATCATCTGAATGTAAAAGAACATGTTCCACTAACGGAACGTCAGCTGAACATGTTTGACTTGTTAACATCTGGCTGTAATCTTTAGAATAACTTGTATGATAACAGCTTGGATAATAACTAGTTACTGTGTAATCTTTATATCTGGTCTCTTATTTCCTGGTTCTATGAAGGTCCTGATAAAATGAAAGTTTATTTACATTTATTTATTTAAAATTCCTCTGCAAACTGCTCTGGGGTTTTTGTTAAAGGTGTAAAAAGCAACAATGTTAATGTAGTGATTTGCTCTGCTTGTTATCAGGTTTACATACAAGCTTCTGATGTTCCTACAGACACATTTCACACCAGTAAATAAGCTAACAAGATTCAGCCTTTGTTGTTGTTTCACCGGCGGCCGCGGCTCTAATCCTCACTCAGAGTGCCGGCGAGCTGACGGCGTGCTCTTCCTGCACATTTCATGTTTTTCTATTAGGTTTGACAATTTTTTGAGCTGCAATCACCCCTGGAAGGTTTTAAAAGTGACTGTGGACTTGTGTTCAGCTTAGATTTGTGTTTTCACTGCAGGATATAACAAATAAAACTCTGATTATACAGAGAAATTTCAACATATACCAGACGTGTCAGAATCATTTTCTTTATCTCACAGGAAACTAGATCTACTCACCTTCACAAACACACTGTTAAACACGTGAAACTGCAGCGATGCATCAACTCTGAATCGGCTCAACAATTTAGATTTACATCTAAAACAGTGTTTTTATTCTGTTTTTCCAAGAAGTTAATTAAGTCAAATGTTTTAAGAAACAAAACTAGATTATTTCATAGAAAAAATGAAACATTTTCTATAATAATCTGCTTGAATAAGAATCTGATATTTTTATGGAAGGACATGATCTTGTTTTAGAAAAGATGACTTTGTGTTTGAAGCACTTTTAATTCATAAAGTTAGTGGCTGAACTTTAACCCACTGAAATAATAAATCAAAAGCTGAATTTTTTTGAAAAATTATAAGTTATATGTGTTATTTGTTGCGTGATGCAAAATTTGAGTGATAAGGTCATAAGGTAATCACTGTGACATCACTCTGACATCACTCTGACATCACTCTGACATCACTCTGTTCTCAAGGAAATCTATCAAAAGGTAGATAGTTTGCACTGTTTACCATCCCCCCCTCACCCCCATCCCCCCCTCACCCTGACCACATCCAATTAATCAAAACACTTACATGTTGGAAAAAAACAAAAACAAGCTGCACTTCACGTTCAGCTGCGTTCCTCTTCACCATCATGTGGTTTTAACACAAACAGAACTCTCATCAGGTGATAATGAGTCTCTCACTTCACTGAGTCCAGATTAACAGCTTCATCACATTCATTCATGCAGAGATCAGATCATTCATTTATTCGTGCAGAGATCAGATCATTCATTCATTCATGCAGAGATCAGATCATTCATTCATTCATTCATTCATGCAGAGATCAGATCATTCATTCATTCGTGCAGAGATCAGATCATTTATTCATACATGCAGAGATCAGATCATTCATTCATTCATGCAGAGATCAGATCATTCATTCATTCATTCATTCATTCATTCATTCATTCATTCATGCAGAGATCAGATCATTCATTCATTCGTGCAGAGATCAGATCATTTATTCATACATGCAGAGATCAGATCATTCATTCATTCATGCAGAGATCAGATCATTCATTCATTCATTCATTCATTCATTCATTCATTCATTCATTCATTCATTCATTTATGCAGAGATCAGATCATTTATTCATTCATGCAGAGATCAGATCATTCATTCATTCGTGCAGAGATCAGATCATTTATTCATACATGCAGAGATCAGATCATTCATTCATTCATGCAGAGATCAGATCATTCATTCATTCATTCATTCATGCAGAGATCAGATCATTCATTCATTCATGCATAGATCAGATCATTCATTCATTCATTCATACATTCATTCATTCATTCATTCATTCATTCATTCATTCATTTATGCATAGATCAGATCATTCATTCATTCATGCAGAGATCAGTTCATTCATTCATTCATTCATTCATTCATTCATTCATTCATTCATTCATTTATGCAGAGATCAGATCATTTATTCATTCATGCAGAGATCAGATCATTCATTCATTCGTGCAGAGATCAGATCATTTATTCATACATGCAGAGATCAGATCATTCATTCATTCATGCAGAGATCAGATCATTCATTCATTCATTCATTCATTCATTCATTCATTCATTCATTCATGCAGAGATCAGATCATTTATTCATTCATGCAGAGATCAGATCATTCATTCATTCATGCAGAGATCAGATCATTCATTCATTCATTCATTCATTCATTCATTCATTCATGCAGAGATCAGATCATTTATTCATTCATGCAGAGATCAGATCATTCATTCATTCAATGGTCAAATTATTTAAAGACTTAGAAACATTTTCATGTGAGTGGCTCGATTTGTACAACCTGTTATAGCAGTTTTCACAGTTTAAAGCTAATAGGGCACTTTAATCACACTGTTTTCGTTTTTGGTTAATATTATTTATAAATGTAACTAAATGAAAATGTTTAAACCTTCTAAATGAAGTGATTTAGTGTTTAATCAATAAAACTAACCTGGTCAGTAGTTTAGTATTTCTGCTCTCTCTAGTATAAACATACCTTCTTTTTATTTCCCTCACTGAGATGTTTTTATGAAATTCTTTTTAATTCTTCATCATAACTTTATGTCACGTGTCCGGCCTCCTCTCAGCCTGCGTCTCTCTGCACTGCACTTCCTGTTTCAGGTTACAGATGAGGAACGCATTATCTCAGCAGGGTTCACATGAGATGTTTTTAGTCTCAGTGAACACAGCAGGTTAGACCAGAGTTCAGTCTGAATCTAGTTTCTTGTTTTATTTTTGGAAGTCACAAACCTGAAATGAAAACCCATTAAAGCAAACAACAGTAATTAGGACGTGCCAGCCTCATAATCAAAAAGAAAAACAGACTCATTAAGACCTGAAACACTCCGTCTAAATAATGTGCACGTCCCTTTTAGAAACTCTAAGTGATTTGATTTTGCTAATCAGTATGCTTAATGTTAATCTGCTTATTGTTGAAATTGGCTAAAATGATTTAATCAGATCGGTTAAAACCAGACGTGTCAGTTTATATACTTGTATTGTGTGTGTGTGTGTGTGTGTGTGTGTGTGTGTGTGTGTGTGTGTGTGTGTGTGTGTGTGTGTGTGTGTGTGTGTCTGCTCTCTGTTGCCCACAAATCTTTTTGGAAATGAGAAAATGTTTTGAACCATTTTCAGATCCCAAAAATAAAATTCAATCTTAAACAAATAACTTTAGCTTTTAATAGCTTTTCTGTTTTTAAATTAATTATTATTTTAAATTAATTAAATTAATTATACGATAGGAAGCAAACAGAATTCGTTTAAAGCCAATAAAAATAAACATCCAGTAAAAAGGAAAAGAACAAGAAAAGTTAGGAAAATAGAAAAACTTCTAACAGCTGATAGCCTGAATCTTATCTTTTCAACATCTTGGTTAATATCATTTTCCTTTGAAGTGAAACTTTTTTGTTTCTGTTCAGCAAACTGTAGACATGGAGCTGAAAGTCCCGCCCACTCACCTGTACAGGTTAATGTGCTACACACATGTTCTACAGTCTTGACTTCAATAAACTGATTTATTGTTTATTTTTGTTTCTATATTTTTCCATAAATATATTTTATCTATCTAATAAATTCTCCCAGGACAGAAACACTAAATATGATGTTATTTTTACTTTCTTTACATTGTCAGAGCAACAGGCAAATGTTTGGACACACCCAGAGGAGAAGGACCCAACAATGGCTGATAAGGACCCAGAGGGCTTTTCTATAGAAAATATCAGGGAAGGATCATAAAGATATGCTTAAATAATTAACAGGAAACACTCACCATAAACAAGAATACTGTATAAACTTCTAATAACATCTCGTTATGAAATAAGTTGTTAATTCATACTATGGAGGCATTTTTCATCAGGGCAGCATAAATCACCAGAACACCACTTCCTGCTGAGACCTGAATTACTGAAGTTATTAAGTGTAATATAGGAGGACCAGAGACGTCCAGAGTGTCTCATATGAAGCTGGACATGTTTTTTTCCACTTAGACAAGTTTTATAACAGATTAAAGTTATAAAAGTTATTTTGTACTGATTTAACATTTTATTGTTGGTGTTTATTTTTAAATGCCTCAGATGTTTGTTTTCTGTCGGTGACGCCCGATTCCGTTTATTTTTATTGTTAATTCCAGGTTAGTCCATCAGTTTGACCAATAATATAAAACCATGTTATAAATTCATCTCAGGTGTTTCTGTTATTTGATTTTTACATTTTGCCGTCTCTCAGGATGAAACCACAGTCCTGGTGTTTGCTGATAAATTCTGAATATGTACCAGAGTACTGACTGGATGCTGGCACACAGAGCTCAACACTGATTGGCTTGTGAAGTCCAAATGAAGTGAACCTGCTGGGTTAAGTCCAGAGGCAGGAGGTTTAATCAGAAAACAAATCAGGGCTTTCTCATCAAAATAAAATGTTTCTGAAAGAAATTAGGCAAAAATCAAATTGTTTTACAATCAGAACAGAAATAATGAGACGTTTTCTTATTATTACTGCCTGTAGAGACGAAGCGAGAAGAAACAAAAAGCAGATTAACATCAAATATGATGGAAAATGAACCTTTTTCTCTCCTTGAATGTCAATAAACCTGCAACTGAGTAAAGTTTCTCCTCACAGCTTCTTTTATCGTCTGTAGACTTTGACTTTTTATGTTGCTAGGCAACAACTTTCTTATCGTATACATAAACATTCACAAACTGTTATAACAAAATGAAAAACATAAACTCACTCACATGTTTTAAAATATTTTAGAATAGATTTAACCAAAGAAACAACATTTATTTGTTGTTTGTTTCCTGTTTTAAGAATCAGAATCATCTTAGCCAAAACACGTTCTCCAATCAGGGTTTTACATGACGATGCAGGAAGGTCACATTATAAGATATTAAGAGAAATTTTACAACTCCACTCAGGTAAAATCCACAACACTAAAACTAAACAGCTGATTTAACCAAAAGTAGCAAACATTTTCTATCATGTTGTTTCAAGTTTGGTTACATTTGTTAAATTATCAAACTCTGAATAAATAAACAAGTTTAACCTGAGGATGATTTATTAAACCTGGTTAGAGACAAGCTTTAAGATCACCTGTAGTCAGGATGGCTAACAGGTGATGCTGCAAAGAATTATGGGATTTTTTTTTTATGCTATCAAACATCTGAAGTACATTTTATTGAGAATTTTAGAGGAATCAGCCAGATCTTTACACACTGTTAGAGACTTTCATAAAGAAACACATAAAAATAAATAATCCACAGGTTGAACATCTGGTCAGTTAGTGGAATTCACAGGAAACAGTAGCATAAAAATATTAGCCATGACACCGCAGCGACTGTTTAAAGGTCATCTCAGCTGCCTCAGCTCAAACTCAAAGGTTCATATCTTCTATTTTTATCCTCAACTTCACCGTGTAACAGAATCTGAGCACCAATAATTCTACCAACAAGCAGGTTGTGTATAAAAATCCAACAGAAAAATTTTAACAATAAAACTAAAGCTGTTTTCCAGCTGACTGAACATCAAACAGGAAGTCCAACTAATAAGACAATGATGGAAGAAATTTCCCTTGAATTCATAAAGAGAGAAAATGATTTTGCTTTTGGTCATTTGTTTGCAATTTATTTTCATTTATTCAGTGTTTTGTCTCAGATACTGTACGTGTCTGAAAAACCTGTTAAACTTTTTGTTTTTGAAATTTCTCCACAACTTTAATTCCTCCATTTCTTCTTCTGTTTGTTTCTTCACCCGACATCACAGATTCTCTGAACTTCATCTCTCATGTTTCATGTTATGTTGATGCAAAAAGCCAAACTTTCTGCTCTTCTTCATGTTTAAATTTGCAGGTTAATTCTTAAACTTGAAAAAGGATCAAATATTTAAACTAATTGTGGTATTTTTCTGGGAAGCAACATTTTGTTGTTTTTTTACTGCTGATAGAAGTTGAAACATGAACACCCGCAGCTTCGTTTTCTATGTTACATTTTTATTTAATCTATTATTATGAAGGTCAAACACAGCTTGTCTTCCTGCCTCACATCCTACTCCCTACAGTTTCCCCCAGCATGAAATATATAAAAAACATTTAGTAAGTAAGGAGGATTAATCCGGCACATGGTCTCCCAAATCTACAGGATCATCAAAGCTAAAGATTCTGCTGTTATTTCTGTTAGAGCAGAAGATAAAACTTCAGCTTTATCATCTGTTCATGTTTAGTCACTTCAGTTAGAAACAACAGTCTCACTGTGGCTGGAGTTGCTATGGTAATAACGGTTAAGCAGGTTTGTTAGGTAATAAAATAAAGTTTAAAAAATGGATTTACCAGGTGTGTCAGAAGCTGCTTTACATAGAAGGTGAAAGAACTCTGATTGAGCTCTCAGCATCAGCAGAACAGTGTGTAGGAGGAGAAAATAAACTTATTCAACATAATCAGACTGTTTGTTACATGGTTTCATCATTATGACCTAAAACAAACAAACAAACAAACAAATAGAAAAAACAAAGTCATTTACTTTCATTTCGAGCAAAAACTTTCTTTAATAGAAACAATAAACAGAATAAAACTGATTCCAGCCAACAATCTGTTAGGAAAAAAATCATTCATTTATAAGATGTTTTATGTCAATAGACAGATTTGGGATGTTTTAATATCCAGTAATAGATTTATAACTGATTTAACAGAATTCAGTTTTAAATACAGAAAAATCTGAACTGAAGTGAAAAATAAATTATATTAAATGAACTGAAATCAAATTAAACTGGAATAAATCAAATGAATATATTAAACTGATATGAATTCAGTTTGTTTTCTGTATAAACATTACTGAATCGACTCTGTGTGGATCTGCTGTTGGTTTAGTTTCATATCGTTTAACTGTGACAGCTCAGAGGAAAACACTGAACCAACCCTCCGCTAAACTGTCTGTGTGTAAATGAACAAAAGTGTCACAGCCACAGCTCCCAAATCCAAATTAGAAATCATTTCCATATAAAACTGAATGAGCTTTCATTAAAGAGTCTTTTATCCAATAATTTCATGCATCATTAGGGCCTGTAGAGAGGATCAGTTGTTATTCTGACTTCTTTAAATCCACTTCCTGAGAAAAACACCCAACATTTATGTTGATGGATTCAGATCTCTCAGAAAACTTAAACATTAATTAGATGTTCTGGAGGAAAGAAAATGGACTCCTTTGTTTCTCAACACTGTGTCAGCAGAACCAAATGTCCATTTTATAATCAAACAGGGTAATTCCAAGTCCCAGCAATCATAGGAGTCCCATCAAGTCAACAAGCACTGCAGACGGAGCAATTTACTCTACAGAAACCTATTTAACTCATGGAGAGGAGGGAATCGGTGTTGAAAGTAACATTTTCCTGGAGTGTTCGGACATATTGTACCTGATCCAACATGTCGTCACTCAGAAGAGGGTGAATTTGGAATCAAAGTGTTTCACTCAGAGGAATAAATATGCTGTGAGATTAGAATGGGTAGTATTGATCTGGAAACAATATCATTCACCAAAACTTCTAGTTTCATGTAGAAACTCTGAGGTTTGGCCTGTTTGATCTTTATCTCCACCTCTACTGTTCTGTTCATTCAGTGAAGAAGAAGCTCCACCAGCGGGGGTGGAGTCTCACCCTCTAATGGCACAGATCAACAAATGGATTGATATTTGAAATCTGTTTAAATAATCACAAACCAGATATGTAATAAAACATTGGAATGATATGTAGCATCCTTCTATCATTTACAGTATATTTTCATTCACCTTCATCTCTCAGTCAGATCAAACCTTCCTGTTTTAATTTGAGGTGATTTTACTTCACTCAAGCATAAATTACATGTAAATAATTAGTTTTTAAACGTGGAGCCAAAGAGCAAATAAAACACAAGAAACACAAAAATCAATTCAAAGTTTTAAGAATCAAACTGAAGTTTAAAAAAGTAAAAATATCAGTTGCTCAAACATGACTGGAATAAAAGGCTGGACAGGAAACTGAACCCGGGAGGAACCAGGTGAACATTAGAACATCAGCTGGACACAGAGGAACCTGAAACAGAACTCAAGAAATAATAAAACAATGACGTGGAACCGTTTTGTTTGTGAACCTTCATGTTCCTCAGGAGACCCAAATAAAGATCTCACCGTTTATTGGACGTGCACTATTTCTTCATGAGAACACCTTTTAACATGACAAATTACTTCTGTGATGGGCAGGGCAATTTAAATGATAAGAATGTCTCTGAGAAATTAATTTTGATATGTATCTGGCAAGTGTAGCCGCGCTATCACAGCGAGGCAGATGGCACCACGCCAAGATAAAGTACTCATTATTTTTCAATTAAATTCCTGGTGTCTGTCCAAACAAAGAGCTGCAGACTGGAACCCAAAATCCAAGACTTCACATTCATGTGAACATTTTTCATTCTGAATGTTCAAATTAAATGTTGTCACAATAAATTCTGCCCAGATTTAAATACAGCTTCTGTTTAATTTGAACATCACTATTTTCATTATATTTCCCTAATATTTCTTTAACCAAGTACTTTAACTTTGTCCCAGTGAGAATCTCTAAACAGAATTTGAGATTATTTTTCATTCACATCAGAAAACCTTGTTATTTATGTAAAAGAACAGACGTCATCCTCTGTCCAGCCAATCAGAACACAGTCTGTTATTTAATCTTGTTTTTGCTCTTTAGTTTATTATCAAACTGGTTTGTGTCATCATTTTCAAGTTTTCATGATACTAAACCTCCTTTTGCTTCCTGCTGCATTCACTCATCAGCCCTCATGTTGCTCACCTGTACCCGTTACACCTGTTACACCTGTTGAACATTAAGGGTACCGATCCGTTTGGCCAGACTTTGTTTCATCTCTTTATGTTCTGGGTTCAGACCTGCCTTCCTGTTCAACACCTCCCTCAGTCATCGAGCGGCTGTCTGTGGAGCGTGCATGTTACTCTACACATAAAGGATGTTTCAGGTTGTTCTGATCCAATAAGGATATTCTAACAACTTTCTCTCACACTGTAAAAATCTGGAAGATAAATACCAGAAGGGAACAAAACTAGATTATGTGACAGTCCTTCATCTTTATAGTTAAATCAGGTTTTTCTAAACTCAAAGCAGAAAAAATCAAGAAATCAGAAGGAAGCTGCAGCATAAAGAGTTTTAAATGAAATAAAAACTGTTTAAGGTCAATTAAAACTATATGTTATTCTGTAAATGAAGGCCTATAGCTGCAGCTGCCATCCGCGAGTCCACAGGCCATGGTCTGGTTCTGAACAATGACTCAGCTGGAAGGAGATAAGCAGCGGTGAGCAGGATCTCCAGGCAAGGTCACCTGTGGGTCCAGATGAGCCCGTTCATTCCAAACACACACACACTAACAGCTGGCTAAACGGTACCCTGAGGCCTCTGTCGATCCATCTCAGGATTATTCTTATCATTCCAAAAAGGTGATGATATTGATTTTTTTCTGGGGTTTGGCTGAGAGTGTTTATGTGTTTGACAGATTTTTATCTCAATAGGTTGTATATCAGCTGTCTGTCAGCTCCAGGCTGCAGAGACATTGACTGCAGGAGAAAATCTGTAAAAGCACCAAAATAAAACATTTCACATTTATAAATATACATATATAAAAACCATCTTGTTACTTTGAATCGTTGTCAGCAGGTGAGACGTCTGACAGTTCTGAAAGCTACTCAGACAGATGCTTAAACGTTGACGCTTTTATTGACAGTTTTCTGATTAAAAACAGAAGAGATCGAGATTAAAAAGTTGTAAACAAACTGTTTACTGGTTGGTTTAACACAGCAAATAAATGAGAGCAATAAAAGAATACAGAAGGCGTCACAGGTGGTGAACTGAAGATGAAGAACAGCAAGAGAAGTTCTTATAGAACTCTCAACAAGCAGCTGGTCCAGAACCAGAAAACCCCAAACTGTTTTAAATAATCTGCAGGAATCAGGGAGTTCCTATCAGCTGCATGAACCCTGTTTGATCCAGCAGATGCTCAGAGGTTTGTGGTTTTCTGTTTATTAATGAAATGGAGAAAGATTTGATCCCCAGTTAACGGGGCATGATTTGATTATATACCTGATTAACCTCCTTCAGGGTGATCGCACTGTGCTGCATCATGCTATTGATTTCAGACCTTTGGCTGGAGACTCAGACTCCTCTGGGTATCTTCTCTAAAAATTTGAGTTATTAAATTAAGGATGAACTCGACCGTAAGGATGAAAGAAGTTCCTGATCTCTTCAAACAGCTGATCTGTGTTGCTCATCATGTCTCCGTCTGTCCGACTAGCTGATTTGTTTAGTGTTTCCCAGTCGGTGCAGCAGCTCTGTTTAACTATTTGTTTATTTATTTTCCAGTATTGTACTTTCTGGACAGTCAGTTTTTTACATGTAAGCATTTCTGTTTTTATTGTGTCTTTTGTTGCTTCAAGACTTTTGGTAACTGAACTCTGATGATTCTCCTCAAAAATGAAAGTAATGGATATTTTTAATTTGTCATACGTCCAATATAAAACACCACAGAGTCTTCTAACACTTACAGTTCAAGAATGTTTTAACAACTTAGAAATTATCCCTAATAACTGTTTAAATGAGACTTATTATTAGTCTGTGTTCCTGTTTGACTCTCGTTAAAGGGTTAGTTCAGATATTTAGACGTTATTTTCTGTGAAGTCGTTATCAGTAATTGTTCCCACCTGCAGCAGGAAAATGCAACGTCACATTTTGTTTGTAGAAAAGTGAAGAAAATCTGAACACAGAAGCATAAATGTGTCCACACAACAGATTAAAAACTCCATTACAGTAATACTTACTGCTCATGCAGAAACATCTTTAATGAGACTCGAGGTTCTGAACACAAGAAATAAAACTGTAAAAATGTTGCACAGAGTTGTAGCTACAAGTAAAAGTAAAGCAATGAGTAAAAGTAATTTATTGACCTCTCAAAACATTCATATTAATCTCACCTCTTGTTGTTGCAAATATGTTCTAACTTTTGTTAAAGTTGATATAAAACAATACAAGAAATGTATCTAAAATATAAACAGTCATTTTATCAGTAAAGACTTGAATAATTACATGAATATCATTTTATTTAAAAATACTAGAGAACCTACTGCTGTATAATAAGGAGATAAACTTTGACCATGTTAATGAGCTCATTATTTAAACTGTGACTTCTACATAAAGTCAGTCTGAATAAAAATAGAAACCACGATTATCAGACGAAAGCTGTTCACACGACCTTTTTACTTAGTAGCACCAAATGACAGACAATAAATCTCATCCCTGCAGTCGAGGCCGTTTGGTCATATTTCAAATCTCTTTTCTATCTTGAACAGACACGCCCCTTTTATAAAAGTCAGAATCAGAAATAGCTTCAGTCATTGAGGCTGAGCTGATCCCTCTCAAACACTGTTAAGAACATTTCTAACCTTCAGGTCGGACCAGATATACTCAGTTAATCAGAAATCTAAATATTACACAAATTAAATTATTATAAGCAGCTCAAACCCCAAAACGTTCTGGTTAAAGTCGTGTAAAAAGTGTATTTATACTTTCCATGTACAATCAGATCTGAGGAGTTTATAGTTTCATAGTGGATCATTTTAACAGACCTGTTACACTCGTCACTGTAACCTGTATGAACTTCTCAGCGGGTCAGCGCTCCAGTCCTGCAGGTTCCTGCATTGGTACCAGTTTATTAACAAAACAATCACTCGTAAAATCTTCAACAGCTACAGTCAGTTCTTAAAACCATGACAACCTACTGTATGTTCCATCACCTCGTTAACAAGATCATCCCTGAAGTCTGCTCCTTGTTTGGTTTAGTTTCATAACCATAACAACTCAAATAAGTTGCAAAAGCTCAACTCACATCATTAATCTAACCTTCAGAAATTCAATAAGATCAGTAGTTTGGATCAGTACATCTACTTCTGATTTCTGGATCTCTTTTGGATGCACTATAGATATTTTTGGAAGAAATGTCTTCATGTGTCTTTCACGTCTGTCTCTTGTCTGGTTGCAAATGAGAATTGGTTCTCTAACCATGTTAAAAAAAGGTAAAACTAGAAAAATAAAACCGTTTTATTATATGAATTGTTTTTAACATATATGCAGGTCTGATTTATTTCAAAGAAACATTAAGATTAGCTTCATGTTGTCCAGTTAATTCTATTGATATTTTCTTGTCAAGCTGTAAATATTGAAAACTTTCTGATGGATTTACCGGATAACAAACACCTGCTGACGGGTTTTTTAACTCCAAACGTCCCAAATAGAGATTTCAAAGCAGAATCACAGGTCTGTAAAAGCAAATACTGAAACATTCGTATCCACTAGATTTACATTTCTTAAGCTGTTCACTTCTGTTCATTTATTTTTTTGTTTTTAATTAGCTGTTTAATTTTCAGTCAGATTTATTGTCAGCTGTATGTGAGAGCGCCTCGTCCTCTCTCTCTCTCCACCTATAAACAGCAGCGTTTGACAGATAAGACTTAAAGCTGCTGTCTGCTTTTGTGGAGAGATGTATTCTTTGAGGCAGTAAAGTATTGAACTGCTTGACGCTGGTGTCAGAGTGAGACGGGGAGGTGCTAGTTAACCTGCCGTGATGAACTGCTTTAATGTCATTTGTCCGGCAGCAAACTGTGAAGCTCTGTGAGAGTTTAGCTCCAGGATGAAAAAAAAAACTCCAGACTGCAATGAATGCTGCAAGAGGTCAGATTTATTTCAGGCATTCATCATGTTTACTACAAGCCAACAAGAGTGAAGCCAAGACAGCCTTCAGCATTCTGTCCTAAAAGGATTTTTATTTATTTACTGTAGGGTCAAACCTGGAATCATGAGGGATGGAAAAAACAATTAACACAATGCTTTCTTATAAAAATCATTGTTCAATAAATTACCCAGAACTGATATAGTTTTAATAAAGTAAGAATTTGCACAGTTACTAATACTTATTACCAATACTAATACTTAGTATAAAAGAAGCATTTTTCTCCTTGAATGGAGCTTCATCATATTTAATTTTTTAAATTTTCAGATTTAACTCTATAAAGTCAATTTACTGTTTATTGATTCCTTGTTGAGCATTCTGCTCTCGTTAGTCCGAGAAGAGCGAATGTAAAGAAACACATTCTGTCTTCTGCCAGTGAAACCGTAGCACAGCTTGTTTCATTCAACCTGATTCATCACTGTGATTGGTTTGCCCCCACAAAGCTCATTACTGCAGACACACAGAAGATAAAATAACAACTTTCTCTTCACTGCACAAAAGAAACTTTTGGACCTACAGAGAACCAAAAGACACAAGCAGGTTCCAAAGAACAAACCGGATCAGTTTTATGTAGAAACTGCAACAAAGATATTTGTCTGTGATCATTAAGGAATAAATGTAATTTAACATTGTTAACATTGTTATTCTTAATCAGAAAACAGCTTAAAGTGTCTGTTTAATTACATCCATCATGATGAAAAGCAGCTTCCAGTTTGCAGGACGTTTGTTCTGCTGCTTAAATTTATATGTCATTTTCTTTTATTTATTTATTTTTTTGGTTTGTTTGTTTACTTATTTTAGAGTTTTTTTTTTATTATAGAAGTGGAATGTTTGTCAAAGACATCAAACATTTAGATGGAACTTGGAAGGAAGCGCCCCCTAGTGGCTGGTTCCACTAAGTTCCTTTACTTCCACCATTCTTCCTGTTTTCAGTGTTTTTACTCACTTCTGAAAGTATATCGAGTCGTATAAATCAGTTGCACATATAAAAAGTTGCAACTCTCCCCTGAACATATTGTCACAGGACTTATGAGCACAAAAGTTGCTGCAAACAACATTTTTACCTACATCCAATCTGCTCATACAGCAGAAGGTGTATCTCAAAAAGCAAATGTTTATTTCAGTGTTCTTACTGGAACAATGTGGAACCTGGTGCTTCAAATGATCCATTAAGTTTCAGCTTCTTCTGAAAAGAGTTTTTTTTTTTTGTTTTACTTCTTTTCTCTTGTCTTGTAATGTTGCTCAGCGACCTCTTGGAACCAGACAACAAATAAATGTGACACATAAGACTTCATCTCTCACACCAAATCACTGTAATTACAACAGAATCATCTAGCAAAATCATATCACAAGGTTAGTGTTTATTAATGTGTTGTACAATGAATGAATCAAAAAAGATTAATATAATATAAATCATAGATCATCGGATGTTTGGATTTTTTAAACTTATGAATATAAATCAATTTTCAGAAAGAAGGAAAGCCCCATTTATAAAAACTGCCCAACCATTTAGATTCCCTGCCAGTGCAACAGCCACAAACAACAAGCCAACAGTAACAAATGAGAATAAAAACAAAAACCTTGACGGGGAAAACGTACCACTTTATCCTAAACATAGCAATTTGTCATTTAATTAGTAATTCTTAAGTCAGCAGGAGAAACACCTGCTGACTTTTCTGCACCATCCATCATGGAAACATGCTGCTGCAATCCATAATCAGTTTTACATCTAATGAAAACAATCAAACAGGAAGAATCTGAAGCTGTTAAACCAGCTAAATGAAGAGGGTGTGAGTGATTTAACTTTTGAAAGAATGAAGTCCGTCTTCCTGAAGGTTTATTGTGATTTACATCTCAGTACTTTCTGTGCTGTAAATGTGTCCATGTACCATAAAATGTTCTGTTTTTTGGCACAGATGTCAGTGCACAGTAAATACTGCTATGCAGCTTTTTTCTGCAGCTGTGCGTAAACTGCACACAGATCAGGTTGGGGGTTTACAAACCACAACACCGTATGTTGTGAGCAGATTTTAAAGGAATTCTGCAGGACCAAACAACTAAAATGCTCTGAGTTTAAAGCATCGACATGTGATGTGGATATGTTATTTTACTACTTCATATTAATCAATATTACATCTGTATCCTGATGACACTTTTCCACATAAACCAGATGTTCAGATTTACAGTTATAAAGTCTCAAATATGCAGATTTATTCACTGTAAAATTTATAATAATAATATTTTACTGGAAATAACATGTAAACAAAGTGATTTACTGTGACAGAACATGTAGAAATAGAACCAGAATCTGTGGTTTCTGAGTGTTTGTCTCTCTCTGAAGGAGAAATGGACTCAGGAGACGAGACGATGTGAACAGAACCAGTTCTGGTGTTGTTTGAGCTGAAATTGGTTCAAGTTCTGCTGGTCAAACACAGTCAGTCTCAGTGTCATGGTGGATGTAAAGGAACGTTACGTATAAACAGTCATGTGTCCTCAATGTTCAGCTGGTTTGACAGAAAGATCCTGTTGACCTGCAGCTGCAGCTCATTTCAAACTCCAGTCCCTTTTTATTTAGAACCTTCATGTTCCTCAGCAGAACTCTGTGTGTTGAGAGTGAGACATTCAGAAAAGAGGATTTCCATGTGTTTTTTTCTGCATATTGCTGCTTTGTTTCTGTACAGTATTAGATTACAGGTGTTGGTGTTGATAGAAATGATATTTGATGTTTAACTCGTGTCTCTGCTGAATGAGAACTGGTTCACTAATACTTTTAATGTCCATGTAAGATGGAAACAAAGAGCTGCTTCCTGTTTCATCACTTCCTGTTTCACGTTGAAGATCATAAAAACATTCATACCTGCCTGATAAGAGTCAAACACACAAACCTGCAGCATGTTTCATTAAACACAGTTAGAATGATTCTAAATGTTTTATTTAGACCCGAGTGAGTCAAAAACACTTTAAATCTTAAGCTACCAGCACGTCTTCACTGGAATGATCTGAAGCACATCAAGATGATAAAACAATCAGGAGCTACTCAGAGAAGGCTGTCCTGTGAAGACCCCAGATCACTGTGGAGTGATGTGACTCCATGTTAAACTGCAGAATTAAGTTGATTTGTTTAAGAAACACGTGCACAGAGAACATCTTCCCTTCTACCTCTGATGGATCAGAGATTAGACAGCAAATGAATCACACTGGAAGAAGAAAACAATAGGAGAGTCATGTTGAATCAGAAGCATCAGAGATGCTTTGCAGCCTCCGCTCTTCCAGAACAATAGCAAGTGAATATAAATCACATGCAGAAGTAAACATATGACAGGACAGATAACCATAAAGAAGCAAAAGAAAGAGGGGGAGGAGTTCTGGTTGGAAATACCAGTGAAGGCGACGGTTCGGCTCTCCTGCTTGTTCAAGAGTCATATCTCAGAGAAAGTGACAGCAGAGACCTGCCTGCTGGAGCAAAGCAGCGACTTGCTGCTGGATGCTGCAAACATAAAGAAAACTTAATGGCTTGTCTTCTTTTCTCCTGCAGACTTATGACTCTAAAGTAAAGGAAACTATAAAAGCACTCAGAGAGCGCAGACCTCCACCAAGTGGACATAGAAAGTACTATGTCTGTATCCCTAAAAAAAATCCTGGATCCAGATGGTAATCTGGATCACCCCCAAAATCTAATCAATTCTTCCTTGAGTCATTTCTGACCTTTCCTGAAAGTTAGTTTTTGAGTTATCCTGCTAACAGACAGACAGACAGACAGACAGACAGACAGACAGACAGACGGAGGTTACTGACCAGCCACAGAGGTAAAGAATCAAACATGCATCCAGTCTAACTTCTATCTCTGTTCTGTTTGTTTTTCAGCATCAGGTTTTTTATTTCACACTCTTGATGATAAGTTAATAATTTATTGAGATCAGGTGAAATTAACCAGCTGCCATTCTGTTCTCATCAGCGTTCAGGAGAGTTTCCAACATCGTGGCTGAAGATAAAACAGATTTTATTCAGAACTTAACAAGAATGAGTCTGTTTGGAGGATTTTCAGCTGTTTTAAAACCAAACAGGTTCATTTGTCATGATGTCAGAGGTTAACGTGTGAACTGCAGGTTTCATGTGCTGCAGAGAACAGCTGCACTGTGTTGTAGTTAAATGATCAGTAGTTTGCATTATGTTCTTCAAAATAGTGATGAGCAGGGAATTAAAATACACAAATTAAAATAATTATTATGACTGATGTTTTGAAAAGTGGATGTTTTTTTTGTTTTATTTTATATCCAGCACCTGGTCGTAAGATACTGTGATCATAAAGTGCATGGTCCTTTTCAGGCAGGGCTGCATTTTTTAGCATAACATCTCACACATAATTCAATGTATTTCCTATAGTTTTATTTTTAAAGGAAATTACTTCTAGAATTTGTGCACAGCTTTACACTGATCCACTGGACTGGTGCACATAAAGGAAATAAATAGACCCTGTGAGAATGAAGGTCTGAGATGTTGATATGTCATAAATTTTCCTTTTTAAGCATTAGAAAATAAAATAAGAATTTATTTGTTTTTTATTTTTTACCATTGACTGTGTGTATGTCTCACCAGAGACTGGAAACTGAAGCAACAGCATGACAGAGGTCAGACATTCCTTAACAGGAATTTCCAACCATACTGTAGTCTAATGGGGAAGGAGGTTGTCCTCTTATTGAGAGGTTGGTGGTTTGATTCCCGGTCCCAGCAAGCCATGTGTTAAAGTACCTCTGGGCAAGATAAAACAGTCCCCAGGGCACCATAACAAAGGCAGCGCTCTGCTCTCCAGGGATGGGTTTAATGCAGAGAACAAACTTCCCCTTTCCCCAAACGAAGGATCAATAAAAATCAATATATCCAAAATAAAAAATAATCCCCCAGTGGAAATTTCATCCAATTCATCTGTGTGGTCACACACCAAATCTCTACAAAGTTTTTAAAAGGTTCACAAGGACACACTTTCTTTCCACAGAAAAATATTGAAACTAAATTCACAGATTAAAATTTAAACCTGAGTGTACGTGTAAGAGCAGCTTGACAGGAATCACCTCAGCAATCAATTCACATTTCAGCTCAAAAAGACACTAAAACAGAGAAGAAGAAGCCAGCAGGAGGGTGATCCTCCAGCATTAGCAGCTCATGAATAACTGTCTGTGCCAACGGGCAGAGATTACCAGATAATGTTTTCATGTACTATCAGGGAGAAACTTACTACACTCTCCATTCTAGCTCCAAGGCAAAAGTTGAGCATGCCCACGCTGAAGAAACTGATTTTTTTTCTGCAGTTCTACAAAGATGAGTATGAAGAGTAATAACCCCTCACTGTTTTATTCTATTCCAACTGCTGGGAAGAAAAACACGAACCACTGAGAGAAAAGGACAAAACAAGATGCAAACTGACAGCATGAAACAGACTCCTGCATAATAAAACCATCTTAAATACTGCAGGAAAACGTGTGAAAACAGGCATGAAAATTAGTTTTCTAGTGTAATGAGCTTATTTTAGATCTACAAAACTCTGAATGAGAAAATTCTTTGTTGGTTCTAAATAAATTGTTTTTAACAACTCTGACAAACGTGAGTGTGGAACCAGAACTGCACCTACATGAATCTGACTTCTGATAATTAGCAAGAAAAAATACAAAATACCAGGAAATATTCATAGTTATTGAAAGATTTGTTTACGAGACTAAATTAAGATGTCGACCAAAAAGTAATTCATGTTTAATGATAACTGAAGATCAGCTGATCACCTCCACTTAATTCTTCATTTTTGCTAGAAGTTTTCCTGTTAAAATTTTCAGACAAACAAGTTACAAATACTGACTTTAGCCTCTGTAAAAACAAACTTTTCATTTTGCAGCTGTTGAACATTTCATGTGTTCCTTTTTCCACAATCAGTAACTCCGATCTTTTATCTTGAATCAAATCTTTTATCTTCAGTAAAGCCAAAAATAACCTCAAAAATCATTTCTGTTGAAATGCTTTTCCTCTGGTTTCTGTGTGTTTTTGCTGATAACACCAGCGTGCCGTGTTCACCATGACTTGTGATTTTAATCAGATGTACCTTCCAGCAAATGCAGCTCCCTCATTAGTATTCAGTGCATTCACCTCGGTGCACTGCTGGCTGCTCTCGTTCCCACTTGCAGCGCTGTCTTCTTCACTGTAGGATATGATACATAATGCATGTACTCCAATAACTCCCCACCTTCTTCCTCTTTTCCTTGTGCTCCTCTATCTGCTCATCCTGAGATCCACAGAGAATAATTGGATAAAGGTTGGAGTCTGAACACAAAGTAGGAAAGAGAGATGGATTACCTGAAAATCCAGCCAATGAACTGACCACAAGAAATCAGCTCTTATGCAAATGTCGTTTATATCAACGTAACTCGCCCCATGACAAACTCCTGAGGATGAAATGATGAAGTAGGTGGATGAAAATAACATCAGGCTTATTCAGGTAACTTCCACCATGTTTACAGTGTTCTCTGTCCTTTCAAAATCTAACAGTGTGAAGCAGGTTTTTTTTTTTTTTTGAATAAATAATGAATCAGCATTGGGTCAGACAAGTCATAGAAAATGAAATACAGTGAAGAAATGTGAGCATACAGACAGCAGCTTCACAGGAGGGTTTAATTCAAAAACTTTCATATGCATATTTTCAGGACTTTTATTTTGACAGATTAGAAGGAAGTAAAGCATGTGCATGGATGAAACCTTTATTCTGCTACTTTATTTGTGGGCAGTTGTTTTTCATGTAAATTTATCCCAAAACTCATTAATATATATGTAAATTTACATAAAGACAGAGTTTTAACAGTGAACGTCTGACAGTTCTCAGAACTTTGTAATAGTTTCTCCTGCTTCCATGTTGATGAAGTAGTTCCACCTTGATGCAGCTTAAACAGTAACACTGAGTAGTACTAAAGTGATGACATGTAATCAGAGATAATACTAGAACAGATTATTGGTACTTTTAAAATGTATAAACACAACACACATGTAAACACAAATTTTTATGTAACAAGCTTTATTTTAAGTTTTAGTTTAGTGAAGCATTTTTTTTATAAATCAAATCATCTTTTTGTGCCACAGAATAACGTGTTGCTGCATTTCACCTGCTTGTTGTGTAAAAAGAAACGTGTTTTTTCCTGTATCAGTGTGACGCTCTGAGATTCAACCTGTTTAATCCTTCAACCAGTTACTGACAATAACTAGTATTATCAGGTTGGATTCTAACAGATGGTACTTGATGGTACTTTATATACGTAGATAGATAAAGACACTGCTGGTTCTCATTTGTCTTCCTTTTCTCTCAGACTCTCTATTGGTCTGTTGCTGTGAACAGCCGTTATGTGGCGACTAATTTCCTTCAGCTTGGAAAATCCATTTTCACACTTTGCTCCTCCTCCTTTTCTCTGTGTCACCCCCCCCCCTCCACCAACATCTTCCCTTTCAAATAAACCTCCTCAATCTGCAGCAACAACAGAGCCTCTCTGGTTTTAATCCTACTGTTGAGCTCATGCTCGGCTGCACCGCCGACACCAGATTCAACGTGGGTCCAGTTAAAACAATCCTCAGACAGATGATGGTGAACATGTTTCATGTTCACTATGAAAACTATCTCTGTGCTGCATCTTCTGGTGAATCAGTGCACCATCAGCTGGTTAGACGCGTCTTTACTCAAACTTAAAACTACTAAATTACAACATGCAGATTTCAGTCGAATCACAAAAAAGCACCAACCAACTACATATTTCTGCTGAAATCTGACTGACAGATAAATTTGTTGAAATAACTATAATTTAGCTCTCAGAGCTGAATGTTGCTTTAATAACATTTAAAAAAATTGTACTTTAAGGTAGAAATAAGTGATGCCATTATGCAATAACTAATACCTGGTAAAGTCTCTTTAAAATGAGTATTCCTTAAAGTTTAAACAATGTTAAAGTCTATTTATGCCTAGTCTGGTAACTGGGTTTATTTTTTAGGCTAGTCATAATATTAATATACAAACCTTCAGCATTTGAAACATTTATTGCCTCACACATAGATATTCTTTCCATTTTTTAGTTCCTTCTTTCCTAAAGAAGGAAATCCTGAAAGCCACCAGGATGTGATTATATTACAGCAGACGTTTACAGATAAGATCAAGAGAGAAAAAACTCAAACTGTTTCGTTACGTTTTCTCTTCTTCTTTGATTTTTTACAAAAACTGCAGTGAAATAAATAATAGACAGAAAAAATAGACAAAAAATGAAAGTTTTCCATCTTTTTTCTTGGTTACCAGAGAGAAAAGGTCTTCCCACATCATCATCAGATGTCTGCAAAGGAGCAACAATAATGACACCGGTGCTTCTGTGGAAAACTCTGACACTTTTAACTAGGAGACGGGGAGGAGTAACACTCTGAAGAAAGATGCTGGAGGCAGAGGCTTTTCTCCAGGTGGACAGAAACACTCTCCTCATTAGAAACCATTCAAAAGAGATTCTGATGCTCCAAAAAAACAAAACATAAAAAACATGATACAAACACACGAGCTCAGCTGTCACAAAACTGTAGGGAAACAGCACAATAGAATAATTAGAGCTCTGTTCCCCCATCTGACATCAGACTCACAGGAACAAGAAAACATTCGGCGAACACAGACAGCACAACCAGGAACACAGGAAGAGCTTAAAACCACCGCGTGTTACCAGTGAATACCTCCACACAGAAAACCAGGGGATGGAAACATGGTGGGTAATTACTTTCATAATGAAGAACTTCTCAGCTGCAGCAGGAGACGAACAAAGAAACTACTAAACATTAAAAAAAACTGAGATCAGAACTTCACCTGAAGGTTTGGCTCCATGTCAGAGGTCATTTCCTGTCGGCCAATCAGTTACCAGCGCAGGCTTATTAACACCCAGATAGGTAAAGGACTTTGATCTCTCCACCTCTACAAAATCATGTCTCACCTTCATGGTCAATCTGATTTAACCTCTTTATAAAATGTGTTTTTCAACTTCAGATAAAAGAAACTTGTTCAACATTTTTCCTTTTAATGATGTATAACAGTGAACATGTTGGTTAAAACTGTTGTATTTGTGAACTGCAGCTGAAGTCACTCTGAGTAAAAAGTCAGTTTCTGTTATACAGTTTTTTTCTTTAATCACGACATGCAGTTAACTCACTAAATAAATCGTCATGTCCAGACTGAAGAACCTGAAGCTTTAACAATCCAGACTTCAAGGTTCTGTAAATCTAAAACAGCTTTAGATTTGAGTGAATTGGGGTTTTGTCACATGTCCGTCCTTCATGCTGCAACCAAGTTGACATTATTCTGCTTGAAAGCAACATGCTTGACGGCCCTCTGGGCTCTGCACAGCGCACTGTGTCTCCACTTTAGCACACCATGTAGCTCAGGGACAGCCCTGCACGTAGGCTACACAGAAAGCTCAGCTCATTGTGCAAAAGATGCATCCCATAATGCTTCAGTGTCTTACTCTCTGGGCTCAGATCCAGACCGGTCCAGTTTTACACAGTTTGATCGACTCAGCTGCTGCAGGACAAACATTTCTAGGATTTTTCAACAAGTGGAGCAGAAAACACAAAGACATGAGCGTCAATACAAACAGTATTAACGTGACTTTATTATATAAAACCTGTTGAATCCAGACTGATTGAGCTGTTTGTGCAATCAGAAAGTGTAAGATGGATGTTTGTCCTGCAGGAGTGCTGATCTATAACCTAACGTGACAGAAAGGTTTCTGATGACTCACACACGAAACATCAAAGAGGGGAAAAGCAGTTTTATGTGGCGTTATGGTGCAGCGGTTTTATGTGGACTGTTATTTACATTAAAGCTGCTGTTCTGTTGAGTAAAACGAGAATAATTTATTTTTATGGTGGAGTCGAGACAAATGCTACTAATGGAAGCGACACTGCCCACTCATGCAGCCATAACATTTGGAAATGGATTCTGTAATGCTCATTGTCATGCACTTCATGCAAAAAGGAAAGTGAGATAAAGACTGAAATGGAGAAGCAGAGAGCGTAAACAAAGACTGCGTGAAAAAGCAAATTGGAGGATGAACAGTTTAGCAAATGAGCTGACAATGAGACTTTCACCATCTCCATCCTCCCAGGGATCCTGCAGCAAATAGAAAAACACATGCTGTCATGATAGCATCCATCAGGTGGGAGCTGATGAAGAAGAAGAAGACTTGTCACATGGAAACTGTGTCAACTAAGTTCAAATCCTCACAGTCCGTTGGTCACGTCATCAAACCATGTGTTCAACACTCTTATATGACACCATGATTTATCATCCTGAAAGAGGATCATCATCAGCTTCATCTGTCTCACGTCTGATTGATGGAGTGTTCAAAACATCAACATCCACCTGGTTGTTTCCTGTAGAGGTCATGACCTTCATCTCTCCTGCATCTTTACCTGACATGCACCGTGTTTCATTAGACCAGAACTGAAGTAAAGTTCCCACATCACGGCCTTATTCAATACAGATTCATCACTGAGTCTGACTTTCATCCAACTACCGACCGTCTCTATCTGCTTCTCTGCTTCTTCAGTTTGACTCGTTTTGTTCCAGAAACCTGTTTCAGCTCCTTTCCTGCCAGTCAGCTTAATGTTTAGTAAAAGTCTTTTAAAACTCTTATAGAAATGTATAACAGTCTGTTCAATAGTTATTCTTTATGTTTGATATTGAAGAATTAAAGTAAAATTCCAGATGTTGCATAATGAAATACACCGTAACAAGTCAAGTTAAGTGGTGTGTTCAGTGTGAGTCGACATACGCAGGCTCATACAAACAGCCTTCAGAGTCACATTTCTATGAAATAAGACTGTGTGAGTCTCTGTGGGTGGAGAGCTGGTCATTATGTCACCTCAGCTGCTTGAGCATCTTCAGAGGTTAAAATGTCGACTGCACTGTGTGACTTCAATCTGTCAAACTGCTGCTTGAACTCAGGGAAGCTTCGACTCAGAGTCTAATCTAATCTTCAGTGTAATCCACTGCTTTCCCAGCAGCACCATCTGCACCCACCGCACAAGTCGATTTGCTGTATTAGAAATATATTTGAAAAAAAAAAAAACAGCCTAGAAGCAGCTGAAGGTTGAATTTAGTAAGTTAAAGTGCAGCAAAGACACACTTTGATTCAACTGACCTTAAACTGAACTGGACTTTTCTTATTTATCACTTGTTCCCATTGGAGGAGATAAACATACAAAATGTGTCAAAACTAAACATATTCATTGAAAATGTATGTTCATGTTGTTCATGTTGTATTTAAACATTTAAAAGCTTTTAGTGAACTTCCTGTCTGTGATGCTGCTTCTGAATGAAAGGAAGAAGCTGTTTGACTGACAGTTCAGTGGTGAAGGACACCAGGCGCTCATCGCAGACCAGATGTTAGCCTTGTCTCACGTGAGTATAAACATCTAGTTACTCAAACAGCAACAAAATAAACTGTGACCTTCAGATCTTTGTTTACAGTTATATTTATTTCATGGATTTGTTGAGTTTATGTCCAGTTTTCACTTTAGTCAAGTGAAGGAATCATCAAATAATACAACTAGAAAAGCATTCAGAGAGCGCAGACCTCCACCAAGTGGACATATTGTAGAAAGTACTATGTCTGTATAAACAAAAAAAATTCCTGAATCACCCCCAAAATCTAATCAATTCTTCATTGGGTCATTTCTGACCTTTCCTGAAAATTTCAACAAAATCCATCTATTAGTTTTTGAGTTATTCTGCTGACAGACAGGAAGACAGACAGACAGACAGACAGACAGACAGACAGACAGACAGACAGACAGACAGACAGACAGACAGACAGACAGACAGACAGACAGACAGACAGACAGACAGACAGACAGACAGACAGACAGACAGACAGACAGACAGACAGACAGACAGACAGACAGACAGACAGACAGACAGACAGACAGACAGACAGACAGACAGACAGAAAGACAGACAGACAGACAGACAGACAGACAGACCCTGATGAAAACATTACCTCCTTGGCGGAGGTAATAATGGGAAGAAGTAGAAATAGAAAACTTTATTTGTCTGACCCTGACAGGATAATAAAAATACTTCAACAGGACTCCTCATCATCTTTATAAACACACAAATAAAACAGTAAAAGATCTAAAACCACATGTAGCTGAACTAAAATCACCCACATTGAAACTTAAAAGACTCGTTATAAAAACATTTAAGAAATTAAGAAAATGTCTGAATGAAACTGGAATTAATCTGAAACATTTATGGATTTTATTACAACTTGTTCAGGTTAGAATTCACTTACTAAAAAATATTCTCTCCCACTTTCTAAACTCAGATAATCTCATGTTGAGAAACGATGAAGTTAAAACCATCATTAGGAGGAATCTGATAAAACTCTGCAAGATTTAAATGGTCAATGTTCAGAATCTGAATATAACGGTGAAGCTGAATATTTATAGACAGAGTTTTAGATTGTAAAGTGGTTTGTTTTTTCTCTCTCTCTCTCTCTCTCTCTCTCTCTCTCTCTCTCTCTCTCTCACACACACACACACACACACACACACACACACACACACACACACACACACACACACACACACACACACACAAGTGTGTTTTGTTATCCTTATGGGGACCGTCCATTGACTTCCATTGATTTTAGTAACTAGATTTATACCTAACCCAAACCCTTTTACTAACCTTAACCATTACTGATCTATAACTAACCCTAAGACTAACTAAAACTCTATTCACACCATACCTATAAACCTAACCCCTAACCCTAAAAAGGGGAGTCCCCCTCATGGGGACCAGGCTTCGGTCCCCACAAGAACCCTCGGACCCCAGAAAGATAGTAAAAGTCAGGAAACTGGTCCCCAGGAGGTCAGAAATACAAACCCACACACACACACACACACACACACACACACACACACACACACACACACACACACACACACACACACACACAAATGTGTTTTGTTATCCTTATGGGGACCGTCCATTGACTTCCATTGATTTTAGTAACTAGATTTATACCTAACCCAAACCCTTTTACTAACCTTAACCATTACTGATCTATAACTAACCCTAAGACTAACTAAAACTCTATTCACACCATACCTATAAACCTAACCCCTAACCCTAAAAAGGGGAGTCCCCCTCATGGGGACCAGGCTTCGGTCCCCACAAGAACCCTCGGACCCCAGAAAGATAGTAAAAGTCAGGAAACTGGTCCCCAGGAGGTCAGAAATACAAACCCACACACACACACACACACACACACACACACACACACACACACACACACACACACACACACACACACACCAGTAACAAGAAGTTAGTCTGATCTCTTACTGAAAGTAGGAACATAGTTATTGTTTGTTCTGGAGAAAATAAGAACATTTTAACTCTGTAGTTTTATGACATATTTTATGTTATTTTTGATAGTCAGTAATCAGACAGTTATATGAAGAAACTGTTTGACAATCAACTGGAATCACAACAAACAGAATCTCTCGTGTGAGAAGCTTCATTTACCAGTCAGATATTCCCCACCTGTTTCACTAAATCACTTCTTTAGAAAGGAAACAGACGTCTCAGCAGCAGACATGTTGAAGTGATTTACAAAGTAGGATGCTTTAGATATAAAGTAGCATCATTTTCAAAGACAAGACTCTCTGCTGAGCTGAACTATTGACGTCTGGATTGGTGTGTTTCCACTCCGTCTGAAGTGCAGCTCCTCATAACCGTGACTGTCTGCAGCTCAGCTGGAGTCTCAGGTCAGCTGATTTTAAAAACCTGGGTGACGTGACGTCTGCATGTTTACAGGTTGTCAGCAGTGGTCGTGATGATGGCGAGGCACCTCCATAATGAATGAAAGGAAAAGTTTTTTTATTTACTTTTTTAGAACTTCCAGTCCCACCTGCTTTTATCCTGAACGAGCTTTTTGTTTTTTGTTGCCTGCCACAAGGTGGAAAGTTGGTTGATAACATTTTACTCTGATTTGTGTGATGAGAGCGTGTGTTGGATAGATTATAGTGAGAATTTGTAAAATCTTCAGTGGATAAACATCTAAAACTCCTTAACTTCAGGCTCCATATTAAGATGGTGGACTCAGACACAGAAACAGCTAAAACTCTGTCACTATAGTTCATGATGGTATCTGAACATCTCCATCAGATCATACGAGTTCTAACAGATCAGCTGTGACTCCATGAACAGAAGCTGAACTGGGTTTAGGATGACAGGTGGAGGCAACATGTTCTCCTTCAGAAATGTTCTGTATCTGCCTGAACGTTGGTGCTGAGTAATTACAGTCAGTTATGAAACACACAGAGTTCATCTCAACACTCAGACTGTGGACTGAACTGTAAACAAACATAATGAGATAAAAGGTCAAGATGGAATTAACCCATTAATAAAAAACAATCATGAGCCACATGCAAAGTATCATCACAATTACAGGCAGCATTAATGAAATAACTTATATATATATATATATATATATATATATATATATATATATATATATATAGTTGGTGGTTTTATCACACATCAGTGAAGAAAACTCTCATTAAATAATGAACCATTGTGTTACATCTGGTCCTGATTAACACACTTAATCTTATTTTTCTCCTTTGTGTTACTGTGTTGTGTAAATGGAGATGTTGTCTCTGCTGATCTGTGATTGGACCCGGGTTGGACTGATTAACTTCTGTTCAGAATAGAATTAGTGCTCATTAATACAGTGTGAGTGTGTGTTTTTGTCTTTGTCCCTTCGAGCATCTGGTCAGTGACGAATGAAGACTCTGACTGTCCTCTTCTCCTCATTAGTGTCTCACTCCAGCAGCAGCTTTTATGTCTTTAACTGCAGTAAAACTCAGAACAACAAACACAGCAGGTTCTAACGTTTGTCTTGTTTTCATTTGACAGAACAATGATTTAATATGAGTCGTCCACAAGAGCTCACAACGACGTTCAGCTGTTCAACAGCTGGTTCTTCTACATGCTTCAGTGTTTTTTAAGATGTTTATTTGCTATCCAGACACACAGAGCTCTATCAGAGTCATTGCAAAAGAGTTACCAAAATTTAAACATAAAGATTCTAAATCACAGAAAAATGTGGTCATTTCTAAAACATCAGATGATGCTCATTCTGAATGTTGGTGGCAGGAAACAACACGGTTCTTCAGGAACAACCAGAGACAGAACACTGATGGCAAAACAAAACATTTTGTAATAAATACGTTACTTTTCTTCACAAAAACATAAACAACATCTGTCTTAGAGCCTGTCCACAAGCACACAGATACGTATTTTATATAAAGAAACATACAACCTTTCCTTTGGACTTCTGGTTTGTTTCGTAATTCCAGTTCAGGGATTTTTTCACTGACAATGTTCTCCAAAAAGGTTCTGATGCCATGAGAAGATCACAGGCCACGTTCTGAGGTTCATTTCTCTTTATTTTCATGTTTATTGTAATTCTTCTCTGGAAAAAAACTCTCTGATTTCCTGTCAAATCAAGATGGTTTAGTAAAACAACATGTTATTATAACGGCATCCTGCTTCAAGAAGGAAATATTTATGTTATTTTGCATCTGTAGTAACAGAAGATATGAGTTATCTTATTGTTCCTCCTGTCTGGTCATGTTGTTAACAAGTTACTGGTTTTAGTCAGACTGGATTTCACAAAAATAATAATAAACATGGACAAAGTTGTTTTTTTTGTTTTTTTTGTTTTTAATGAACTCTGAAATCTTCCTTTTTCCTTTTGACTCTGGAAACTGTAGAAAAAATGTTTCTGCAGCAGGTTTGTGTTAAAACTGAAACATTCCTCCGCAGGTCCCAGTTTTTACACCATGTATGATCTTATTTTACATGAAATATGTCAAAATCCTTTGATGTTTAACACCCCCCCCCCCCCCAACACGGCATATAGCAGCTGATGAAGTAAAGTTTTGAGTCGTTGGGTAAACTAACTGACTGTTTGAGTAAAAACTGATCTAACATCTTGACGGACAGGTAAAAGCGAACTGACCTTCAGTTCTTTGACAGCTACAACTCACTACTGTTTACTTCCTGTTTACATCTCCGTGGAGCGGCTGCTGCTGCCTTGTATCGTGTTTTAATATGTGCTGCTGCCTTTAACAGCAGCTTGATCTTCTCCCAGATTACAAGCGTTGATATTTGCTCTCAGATGAGCTCCAGCTTCAGACATGTGTCTTTTTTGTCGTTTATTAAATAACTTTGATGTTACATGTGTTGGATGTGACGCTGAGAGCTTGTTGTGGGTCGGGACTTCAGATCACTTTAAAAAGCAAACTTTAAATCAAAGTGTAAATCCTTGCTCTGTCCTCTCCTTGACCATTTTATAACATACATTTATCATCATTTCATAACCTCCACTCGACCTGCGCATGTACATAAACCAATACAATGTAGCATAAAATTTCAATTTTCCTTCACCTTGAGGCTCATCATAAAGCCTCGACGCCGCAGGTGAAATCGTTTACCCTCAGCGTGATAACCTTCTCTGCTCTTCAAAGATAAACATGGATCTCTGTAAGTCGAGCAAACAGACAGTTTAATGAGGGAGACCCAATGAGATCAACAATGTTTCAGTTTTACAGCGTGCAATGATAAACCTAAAAGATGTTACCTCATCTGATTTATAATCCAAGAATAAAATGTGTCTTATGTGTCTTTTGATTGAAATGTTGGACATGAAAATACATTATGTGGTTTGAAACAGCTAATTTAGGTTTTGTTTTTGTTATTATTTGCTGCCCAAAGGTGTGTGTGTGTGTGTGTGTGTGTGTGTGTGTGTGTGTGTGTGTGTGTGTGTGTGTGTGTGTGTGTGTTGATGAGATCTCATTATTCTCTGTCCTCTGTGTCAGTGTGACTTCCAAGTTTTAATACAGCTTCATATTCTGATCTCAACCTTTTTCTTGTCTGTTTTTATAAACATGATGATTTAAAGCAGAACTAAGTAAGTTTTGCTCTCGCTCTCCCCCTACTGGTCCCCTGTGAAAGCTCACTGTCGTAACGTTCCCCCGCCGCCGCCACAGACCCCCCCCTCACCCCCTCCACCCCGCCGCCGCAGACCCCCCCAACAACAACGCGCAGAGAACGCTTTTGCAAGAAGAAAGAAAAACAAAACCAAGAAAATATCTCGACAGGTGAGTATTATTGTCATCTTTGCGCTCCTAAGGGTGGCGTTGCTAACAACGGCAAGGGCTTCATGCTTGTATTTATGTACGTGAGTGTGAGTGCCGTAAAGCAGGTTTGTTCTCGCGAGATTAGTCGGGTCCGATCCACTGAAAGTTGCAAGTGCTGCTTTCAGGACACAGACCCCGGAGGGAGGGGAGGGACCCACGAATCACCCCGCCAAGTCCTTGTTTACCCCCACAGGGACTCTAGAAAACATTTATTGAGGTGAAAAAACTTACTTAGTTCTGCTTTAAATTGCAGCACTTTAACCAAAATTTTATTATATTTTTAGGCAGAAAGATGGAATCAGATAAATTTAAATATTTCTTCTTAACATATACAGTTATTTCTGTTTGTTCCTCCAAACTCTCCATTTTCTAATTCCTCTCTTCCTTTTCCTCTTCCTCTGTGCATCTCTTCCTCTGTGCATCTCTTCCTCTTCCTCTGTGCATCTCTTCCTCTGTGCATCTCTTCCTCTGTGCATCTCTTCCTCTGTGCATCTCTTTCTCTGTGCATCTCTTCCTCTTCCTCTGTGCATCTCTTCCTCTGTGCATCTCTTCCTCTTCCTCAGTGCATCTCTTCCTCTTCCTCTGTGCATCTCTTCCTCCTCCTCTGTGCATCTCTTCCTCTGTGCATCTCTTCACCAGGCATAATTAATCGCCCACAGACTGCTGTTTACACAGTCTGATGGTTTGAACAGAGGGAAGAATCTCTGAGGCAAAACTCAAACTTCCTGCATCAGTAAAGTAAAAGTGTTTGACTCCCAGTGAGTCCTGCTGGAGGAAGTTAATTGTCATATTTTGGAATTTTAACATATTTTGAATGCTATTTATTTTTATTTAGGATTAAAGAACCTAGTTAAAACATCAGGGCTGATCAAAGTTTTGAACATACAGGAAGTCCCATCTCGGCTACGAGGCAACATGTGAACAACTCCTTCATGTGCAGCTGCATGTTTAGAGTCATAGTTATATTTGAAAGTATTATTTTACTCCCAAACAGTGACTTCAAACTCTTTTCACACACTCTGATACTTGGTGAGTTGGTTTTCACTGAGCGGTAATACTGAGGTAGAACTGATGGCTCTTCTGAGCTGAAAACTGAACCAGTGCAGATCAGGTTGTCATGGAAACATGGCTGTCGGTTTGTCTGTCTAACACTAAAACAGACAGTGACTCAACTAAACTAAACTAAGACACTGCACCATGAGGTCCTCATAAACACTGATAACACTAATCAATCACAGTATTTACAGAAACTTTAGTTTCTAAAATATTTGAAATGTTTAAATTCAGTCAGAGGGATGATTTATTTAAGAGAATCTGTAGAAAAGTTTCACCATCCAACCTGGTTCTTTGCTCCTTCTCAGTCCATCTGTGATGAGTAATCATTGCAACAAAAGCAGCTGGTCTGAATGAATACTCAATTCTGATTGGCTGCAGTGTATTTATTAACATAGGTCACCTGTAAAGATGTTAAATAGTTGTCTGTCTTTGTGTCTTGCTTACATTACTTTCTTGATAATATTTATAAAAACAACTTACTTGCTTGATACACATTTAATGATCAGACTAAATGTTTGGATCATATTTCTTGCAATAAAAATAATTTAGGAAAATATCTGTTTCTTTGAAATTAAATTTAGGATCATCCTCTGGACACAAGAGCACTAGGATGTGCACGTGTCCTCTGAAAGGACCCTTTGTATCACCTAATAACATTAATCAATCATCTCACTTCCCTCCACGGATCAGGCCTAATACAACAGCTGCAGATGGCCAGAGCCCGTTACCATGGCAACGTGTTACAACAAGAGACATTAAATCATTCACTCAACTGCTTCTTGTGAAAAACTTTTAATGGTGTAAAACCAAAATTAATGTATTAATAACTGATTTAATATTTATTTATTTTGTAAGTGACCATGGATAATGTCCAACAAAGTGTCCATTATCAGAAATAATGTCTCCATGTCGTCCATTAATTTCTGATAATGGACACCTTGTTTGGTCTCAAAAGAAAAAAAAATATTTGATGCAACATAAAAACTCAACATTGTGCTCCATGAAGGATACGGTGCTTCTTCTTCACCTCGTCAGCTGATGTTTTCTACAGCTGTAAAAAACTCAACATAAACCTCACAAAGTTACTTAGAAAAGCTTCAATATTCATAAATGTGAAAACAAGGTGCAGAAGAAAACTGGTGTTGAGTACAAGCAGTGGAGGTGAGATATGACTTTAAAATGAGCAGAATGATTAACAGATTGACAACAACAAGGATGCTGCAGTTCGATTAGTGAATGTTCAGCCTGCTGCCTGCATCATCCTGCCTCAGCAGATTTGAAATAAATCCGTGGGTTTAGATTCTCAGGTGAAGCATTGTTTTCATCGACAAACAGCTCATCAATCCCACACAGAGCTGAGCTGCCAAACCCTCAGTGATCTGCTCCACTTGTTCCCAGGTGGCGTGTCATTAGTGTTGTCATTCTGATGTCGTTTCCCTGCACCAGTTGTGATTTATTAACATACGGAGATAAAACCAGACAGGTGTGGAGCTCCAGTCGGTGAGGACACCAAAGCTTACTTCCTGAAAGGATCATTTTGCTCTTTTAAAGGGGGATGAGTGGAGTATCTAGGATCTGTCAGTGTCTTACCTTCAGCTGATAGTCAGAAGGATCTCAGTTTGGAGAATCAGGGAGGAATTCTCACAGTAACAGCTCATCAGAGCTGGAACTGTTCAACAATGATTGAAATCATCTAAACGTTCAGATCAATCACTCCTGATTGAAGTATAAAAATACCTGTGTAACAGAGTTAAAAAGGTTTTTGGAGATGTATGTTTTTATTTTGTATTAAGATTATTTAAGTGTGATTTTTATCATCTTCTTTTTGTATTTTATTTTGAAAAACCAGGAAGTGCATCCCACTCTGTGCCTTTCGGCCCCTGTGACTTCCTGTTCCTCACAAAGTAGTCTGGCGTTGTGAGGGATCTACAAATGTTGTTGCTACCAGAAGACGTTTGAGTGTTTATCATATCTCCTGCAGGTATAAGGAAGAATAAACGTCTGTCTTCCATGTTGAAGTAGCGTTACACCTGCCAGTGTGACAATTTATCTACAGAATCATTATCAACCATAACACATTATTTATTTATGACTATCATTTTAATGGGATTTTTGGTCATCACTAAACTCACGCTTTGTTTTGTGACCCACATTCTGGTTCTGACCCAGTACTATATTAGTACTATCTCTTTTACATGAGGAAGTTGTTCATATTGTTGATATTTTTAACTGAATTGTTCATGTTGTTACATGTGCAATATACAGTATAAATACAGTAAATATTAAGATTCAGTTCTGAGTTTGAAACATGTCTTTAATGTGCAATAAAGAGTTTCAACAAATCTGTTCACAATATTTTATCAAACAAAACAAACAAACAAATGTTTTTAGTTGTATTTATTGACTCTGTCACATGATGAAATCACACAGATATATTTTAATCTGGAGAAAAGAGGCGGAGTTTCAGTGAGCTAGAAGGTGACCATCAGATTCATCCCCATCCATCAAACTCTACATTCATGGTTCTGTTTTCTTTCACATGGAGTCTGTTTGCTGTTTGTTTACAGCAAGTGAAGATTTGAACAGTAAAAATGATTTATATATTTATATGTTTCTAACTTGTCTGTAGTTCAGCCGGTGAGTGTGTGAGTGAAGCTGTTAAAACAAAGTTCCTGTCAGACACAAGTTGCTCCTGCAGTCGTCACACTGTACTGAACTCCTGCTGTGTCGATACAAATGAGCAGTAAGATGATGAATGTTGTTGTCATTTCTACACAACGCTGCAGTTCTGCCTGAAAAGGAATCAATGTGATCCCCTCGAGACCCATTCTGCTCTCAATAACCCTGTTACAGCGCTAATACAGTGTCCGCAGCATGAGAATACCTCACTCACTCACTCACTCACTCACTCACTCACTCACTCACTCACTCACTCACTCACTCACTCACTCACTCACTCACTCACTCACTCACTCACTCACTCACTCACTCACTCACTCACTCACTCACTCACACATGTTTGATAAACTCCATAACTATAAAGATAAAAGAGTAATACACATGAAACACACTCTTTTTTGTATTTTATTCATTTTATTTCAAACATAGAATTTTATTTATGTTCACTTTTTGGTCATTACAATTCTTGTTTGAAAGGGATGTAGGCAGAAGTAAAAAAAAAAAACCTTTTTGCACATTAAAATTTAAAGAAAATGTATAAAAGTTGAAAATGTTTAAATTAATTAATAAGAAAAAGAACATTTTATAAGTATAATCTATATTTCTGCAGCTTTGTGCACATTTCCCATCAACACAGCTGACTGATTTCTTGTTTTTGTTCCTCCTTCAGGTTTTAATCCTCCAACCAGTCCAGACTCAGTCTGTGATTAAAAAAGTAAATAAATGGACTTTTTATGTCTTGAGCTTAACGTCTCTGCTCACATTTTGTCTCAAGTTAAAAAAATTACACAGTACTTTCTAAAGTTTAAACACTGTTTTTATGATTCTGTGTCGACTCATTAGGACTAGGACACATTTCAGAAGACTGGTAATAAATATTTGTCTTAGATTAAAACCTAAAACTCACTCTTGGACAAGAGTTTCCAAAATGTTTGTGAACGTTCTAAATTTTCCATGAGTCAAAGTGTCTCACTTTTTTTAAACATTCTTGAGACAAATGTTCTCTTAGTGTCATCAGGAGAGTCTCGAACTTAAACAGTCTCAGTTTCCAGAAGTGTGAGACACGTGAGACAACTTTGGGAGAAACTGGTGAAGAAATTGAGGGTAAATTCTAAAAGTTCTGGGATACGATCAGAATAATTTGAAACAAGAATGTTTGCACAATGTGCCCCACGCGACCAATCATAGAACAGGTTACAAAAGTGTTTTATGCACCAATTCTGTCTGATTTGAACTGAAAATCTGAGATTTTTTTGTAGTTTTGTGTCTTTAACTACTTGCCAACTTTTGCAGCCCAGTGAGATTCAGACTGTACCATCATTCAGTTTCAGGTAAAACAGTTTCACTTTTAGGTTTTGGACCAAAACTACTTAGTTAGGATTAGGATTCAGGATTGTGGGTTTAAAAGAGATGGTCCTTCTTCTCTTTGTATTTTAATCTTACATTGAATTTACAACTTATGATTATATTATATTATATTGAATATACAGTGGGGCAAAAAAGTATTTAGTCAGCCAGCAATTGTGTAAGTTCTCCCACTTAAAAAGATCAGAGAGGCCTGTAATTTTCATCATAGGTATACCTCAACTATGAGAGACAAAATGAGGAAAAAAAATCCAGAAAATCACATTGTCTGATTTTTAAAGAATTTATTTGCAAATTATGGTGGAAAATAAGTATTTGGTCAATAACAAAAGTTAATCTCAATACTTTGTTATATAGCCTTTGTTGGCAATGACAGAGGTCAAACGTTTTCTGTAAGTCTTCACAAGGTTTTCACACACTGTTGCTGGTATTTTGGCCCATTCCTCCATGCAGATCTCCTCTAGAGCAGTGATGTTTTGGGGCTGACGCTGGGCAACACGGACTTTCAACTCCCTCCAGAGATTTTCTATGGGGTTGAGATCTGGAGACTGGGTAGGCCACTCCAGGACCTTGAAATGCTTCTTACGAAGCCACTCCTTCGTTGCCCGGGCGGTGTGTTTGGGATCATTGTCATGCTGAAAGACCCAGCCACGTCTCATTTTCAATGCCCTTGCTGATGGAAGGAGGTTTTCACTCAAAATCTTACGATACATGGCCCCATTCATTCTTTCCTTTACACGGATCAGTCGTCCTGGTCCCCTTGCAGAAAAACAGCCCCAAAGCATGATGTCTCCACCCCCATGCTTTACAGTAGGT
>SSNP01000036.1:3420418-3456268 GCA_006937955.1 Pachypanchax playfairii
ACCTACTGTAAAGCATGGGGGTGGAGACATCATGCTTTGGGGCTGTTTTTCTGCAAGGGGACCAGGACGACTGATCCGTGTAAAGGAAAGAATGAATGGGGCCATGTATCGTAAGATTTTGAGTGAAAACCTCCTTCCATCAGCAAGGGCATTGAAAATGAGACGTGGCTGGGTCTTTCAGCATGACAATGATCCCAAACACACCGCCCGGGCAACGAAGGAGTGGCTTCGTAAGAAGCATTTCAAGGTCCTGGAGTGGCCTACCCAGTCTCCAGATCTCAACCCCATAGAAAATCTCTGGAGGGAGTTGAAAGTCCGTGTTGCCCAGCGTCAGCCCCAAAACATCACTGCTCTAGAGGAGATCTGCATGGAGGAATGGGCCAAAATACCAGCAACAGTGTGTGAAAACCTTGTGAAGACTTACAGAAAACGTTTGACCTCTGTCATTGCCAACAAAGGCTATATAACAAAGTATTGAGATTAACTTTTGTTATTGACCAAATACTTATTTTCCACCATAATTTGCAAATAAATTCTTTAAAAATCAGACAATGTGATTTTCTGGATTTTTTTTCCTCATTTTGTCTCTCATAGTTGAGGTATACCTATGATGAAAATTACAGGCCTCTCTGATCTTTTTAAGTGGGAGAACTTACACAATTGGTGGCTGACTAAATACTTTTTTGCCCCACTGTAAAACCTTAAATTAACATAATCAGACTTGTAATAATAGCCAATCCAACTTTATTTATATAGCACATAAAAACAGCCAAAAATGACCGAAGTGCTGTACATTGAATACAACAATATAAAACAATATAATAACAATAAAATAAATAAAATATAAAACTACAAATAACAAATAAACGTGAAATAAAACAATCTAAAAACACTAATCATAAAAACCTCTCATGCAGAGTTAAAAGCAGGTGAAATAAGTGGGTTTTAAGAGAAGATTTAAAAATGGACAGTGAGGATTCCTGGAAATAATAGTTTAGACCGAAGTCCACATTCTTCTGAAATCTCACATTTTCTTATGTTTTAATTCAAAGTATGTTAGTGTTTATATTTCTTATGCTGACAGGGTGGATTGTGTAAATGAAACTTTATACTTCAACAAGTACTTATAGGTGTATTTTTATTTTTTGGAGTGGTAAATCTGTTCTGAAGGTGACCGGGCAGGAGCCTCACTGCTGCTGTCAAGTGTGTGACTAAAGGCGAGATTTTGTTTTTCTCCTCCTGAAGTCTTTTATGTTGAAAGGTTTTTTTCTCTGATGTCTAAAGATCAGACTTTCTGCTGTTTCATAAAAGAACAAAAAACACCTGGATGAATAAAACAACTTGGCTCAGCTCATAGTTTCCTCAGACTGTTACAGCTGCAAGAGTCTGTGTAATATCAAAATACACAGAAAAACTTGCATTTAATGTATTTATTTCAGGAAATCTGTAGTTAAAATCTGAGTTGTGGTCTCACTAAACACTATTTGTGGTTTTGTTTTACGTTGAAGGTTCCAGTGAACTATTCCTTCTCTGACTTTCATCAAATCCTTCTTTACTGACCAGTTTCTATGTAACATGTTGAAGTTAAAAGACTCACCTGGATGATGGTTTCTCATGAACAAACCTTCACAAACCAAAAAAAACAGAAGTTCAAAACCCCATCCAGCCCATAGTTTCATTAATAGTGTGTATTCTTGTTCACTTCACCAGTTTTTATTCACTAATTTATACCAACAAGATGGAAATATTTAAGCCAATAGCACATCGTGTCACTATCTGAATCTACGTATCGTCATTATCAAAGTTTAAGCGATTGTTTGACTGTGTTTTTGATGAAGAGTTAAAGTGATGAACAAATGAAGCAGTGATTCAGAATTGAACCACTTCATCTGTATTGAAAATTGGTTCATTCATTCATTGCTTCATTTCAGTGACATCTAGTGGTGAAACAGCAACACTTCATGAAGACCGTCGCTTCGCCTGGTCAAGACGTTTCCGAGTGGGTAACACAGCAGTAGTAGCAGTAGTGGGTGTAACCTGGGTTTTTAAAGTTATATGAATATGATCGATTGATACCTTGATTCTGTAAACATAAGTAGTGAATAGTTGAGTCAGTCATGTGACTCACTCCCAGGACGTTACTGGTCATGTGATTTTTTTAAGCTCTGAGTTTGAAGCTTGTGTCTGACAGTCACACTGAACAGCTAAAAGACCAAACATGACTTTAACTTAAGCTGCTAGAATATATAAAACAGAATTTTTTGTGAACTTGTTCTGCAATCACACCAGCACTTGAATTTCTTAAACCATGGGAACCTTTGAAACTATAAACCAACCTGCACCTTTTTCATCTTAGTTTAAACTTGTGAAGAAAGCAGCATTTTATTACCTGACACATAAACTTCACAACAGGCTGTAGACTGAACTTTGTGTCTCACAAGCAAATATTAGACAAGCAGAGGAAACAAAAACTTTTACTGAAAATATAAATTCCTGTCCACACTTCAGTATATAAATCCTGTAAGATGCTTGTTCAGGCTCCAAGATCCTCTAGAATATGTTCTACCTTCATGTTCTCTCTGTCCTGTGAGCTGGTGTGAGAAGTCAAGCTTTCTCACATCCTGTAAGACTTCAGTGATCCACGATGCAGAAACAGAACTTATAGAGACATTTTGGATCACTGAGGATAGACTGAGATTACTGAACTCCCGGGAAAGTGATCAAAGGATTAACAATTAAACTTTAGGCTTCAGCAGTGAGAGAGGTGATTACTGGAACATAAGCCAAAAAGTTAAGCACATTAGAAAATATCCCACGGAAAGTTTTTTTTTTTCTTTTATTAAATGTGAAATAAATACTTGGATAATCCAGAATGGCATATGTTAAAAAGATCAATTATAATAATATGGATATACTGTATATATATATAGAAAAATATATGTAGAAAGTACCTGGTTTAAGGAACTTCTTGTTGCAGGGCATCAGCGTTATACCCACTGCACCACCATGCAAATTATTATAGTAAAAGTGATTTCTAGATACTATACAGAAACTTTCAGCAGAACCAGAACCTGGATGAGAAATAGAGTATATAATAATATAATAATAATAACATTCCATAAAAATAAATGCAAATTATTTCCTTTTCCTGAAAACTCAATTTGCTAATGTCAGATGTGTTTATCAATAACTTTTTTATGAAAAACATGTGAAATCAAACATGAAGTTTTGTTGTATGTTATTACATGTTTTGTGATTTGCATGTCTCATTGCACATTGTGTATGTTAACTGGATGATATTCTGCAGCCTCGTGTTGTTGCATGTCATTATCATTCATCTAGGCTGTTTTTCCTTTCATGCACGTGACATGTGCTGTGACCCAGATTCTAACCATTAAGCAAGTTATAATGATGTAAAATGATACTCAAAAAGCCTAAAATACATGTAAATAATAAGAAAAATGATTGAAATACAGACATGAATCTGTTCTGAACCAAAGGCTGCACTTAAAAGAAGTTCTTTAATATTTCCATAAACATGTATTTTTCTTGGTTTAAATTAATAATTTACAACATCTCTTGGAAATGATGGTCAAGCAGCATCAACCATGAAAGGTAAATACATTCATATGTTGCATAAATGGTTGTTTATTTACTGATCAAATTCAATATCAGACCAAGTCAAACAAACAGTCCGTCTTTACTGGCAGTGAGAATCAATAATTATTAATGTTTCACCAGCAACTGATTAGATTTTACAGTCTTGTGGTTACTGCTGGTTGTTGGCTTTAACGTGTCCTTTTAGAATTAAATAAACTTTTCATTTCTGTGTAAGTTCATATGCAAAAATCATTAAGTAAATTCATAACCATGTTTGTTCCACAGCATGTTGCACAGTATTTAGTTCTTGTTTTCAGTTGTGTTATTAATTTTGAGTTATCATGTGCAGCTGCAGTCAGGTTCATGTCCCTCACCTGTCTTGTCTTTTATTTACAGGGAACCAGGAGAGAACTTTGAGTAAATGCAGGTAGAACCGGTTGTTTGTTTGACAGTGAATGAAGCCACGTTCCTTCTCTTGATACTTTACCTGTAAGTCCTTTATGTCCATTTGAGACATGACTCCTAGTCAGTGCTGCACTTTGTGTCTTTTAGGTTAATCATGTGACCAAAGTAGAGGTTCCACTTCTCCATCATTCAGCTTAAATGATTAGAACTCTCATCCTTCTGCTTGTATTTACAGTTTGTACCACAGAAATATAAATCACATATGGATGTTTTGCAGGTGAGTGTTTGTATCTCATAAACTTAGATGACTGTCTTTTCCTTCTGTTGTTTCATGGCACTTGCACTGAGACGTTTTTACTTTTAACAGTTTTTTTTTCTTTACACATTAAATGTATTTGGGTTAATAAAAAGTCTCCAGCAGAGTAAAAGCAAATGTGTCTTTAAATTATAATAAAGCCGTTTTAGATGCCGTGGTGTTTATTTCTCTTTTAGGACACACGTGCATGATGCAGCGCCTGTATGTGCAGGTAGACAACAGAAACAACTAAACCAAGCTCAGGTGTGTTCACTAGCACGGACACAGACTGAGGAGGGTCTGACAAAGAACTGTGAGCACTAAATCTACGCTGAGTCTCAGCTGCTGGTATGAAAACTTGACTAAACAGAGGGAACCGATGAGTAGAGAAAAGCAACAATTAAAATAAAAACACTAAAAACAAGAAGACAAAACAACAAAACAATCCCAGAACCTTCAGGTTTTTTTCAACTTCTTCCTCCTCAGCAAAAAAAAAAAAAACTTCAAAACATTTTTGTTCTATTTAAAATTACAGGCTGTTTAAGTAGAAAAGAATTAGCTGCAATAAGATGAATGTTGTTTAGTCAGCGGTTTATTACAGACCGTTTTGGTGAGTTGTCAGATCAAGTAGCACGTCGTGTTACTTCAACCATGTTTCTCATAAAGTCAACGCACCCTGATGAAGTTGAAGGACCCAAGATATAAGTTAAACATTTGCAGGTATTGATCAGATACGGCCTGCCAATAAAGATGAATAAACTGCTCATTATTTGACTTGTTTGGAAAAAATCATTACTCAGTCCATAGATCAGGTTCATACATGGATATATAGTGGAATCCTTCTGAGTTCCACATCAGTGGTGGTTCAGTTCTTCTCTTGTAAAGATGAGGTCCAGCTTGTTCCTGGTGGTCCTGTTGCTATGTGGTCTGGTCAAGGCCCAGAACAGCACCGAAACTCAGCTGCAGCAGCTTGATTAGAGAAACTGGAGCGAGAGAATGAAGAGAGAGGTGAGTCTGTTTGTGTTTTAGTTCTATATCATCATCAGAACCAGGATGGTACGGTTCTGACTTGAATGATAACTTGTCTTTTTACAGTTAATTCTCGGGTGGCGTTCTCTGCTGCGCTGGTCGAGACTCAGCAATGGACCGTTTTGGGGCCTTTTCCCTCCTATAAAACACTGGAGTTCAAGAATGTGATAACAAACATCGGAAACGCGTACAACTCAGAGACCGGTACCAATAATCAATATTACATATCTGGAGTTTGATCAGGTGTTTGTAATTAACAGTTTAGTGACATTACATTCTGCCTAACTGGATTATAAAAACAGTGTTACTGAAATGTTTTAAGATATTGACTGTGACAGTGAACATCTCTGGTCAGTCGAGTTTTCGCCTCCTCTTTACCTGCAGGCGTCTTCACGGCTCCTGTGAAAGGACTCTACTACTTCGGCTTCACTGGGGTGGTCGGGAGTTCTGGGAAACTGAATGCAGGACTGAAGAAAAATGGTGTGAACATAGTAGCAATCCACCACAAGGCAGGAACACAGGCCAGTGCCTCCAACGGTGTGACTCTGGAACTGGAGGCAAATGACAGGATCTTCATCCAGATCTGGGAAAACCTGACCATCGCTGATCAGAGTCGACTCAGCACCTTCACTGGCTTCCTCGTCTTCCCCATGTAAGAAAGGGCTGCAGCTGTAAACTCTCAGGTTGTCTTAATTAAACACGAAAAATTTAAAAGACTCATTCTGAACTTAAAAGGAGTCAAAATCTATGATTTATAGGAAATAAATGAATGAAAGTCAGCTGGAAGTTTAAAGTGAAAAGAGTGTGTGGAGCTGAAAAGTGAAGTTCAGATTAAAAAATAAAAGTCTAATCACTCTTATTGTTTGTGTTTTTATTTGTAATTGTGGAAAAAAAAAATGAAATGTGATCAACATTAAATTTAATTAAATAAATCAAAACACTAGAACTAGAAGAGTCACAGAAAACATTGTGTTTGTTAGATTCATGTCTTTGGATCAAAACTTTATTCAGATTTTCCAGCACATTTCCATCTTTTTCCTGAGTTTATTAGAATCATTCAGCATTTGATTTGATCCTGTATTTTCTGTAAATCAAAGTTAAAACAAACTCAAATGTTCCTTTAAACATCTGCATTTGTGTTTAAACACATTTCTGCATCATATTTACTAATTTAACAAAACATAAACAAGATTTACTGGATACTTGTTTTTGCTGTAGCGATGATTCAGGGTTTAAGGTTACAACTGGATCATTTGCATGTTTTTACACAAAAAGCAACGTTGCCTGAGGACATGCAGCATCCAGTAATAATAATATATGTTTATTCATAAAATAACAATAACTAGAAAGCACTCAGAGAGCAAAGGCCTCCACCAAGCTGCTCATTTCCACCATAATGTGATTTACACCTATAAACTAAGAGACATATATGAGTTTTATCTACATTATTGATTTTACTGACCATAAAACAAACATATGCCATTAAAATCATTTGGATTTCAGTATAAAAATGATATTTCCACAGTGATGGTTTTCCAAATCCCTTCATGTTTATGTCAATCTATCCTGAACATTTCAGCCATCTGTACCTTTCAAGTTATCTAACAAACAAACAACAATAAAAACATGAAATCTACAAAATAAAAGTCAGAGTTGAGTTTTTTATTTGCTCTCACCTCAGTCAGTGTTCAGCATTAGACAAACAGTTTTTAACATTTACTTGATGTTGCTGCTGGAACATTCTGACATGCTGAGTCAATAACATGCGTTACATTTTACTGCAGCGCAGCCGTCGATCATCAGGTTATTATTGATTAGTTTCACGGTGGGAGAACATCCTGCTCCACATGAACGGATTAAAACAAACATGAAAAACAATGTTGGGTCATTCATGCAGCGCTGAGCAGAACCTCCATCAGTTAGATGGTGTTTTACATGCAGCAGTGTGGAGATGAGTTTGATTGACAGGTGAACACCGGGCCCAGCATGTCAGAGTCCGAGTGATAAAGGTCCATAAATACACAAATAAACACACAGAATGTCTCTAGATACAGTGTTCATGCCTTAAAGGATCAATGTAACAGGAAGGAAGAAGAAGAAGAAGAAGAAGAAGAAGAAGAAGAAGAAGAAGAAGAAGAAGAAGAAGAAGAAGAAGAAGATTAAAGAGCTTGTTGTTTTAGTTTTGGTCCTGATACAAGAGAATTCTGATAAAGTTGCTGTTTGTAGATGTTCTTCCAGAGCTGATCAGCTGATGGGGGTTTAAAGGACCTGAATGACCCCACCTCATGTTTGTTTCCCATCTCCAACCTGCACCAAGTCTTTCTGGTTTGGCTTGTCAGGTTTAGTTTCTGGGTTTTTTAAGTGTTAGGCGAGTGGCTAGAATCTGACAGCTGAGTGCACGGCTCACTTATATTTTTGGTTATAAGACTCATTTTTGTGTCATTTGTCTGGACGTCATATGTCACGTGTCCTGTGAGTAAACGTTGACATGTTTTTAACGTGCAGTTAGAGAACTTGGACAGAGTGAGAGGCTTTTAAAAGACTTTCACTTTGACTGGTTCTTATATTGTTCCTGTTTATTTGTTACTACACGGTTGTGTGGTGGTTTAGAACTGCTGCCTTGTAGCAAGAAGGTTGTGGGTTCAACTCCTGGCAGCAGCCTGTTCATGTGTGGGTTTTCTCTGGGTTTGGCCCAGTGATGGACAGGTGACCTGTCCAGGTGTGACCCCGCCTCTCACCCAGTGACTGCTGGAGATAAACACCACCTTAAACCTGCACATGAACAACAGAGTATAAATAATGATGATGGGGAGAAAAGCAGGAGTAGATGAGGCACATAAAAACAATCTGCAAACAGCTGTTGGTTTTTACTTACAAGCAGTTCACATATTTATTAAAATGTGAGTGTGGGCCAACGCACAAACTCCAATATGTGGAAGCGCTGCATAAATACATCAACCAATCAGCACAGCAATCAGATTATTGGGTTGACTGTCTGATTATCTTCTGAATACACTCTGATTATCATCAAGGGCTCTGAAACTTGAACAAATATGCTTTTTACACAAAATTTTCAGATTTTTCCTCTAAATTTAACAATGTTTACATCTTCATGTACAGCTAGAAATCACCACAAAATATATGAGAATGTTTCAGTCAGTCTGAGATTAAACGGGAACTTGGACTTTATATCTGAAAACACAGTTTAGACTTTGTGTAGAATGTTAATAAATAAATATATTAAATAGCTACTTTATGTGAAATATCTGGTTCCTCTTTTAATTTCTTTTTATAGCTCAATTTAAATGATCCAGATCAGAAAAACAATCCAACATGTTTAAATTCTCTCTGACTCTTCTGTTCTCAAAACAGTCAACAAACCAGTTTTATCTGTTTGCCTGTACAAACACAAATGTTTAACAGGCACACGTGAGGTTAACTCAGATCAAATATGAGACACCTGAACAACATGCACTCAAAGTCCAGATGTAGTAATCCTGTCCTTTTATTCCTGACCAGGACTTGGACGGTTCATTCTGCTCCTGTTCTTCTCATCTGGACCAGCCTGAGTTGTGACAAGTCAATCTGTTCAGCGTCTTCTATCATGAATTATGGATGAACCCTGCAGCCTCTGAGTGGTGAGGATTTATGTTGATTGAGCAGCGCCGTGCTTTAAAACTCCTCCTGTTTGTATCGCTGGCTTAGTCTGGATTTAAAAGGGTTGCACAAAAAAATCCAGGTAATTTGTAGAGCATCAAACCAGAAGGTCCTATTAGCATGCTGGGATTTCCTCATTGACAGCTGATGATCATGTGCTGATCTGAAACCCATTAACAGCAGTCAGAGACATCGGTCCACTCTGATGGACATTTAGAGTCAGATAAATGACTGTTTCAGCCTTGCATTTGAAATGAAGGTTCTGAGGAAATGTTCTCTCCTTACCTTGTTTTGTTTCTTGTTCTTGGTTTTTGGACTTTAGGTGATTTGAACAGCAGCTGTGTTTGGATCATTGTTCTGTTTTATGACCCAGTTTGGTCCAAGCTTCAGCTGTCAGTCAGACAGACTCACATTTGGTTTACAGATGAGTTCACGGTCCAGTCAGTGACTGTAGCTGCAGAACGAGCCCAAATCATCAGCCTTCCACCACCATGCTGACAGCTGGAGTGAGCTGCAGTGTTTAGTTGGTGCATCGTGGGTAAACGGTCTGCTTTCATCTCATCAGTCTGAAGAACAAGCTTCTAGAAGTGTTAATGTTCTCTCAGATAAAACTTTATAATCTGAGCTGCCATTTAGTTTCAGAGAGAAGAATCTTTCTCTTGCAACTTCCCAAATAAGCAATATTTACTCTTTTTCTAATTGTCTTGTCATGAACTTTGACCTTTAACCTGCGACCTGTAGAGTTTGAGATGTCATTTCTCTGAGCATTGCTCGGGATAACCTTTGACCTCAGGATGAGGTTCTGGGAATAGTCTCGTTTTCTATTTGTAAGTGTAGAAAGATCAACTCCAAACAGTTTGAGTAACAATTAATCCTCTAAGATCGTTGCTGATGTTGTACTAACTGGCTTCATGTTAACACGTTCCTGTATGCTCCAGAACTCCAAACTGACAAAACTCCTGCTTTTATTATGAAGCTGCACCAGGCTGTCATGTTTGTTTCCTTATTTGCATCATGTTTACAAACCATAAAGTCTTTTCTTATGCAACATTTTATGCCCTAACAACAAAATAAAAATACATATTAACACAAATAACACAGACCCTCACGACCACATAAAAATCAGTCAGTAATTAATACATTAATGTATTATTAATACATCTGCAGAAGCAGCAACAAGTGCTTCTTTTAAATTCATTGTAACAACATCCGTCTGCATCTAAACAATCCTAAAAAACATCAGGAATAAGAAGCAGCTCCTTTGTGATGGCTGCTTACGAGCAGTAAAACAATTTCACAATTGTTCAGTGACTCACTTCATTTGTATCAAAAGAATTCCACCTGTGAGTTTTCACTAATACAATGCCAGGTTTCTTTTAAAAACCCAGAGATTTTACAGCTCAGATTATCACATGAATAACTTGTATTAACGCTTGTGTAAAACATATATATATATATATATATATATATATATATATATATATATATATATATATATATATATATATACTGTACATACATATGGAATATCTGTTAGATTTATTGTGTGTTTTTGTTTTAGATGATAGATTAATCATTTTCCATTAACACCTCCGTTACTACAGTAAAGCTTGGATTAAAGGGTTTTATTCAATCAACAAATTAAGTTCATTTTAAACTGTTTAACTCAAATTTTAAGATAGAAATGTCAGATTATTATTGTAATGTTCTGTACTGTAAAATGTTGCTAAACAGTGGTTGTAATCAGACAGTGAGACCAGCTGATCAGACATGAAGGCGTCCCTGAATCAGTCTAATGACTTTCACAAAGACATGAAATATTCAGCTCAGAGTTGTGGGGGTGGGGGTGGGGGGATTGGCATCTTACAGTTCTGTGATGTTCATGAGACACTGAGTGTAATGTTTCTGTTCCAGGACTCGAATCCAAGCAGCAGACAGGTGTAAACAGTGTTTATTGAACAGTCAGGTAGAAAGAGCAAAAACACAAACACACAGAGGAGAAATCTGACCGGGCAAAAACAGAAAAGGTTCGTCCAAAACAGAAATCAGGAAATCCCCTTTGTGGAGCATCCATGGTCTCAAAAATCCACACTGAACAGGAAGTTGAAACTTCAGTGAAAAACAAGAAAAACTTCTGCACAGTGGTGATGCGGGCTGGACCAGCAGGAGGAGGCTGACACACAGGTTGAGATGAAACCAGGTAAACCAGAAACAAGGTTTGATACATGGAGAGAAAATTCAACACACTGGACAAGATTACTGACCAGTTTACTTCACAAACTGGTAACTAAACCACCCGCGTGCTCTTAAGTAGGAGGTGATGACACAGTGAGACACAGGGCAGATGCTGCACATGAGGCTAATGAACACAGCGACTGACAGGAAGTGGTCAGAAACACAGAACATAGAGTGATAAAAAACTGAAACATGACAGGAAGTAGTCTTTATAAATACTATTATAATAAATCTAATTAAATGTCTGCCTTTAATTAGACTTGAATCAAGCTTGTTTATGATTTTTGTAACTGAGGATGTAAGAAAGACTTTTATTTTGACAGTTTGTTTATTACTCCTGCTTCACAAATAAAATAACTCAATATTAAGCTTCCTCCAGCATCAGTCCCAGGATGCATGTGCAAAAGTTGAAAATATAAGATAATGTTTTGAGATTTTATTACTTACATCCAACAGACCTGATTTTGTAAAGATACTCACTGACTTCTGATCAGTGAGTGGATTAGATTCACACTTTTTATTCAGAGAAAAGTGAAGGTATCTGATGTTTCTCACATGGTCTGCATGTTGTTTTAATAACATCTCTCTTCCTGTCAGGCTCATTTCATGTTCTTTATCTTTACATCTGTTATTTTTTGTATAGATGAACTTCCTGCTTCATTTTTTTAAAGCTTGTATTTTTGGATTATTCCAGTTATGCCAGTCAGTCCTGCTCTTTTGTTCTCCTTTCACATCTGGTCTAGTTTTTGCTTTACAGTATTTTGTCTTTCAGTTTTTTAGATGTTTTGTCTTATATTTGCTGTTTTTTTATTCAGTTTTCTATTTTTGGAGTTTTTTCTCCACTTTGCCTATTAGTTTATCTGAAAATTACTTTCCAAGTTTTTATAGTTATTAAAAACCACCTTATAAATTATGTGAACAACTCATGCAGATCTGACTGTTATTGTTTAATAATTCTAAAACAGTAAACACATCACAACTCATCACAGAAGGTAATTTAACTACTAGATGGTGCAACGTCTGGACTTTTCATGCTTCTTTAAATGTATTTATCTTATTTCCGAGCTGCATTTGAAGTCAGCATGAGCCTCATAAAACTTTATGGTGTCAATGTCCATGTTCTGGCTTTAGCATCTCAAGTAAAGACGTGTCCTTAGGACTTGTTACATCAGATAGAAAAACTTCAGTAAATCAGAACCACCTGTCTGCTGGACGTGCCCCCCTCGCCCCCCTCTTCCAGCCCGCACCGCACCGCAGCGCACACCCGGGTCGATCCGCTCAGCGCCCCCTAGCGGCGGTGCTGTCCGCCACGGAGCTTCACAGCGCCGGTGTCCGTCCCCACGGTCGGAGTGAAAGTTGTCTCCGCTCGGAGAAGCGAGCTCTTGGACTCGCTGGTTTACACGGCCGCTGCTCCAAACGCAGAGAGATGAGGCGGAGAGAGAAGAGGCTGCTGCAGCTCGCCGGGCTGCTCATAGCGGCTCTCTTATTCCTCCCAAACGTCGGGCTCTGGTCTTTGTACCGAGACCGAGTGTTCGACAACTCGCCCGACGCGGCGGACGGTCCGGGCGGCATCCCTCCGATACAGGTAGGGGAAGCTCGGCTTGGCTGTGAGGGGCTCTGTCAGCTGTTTGTCAGGTGTTTCGCCGTGTAATGGCGTGAATGTTGACTGTTAAATACTTCTAGTGTTTGATTTCACTGAGTGTGGAGGCTGAGATTGAACGCAACACAATCCCCGTGTGTTTCCCTGCTGTGAACGGTTCAAACGGATCTTAAGCTACATTCCTCCACTCACCGTGTGTGTGCCTGATTATTTACACGATGCAGCGGGATTTTACTCAGCCTTAGCGTGACATCTGCACCCAGAATGTCCTGGAAGCCACGTAACCAGCCGCAGCTAGGCGTAACACCAAAGTTAACATTAACTACCACTTCAGGAAGTTGACTAAATATGAAGGAGGTGCTGCGTTCACAGGTTGCAGGCGAACACAGGCAGTTCCAGCTGCAGGCGACGAGGCCCTGCTTTCACTGAGTCTTCAATAAACACAAAAATAAGATGTTATACTGATACAACCATGGCTCATTGTGCTGTCACGGCTTCACTGCCCACATATGATTCATTCAAAAACTATTTATATTATAACAAGGCGAGTTAATCCATTTTATTACCATCCCGTATGTTAGATGCTCGTTTTTACACTGATAACGTGTTAAAAAGACATAGAACTTAACACATAAAAAATGCTGAAAAGTTACGATTTTGGAGTTTTTCTTTTTGATGAAAATGATTTTAAAATGTTGTAACATAAAGATTAACTAATTTATATTGAAATGATTTAAATGACACAATTTTTTTCATTGAAATGAAAATCTGTGACTACTGTTTTACTTTTTTAAAAACGAGCTTTAACATTGTGTATTAAGTTGTGTTATAAACTTGTGTGCGCTAGTCTGAGCTGTGTGTTACTCCTCTGGTCTTCGGTCTGCAGCAGAGAGAAATATATTAAAAATAATACGTTTCTGCTTTGTGTTCTTTACCTTATTGTTTATCTTGCTTGTGATAAAGTTGCTCTTGACTTGTAGAACCTTTATTAAACAGGATTGGACCAAGTTCCAGCATCATTTCAGATGATGTTGATGTTTGCTGCTTGTTTTAAGTCTCCCAGCCTCCCTCGTGTCCCTGAACAGCAACAAGTTGATCCAGACAAAAGATGGATGGAGCTAAATCTATCTTCATTCTTTAAAAACTTTACTCTGCAGAGGGTGAGTCTGATGCTCAGGGTTCCCACACAACGCTGGCTTCTAGATTTTACAGTTTACTTTAACAAATTCTTTGAGTTCTGTGGAGTTTTTATCAGACCTCAGTTTGGAGAATCAGGAAGAATAAACATCTCATTGAGCAGTAAAACTAACAGCTGATTCATATCAGGGAAATTTCCGTGTAATTCTTAGAAGAATCCTGAGTGAAGGTGAAACTCTGCTGGTGCAGAAAAACACTTCAGACGTCCCCACAAATTCAGAACTCCACAAGCAGAAGTCCTGTAGACCACATACTGGTTTACATGCTTATTTCACTCGTGCATTTATCTTAGTTTAGTGCTCTTATTATTTGTTCGGGATCTGGGACGTGTGTGTGATGGACTTGTCCAGTTTGCTGGACATGTGCAGTCCGATGAGAGACCTGTTCTGCTTGGTATTCTGTTGTTGTGTTGGTCTGAAAAATCTGGATTTTTCTGTCACATTTATTTTTAAAGTTGAAACCCCGCCAAAATAAAATCCTTTTGGCAGCCCGTAACCTAATGTAGTAATTTAAAGGAGGTGTGATGCGTTGAGTGTCAGAGTTTAAAGGCCGTTTGATGTTGCTGCTGCCCAAAATTCAGAACTTCAGTAATGTGAGTGATAGTGAAGGGGACGTGGGACTGACTGAGAGACAGAGTTTAGTTTTACAGCTCAGAGCTTCTCTTTAAAATAAAATCTGAAATTTTAGACAAAAACACTTTTAAACAAAAAAGTTCTTTATCTTTTAATTAAGTGAGTGAATGTTGATAAGTAAAACCCCAAAATGCCACTTGTCTTGTTTTTCTGCAGTAAGATGGAATGTGGGTTTGATGAAGCTGCTTACTCAGCACAGATCTCCTCTGACAGTTGGTTACTTTTGTTTGATATCTTAAATGACAATGTGATTCCATAAATGGAGATTAAAGGACATCAGCGCGGCAGGATAGCCTGTTACATATTAGCTAACTGTGAGATAACAGCTGTCAGCCTCCGTGGAGGTTTGATAAGGAAAAGACGGGCTGATCTGAAAAATGAGGACGACTGTTTCCGTTAGAAGGAAATTTAAAGGGGCCAAAAAGTTGTAAGTAGTTCAAACAGGGTTTCAAACCGAGCTGATGATCAGAACTGACCTGCAGGAACAGCCTGCTGGTCCAGATCTCCAAAATCCACACCACAGATGTAGATTATAAAGTGTTTCTCCAAGGCCTCGACCTCTGTACTGAGCAAACACAAACATCTGATACGTCAAACGCAAAGTCGTATAAGCTGTGATCATTTGCTCACACATATGGTCCCTGAATGAGTATTTCATGTTGCACGAGCAAACACAAGCTGTCGCAGCGCATCCCCGCTGTGACAGTGATGGAAAGGTCATTTGCACATGTGCCGTCTCTCATTAAGGCGTCGTGTGGAAGCAGAGGTGGCTCAGCTTCGTCCCGCCGGCTCCGGCGGCTCAGGTTAAGTGCAGTTCTGAGAAGAGGCTACATGGTGGACGTGCTACCTGCTGTGATACGCAGCTCGCTGTCTGGGTGACTGAACAAGATGAAAAATGTCTTTCTGTCGTCGTTTCCTGCAGAAACAGAAGTTTGAATAGTGTAAATAACAGCTGCTTCTTAAAGTGGAGCTGATTCTATAATTCCCTCCATCTCATCAAGAGACTCTTAAGATGGAAAAAGTAGTTCCATAAATATACTAACTGGAGAACTCTTATTTTTTCTGGTGGTTAAAGAATATTCATCAAAATAAGAGAACTATTCTCTTATTTCTAATGATCTGAAATCCTGGAATTTTACTGTGAAAGTAAAAACTGTGTCATCTTATTCTAATCCATATTATGTAATATGTCTGGTTTCAAGTTCATTTAAGGCTTCATATGGAATTATTTAGTAACAAAGTTTTTCATCAACTAACTTCTGTAATAATGAACTTTTATAAAAACAGGTGACACATTTCATGGGTTGATTATCAGTTTTAGTTTAATTTTAAAACCTGATAAAATGTTTTATTTATCTCCTGTGAATATTTCATGAAATAATTTATGACGATCTGATCGTCATCAGCAGCAGCCATGTTTAGAAACACGCACTTCACACAAACAGCTGAGAGAAAAGTTGGATTCCTCTGAGATGAAACCAGCATCAATTATGAAAGTTCATCAATATTTCATTCTTCTCATTCAGACATGAGGAAGTCAGATCTCACATGATGATGTGTTGTAGCCATGTTGGATGATATTCAACATCTTGGCTTCAAATGGTTTAAACTCATCTTTTAATACAGTAAATTATAGTTTTAAGAATAAAAATCTATATAAAGTGAAAAGTAGAGCCCACAAGACATTTAACATTAATAACAGAATGTCGTCCAAGATGGCGTCCCTTGTTAGTTTGTCCTGCTGGTATATTTCCATGATGGACGGATGTGTGATTAGTTCTGACAAACGTCTACAAGGTAAGACGAGCTCTTAAGATGAAGGTTGGACAAGAATCGCGACCTTGTCGCAGAGAGATGAGAAACACATGAGCTTCATTTATCCACATGAGGCGGTCGAGTTGTTCATTCATCACTGAAAAAGGTCAGTCTTCTTTATAATCAGGACCATCTCAGAGTGAGACGCGTCGATCAGGATTCAGACAACTATTATATTTACAGATCTCACATTCAGATTTAATATCTGATCTGGAGCTCCATGTGTTTAATCCAGCTGTGGATGTTTAGGTAGAGTTATAACATACAGTTTTTTACTAACATACATCATCTGTATCTCAACACATTCATGGAGACATTCACTTGTTGTATCTGTGGAGTTAAAGCTGAGTTTATCAGGAGAGGATGAAAGAAGAGGATCATCACTCAAACTAAAGTCCAGGAACTGGACCGACTCGTTCTGGATCCTGCTTATCCTCCATGTTAAAGGGTTTGACCTGAAGCAACTGTTTCCTCTCTGTTGCTGTTCTGATAAATATTAAAGTTGAATAGAGTTTTGCCTCTGGTTCTGAGAAAAATCTCTCCTTTCCACTCCATTGACATCATTTGGGGTGGAGGGAGTGATATTTTAAACCAGAAGCGAGCAGTGATTTCATACAGCGAGGAACCTCGAGGCGGCGCCTACAGGAAATATGAATCTAAAGTGCACAGAAACCAAATTGAAATTGAATGGATTTAGGCTGCCCTCAGTAAACAGCTCTTGTAGATTGCAGCACACATGCACTCACACAGGTTTGGCATCCTTAAGGCACATTGTGAGATTGGTTGCAATTTCAGGCAGCTTTGAATTTCTTCATATGGCACCAAGTGTGTGGAGAAAGGAGGATAATTACCTCAGCATCATAAATCCTGAGGGGTTAAGAGCAATTAGAGGGTGTGAGAAGAGGATAAAGATGTTTTTTTGTTGTTTGTGGAAACTGTTGTAAGAATTTCTTACTCAACGCATGACTGTAAATAATGTGTTAGAAAATCATCTAGTTTAACAGCAGCATGATAATAACAAACCTTGAATGTTAAAACATGTATAAATCTTTATAAACTTTAAAGTTTGGTTTATAGTTGGAACATTAATAACATCAGTTACTGGTTCTGTTTTAATGAAAAGATTAACATTAAACTAAAAGCTTTTACATTATCACTAAAACCTGCTGTTAGTCTCTACTGATGTACTGAACATGTGTTTTACTTTTTTGAGGTTTTTAATGTAGGATTATGTCTTTAGTCCGATTAGGGACCGTTGTTGCTCCTCCAGTCTGTCGTGGTAGCAGCCTGATGTAGAACTGCTGCTCCTCGTCAGGAGTCAGCTGAGATGGTTCAAACATCTGATGAGGATTCATCCTGGTCGCTTCACTAATGAGGTTTTCTGGGCACGTTCCAATGGGAGGAGATCCTTGTACAGATCCAGATCAGCTGGAGGAATTATCTGTCATCTTTATCTTTGGAGCACCTCAGGGTCTCCTGGGAGGAGCTCAGGGATAAATGGTTCCCCTCCTGGATCTATTACCTTCATAAGTAATCCTTAAATAAATAGAAAAAATCAAATGATGACCAGCCTGACTCTTCTATATTTGTCTGTGTAGTTTTCCGTCTTCTTAGACCCCAGTGGGTCCAGGCTCATCCTGGTCCTGGTTCTGCTGGAGGTCTCTTCCTGTCCTCTCAGACCTCAGTGGGTCAGGCTCATCCTGGTCCTGGTTCTGCTGGAGGTTTCTTCCTGTCCTCTCAGACCTCAGTGGGTCAGGCTCATCCTGGTCCTGGTTCTGCTGGAGGTTTCTTCCTGTCCTCTAAGACCTCAGTGGGTCCAGGCTCATCCTGGTCCTGGTTCTGCTGGAGGTTTCTTCCTGTCCTCTCAGACCCCAGTGGGTCCAGGCTCATCCTGGTCCTGGTTCTGCTGGAGGTCTCTTCCTGTCCTCTCAGACCCCAGTGGGTCCAGGCTCATCCTGGTCCTGGTTCTGCTGGAGGTTTCTTCCTGTCCTCTCAGACCCCAGTGGGTCCAGGCTCATCCTGGTCCTGGTTCTGCTGGAGGTCTCTTCCTGTCCTCTCAGACCCCAGTGGGTCCAGGCTCATCCTGGTCCTGGTTCTGCTGGAGGTTTCTTCCTGTCCTCTCAGACCCCAGTGGGTCCAGGCTCATCCTGGTCCTGGTTCTGCTGGAGGTCTCTTCCTGTCCTCTCAGACCCCAGTGGGTCCAGGCTCATCCTGGTCCTGGTTCTGCTGGAGGTCTCTTCCTGTCCTCTCAGACCCCAGTGGGTTTGTCAACTTGGAGGATTGTGTGGAATCAGTTTATTTTTATGGATCCATTTAAAAACAAAGTAACTTGGGTTAATAAAAACCAACAGGTCTGTTGTATAAATATAATTGTGTCATTAAATCTTCTTATTGATGACATGGTGAAGATATTTCACGTTGGACATCAGAGAAACTCTGAATCTCTTGAATTCGTCTCCTGTATGTTTTCAAACGGTTTCCCTCATGGATGACGTGATTCAGGTTTGTTGTTGTTGTGGAATCAGCTGATTAACGTGTTGGTGACAGACTGAAGTACTCAGTCTCACCTGGTTAGACACTCACTGTAACCATGGTGAAACTACACCCTGTCCACAGTCTTGTACCATTAGCTGCAACAGGTATGAGTCATACAGCAGGTTATTCATGTGTTTACATTTTATTTATAAAGTATTCAACAGTAAATAAAGCTGAGCATAAGTTCTCACGCTGGATTTACAAGTTCCTTTTGTAATGTGATAGTTCCTTTATATCATAACAACTACATGTTTTATCACTTCAACACTGTGTGAAAATAAAAGAGACGTAAACTGACAGAGTTTAATGGGAGATTTTACCAGTCAGATTATTGAAGGAGGCAATAATCAGCACAGGGAAGGAGCGAACGGGAGGAAAGCTGTTAATGTCAGCACCTGATGCAGCCTCACTAAGCTGTGGGCTAGCTGTGCTGCTACACTGGGAAATGAGATTTTATCTTTAATGTGTTAAGCCTCTGGAAATGAGTGAGACTGAGGGGGGAAAGTCATTTGCAAAGACAAGTGGAGTTACACGCTGCAGACTTAAGTTGTTGTATTTTATCACTCAGAGCTGCTGAATAAAGGGAGGAAGAGAACACCTCGGGAGAAAGAGGCAGATTGAGTGGGTAAAAGAGGTGTTTGTTCACAGGCTGACTTTGTTGGAGTGTGTTTCCTCCCCAGGTTCCTCACACAAGGCAGACGTTGACTTGCTGCTGGCTGTGGCACAGACTGAGCGTGTGCAGGAGCTGCTCTGTATGCCTGTCATGAATTTGCTGCCCCAGATCAGTGCAGGGAGCCAAACGAGGGACAGGTGCAGCAGACAGCCCGAGGATACAGAGTGAGAAGTCAGGCTTTTAATTACAGCCACGTGGGTTACAGGGCGCCTTTTCTTTTTTCTTTGAGATGATTAAGTCGATCCCAGGATGCTAATTTAAAGCTGAGTTTGTTTCACTGTGTTCAGACTCACAGAGAATTAGATTTATGTTAATGTTTAATGTTGACGATGGTGTTGGGCAGCAGCTAAACTGTGTATGACGTTATTAGAAATGCAGCAACGATGCTTAGAATGTCATCATTAAAACTCTGCTGCAAAGTTTATACCAGCTATGTGCAGATAAATGAAAGTTTTAGATTCCTTTGGGAATAAAGAACGTTCTTCTGGTTCCTGTTGGGAAGCAACACGGTGTTCTCTGTAGTGACGCAGATTGCAGCGAGTATAACAGGTCTGGAGCAGGTTTAACTGCTCCGTGTGGACGTCACAACTTTAACACAGTTCATGTAGAAACAAATCGTCCTCTCTCAGCCCCCCCCCCCCCTCCCTGATGTTTCTGTTGGGTTGCCAGTTCTGATTTTGATCCTCATTTAGTTTCTCTTGTATTTGTTCAGTTTTTGTTTAATGTCTGGAGGTCTATTTGTTCAGCGTTGAGTTTTCCTAAGTGTGTTTGAACGCCCCATCACGTGCAGCTCAGCTGATCAGTAGGAAGGATGTGGTGGTTTCTTACTTTTTGCTCCTGCTCGTTGTGGAGTTACAGCTGCTTGTGTTGAAGACTTGGCAGCCTTGCAGACTCACATGTGATTCGTTATGGAACCAGGAAGTCTGGACGTGTAAATAATGATTCTGGTCCGGACCAGGAACTAGAGACCACCAGCTGACTGAGATCCAGATCTGTTATAATGTGACTTTAGTTTCATCATCAGTGGGACATTAAACTGTCGTGTGAGTATTTACATGTAATATTCTGACATACTGTACCTTTAAAATTGACTTAAAGCAACTGTAACTGATGAAGTCAAATCAAAGAACATGTCTCGATGCGTTTATCTTTTGATGTTGTTATGGTCATCAGAGTGAGGCTGAAGAAGAGTCAACCCAACTGCAAAGGAAAAGTTTCATCTTTCACAGTAAAATATAAATAAAATCAGTTTTAAAATGTCACATTAAGGAAAAAGCACCACGTTAAATTAGATTTAGTAGTAAATATGGTAAGTTTCTAAAAAAAGAAGCTTTTTGTTTCCCTTAATATTAAAATAAGAAACAAAGAGAGTTTAAAAAACATCTGATGTCACCTTCTATTATGTTGATATAGTATTACACCACAATCAGATGTAAAACTGTAAAACTAAATACTGAGATCTGCTTTAGGAGTTTATTTAAATGAACCATTCTGGGATTTATTGTGTATGTCATTGTTCATGTGTCACGTTCTCCTCATCTGATTCAAGAATATCAAGTTAAGAACTGGTTTGTTAAACTACTGGAGTTCATAGTTACTTCATGTTTGACACAGAATCGAGTGTATTTTATCCAACAGTTAGGAAGTAGGTACCATGTTTTATAAATAAGCCTGACTTGGCCAACTGCTCATCAGTCTGAAGGATCTTCTACCAGAAGTTTGTAGCTCGTCAACATGCATTTAATTTCATTCCAGTCTGGTTTTAATGTTTTTCTCTCAGTGGTGGAACCTCGTGTATCTTCTTCATGGAGCTCATCAAGGTTCATCATTTAACTGATGGTCAGAAAGAGACATACGTTGATCTTTGAGTTCAGCTTGATGGTTTTGGATTGCTCATCTGATCTGCTTGGGGTTGTATCTCCTCTTGTGTCCACATCCTGAGATGTTGTCCTGCTTTATCTGGTCCATGTTCAGTGTGGTGCAAACAACATTAGCAGACTTTTATTTTGGTAACTGAATCGTATGCTACTGGGTTGCAGTTTCTTTTGAGAGGAAATGAATCAGTGTTTTAATGAGCTGAAAGAGAACCAACACATTCATCTGCTTCTGCTGCATGAGAAACGTCTAATATGTTAGTAATAAAACAAGAAGTAAGTAATGTTCTCATATCAAAATATTTTTATGCATTTTATTATTTCTCCTCTGCTGAGTAAAGCAAGCTGTGGCTCTCCTGTTTTTTTAGCAGCTCTGTTTCTGTTGAGTTCTTTCTCTTCCTCATATATTCCTCATTTTCAGGTTCAAGTAACGGTGACAGAGCAGGAATTATAGGTCTCCCACTGTTAACTGCTGTAGTTAATATTGTTATTCATCAGCTGAGTTCCTGAACTGCAAAATGTTCCTGATTAAGTCTCTGCATTGAGAATGGTGTTAACTGACCTCTTCACATCAACTTGTCTTTGTTGTGTCAGGTTATAATATATATATTAGTAAGAAGAAAGTGTTTCCTCAGTGGGCTCTTGACCACCTGACCTGTGTTGAGTTCTTCTTTCTCAAGGGAAATGCTTCAGCTGCTGCATTTCTTCAGTTTCTTCTGTTTGCCTTCCTCCAGCACTTTGAAACGTGAGTCTTTGTTTGGCATCTTCTCTTGGAATCTGTGGCTCTTAAAGGCTCAGCGCTGTGGGCTCTCTGTGTATAAGATAAAAGCTCTTCATGTGCATGTAGAAAAAAACAACACAGTAGCTTTTCCACATCATCTGGCTGGCTGCACCGCAGTAAAGACAAGTTGATAAGCCAAACGATGTGGATGGCAGTTAAATCAGCCGAGCATCATGAAAAGCAGGATGAGTGTCCGTCGCAGCTGAAGCATTTTACCTGAGGCAGGTTGCTACTGCAGTACTACTGTGTCATTAGCGGAGCGTTAGCATCAACCGCTCTCTGTTCCCAATTTGTAAAGGACTGGTTCTCAAACAAAGACACATTTTTGTACTACAATCCATAAAGTTTCTGCTAACAGAGACGAACATCAGAAATAACTCAATGCTAATGGCGTATCTGGAAATTCCTAAACAACCCAGTACAAAATTTAACAGTTTAAACTGTGATTTAAAAATTTGCTGTGCAAACGAGCAGTTTTTCACATATAAGAGTCCTTTTATTTTGACACTTTGTAGAAAATATAAACTTTATACTTTAATGTACAAGTCTGTGTTTACATGTTGTTATTTGCAATAAATCCCAAAGCTGATGGTTAAAATTAAATATTTTTAATTGAATTTGAAATTCTGTGAGATCTTCTTCTGATCGGTTCATAATTACGTCAGTTTCATGCTATTTAATATCAAACTGATTAAGAAACTTTCCATTTAAATAAAAACAAAGGTTCATTTCATCAGCTGAAACCCCCCTGAGACATCGTCAGCTTGCATATTGCTGCTTCTAGTCACAGGTTGAGTGTCACATCCTCATATTGTCTTAAACAGCTGATAATCATTAAAAAGCTGAAAATAAAAGCTGATCTTTAAAACGTTCAGGGTTCGTTTTCTGCTTTTGATTCACCACTTCTGCATCTATTTTTAGTTTCTTTGTTGCTCAGGTGAACTGATGCTTGTGATTAGTTTCTGTATCCAGCTCTGATGTGTGCATTGGGCTGAAACAAAGTGGGAGATGTACAGCTTATTTAACTTATTATGAAGCAGTGAGTGAACTGTGGTCCATGTAACAGCCTGCAGAGTGGCGTCTCCTCCTGCTTTGTGTCACATTATACTCTCATATTGGACTGTTGTCTGCTGAACCCAGAGCTATGATCCAACAGCCTGATTGTCCCTTTAGTGACCAGTGTTGGTAATTGCTTCCAAGTGGAGCTGTAAAAGCCATCCCCGCTGAGCCTGTTGGTTTTCTCCATTCAACCAGAGTTTGGTAGAAACAGCTCGCCTCGGGCGCTTTGACTCGGCACAACATGGCAGAGCTTGGCGCTGTGTGATGAGGCAGGCGTAGGGAGATGGAGGGAGGCGAGCAGGATTAGGGCCACTGAGATAACTGATTTGTTGATCATTATGTAAGCCACATCTGTCCCTTGTCCCCTCGTGGTCCCCAGCCTCCCACGCTGAGTGAGACGTGTCTCTAGTCAAGGGATGGGTGAGGGAGGTGGGAGTGGAACACATTCCTGGCTGCAGGTCTCAAAAACACGGGGGAAAATATAGTGAACAAATAAAAAGGATGCTTATGTGATGACAGGGAGACTGACAAGCCAAATGCTTTCAAGTCTATTACAAAGACCCCCAAACAGAAAGAGTTAATCACATTTGTTTTGGACCTGGAGCTTTAAGACGCTTGTTTTCTGCCAGGATTAGTCTGGATTGTCATGAATTAGTCAAAACGCTCATCACACTGAATCCAGGGCTCAGATTATAAAAGTGACCTAGCTGTAGTGATTGAAGTCTAGCTCGATGATGAATAGATTGTATAACCTTTTACTGATTAACCACTTGCATGAGTAGATTTGATGTTATTTCTAAAGGTTTTTTTTACTACCTGGAGCAGAGTTACTTAATCTCATTTCATTTCTGTCCTTTTGAAATTTTTAAGTTCCACTTCTGGAAACTGATCTAATAATAGATTTATTGGTTATTTGTAATGAAGTTATTGATCAGAAGATGTTACTAACCTGCATTCTGCTGTCTGAAAGAATCTCTACCACACCTCTGTGTAAAACTCTTTCTACCTCCATATCCATTATTTTTATATCATTTTATTTTGTAATTTGTCTCATCTAAGTGCTGCTCAGCTGTAATATAATTTCCCTTTAAAGTATTTTCTGTTTTTGAGGTTTCTTGGCAGGAAATAGAATTTTCTCTTTTGGTTTTTTAGAAGACAGAAGATGTGTTATTATGTATCTGTGTGTCATTAGAGAACTCACCTATCATATTTAAATACCAGTGAAACATTTTACTGTGACCACTTGTAGGCCTGGAGGGAAGCCAGGTACCTGTGTGTTGTATATAAGAACTCAGGTGGAGGAATCTTCAGAGTCGACTGCATCAGATTGATGAACACAGTATTTTCCTTCTTCTACTCTGTGTTCAGAAGGTTTGGACCAGAGCCAGCAGAGACTTCCATCATGGCCATCATCTGAAACTCCGATCCCACAGTGTTTCCTCTTGAATTCCAGCTTCATTCTAAGTGATATGTGGTAATGTCTCCTGTGTGGCGCTAGCTGCGTTGCCTCCAGCAGCTTAACACGCGTTCTGTCTGAATTCTGGTGCTGAAAGCACAGAGACGGTTCATGAAAGGGTTGGATTTTATACAGTTATTTCTTAAAACATTGAGATTAATCTCATTATATTAAAAAATCTTTTATGAATCATGTTTAAATATTTGATGGAATGTGGGCAGGAGACCTGTAACGTTGGGTCAATGCTGTTTTTCAGCAGAATAAACTGGTGTTGGTGGGTTATACTCTCCAAACATCATGTCAGCATCCATATGAACATTATATTTGTGTTGAATCGAAGAGTTTTTTGTGTGCTGCACCACACAGAGATGCAGCCATGTGGCCTGGCCTTTGTCCAGTCCTCAGCATGGTGTCTCTCCTCGCAGCAGAGCTGTGGATAATGACTCCTGCCGGGAGATGAGAGACTCTCTGCAGCAGAGTTCCCAGGGTCTCTCATCCAGGGAGGTCTCAGTGCCTCGATCTCTGCCCAGAGATCCTCAGCTTAAGCAGCAAAGAGCAGTGGAGCTGGAACCCGAGTGAGAGGGCAGAGATTTGGAAAAGATCAACAGTGAAAACTCCCAACTGGCTTTTCACAATCTCTTTTTTTTTTTTCTGATGAGAAGTGGCGAGCAACAACAAACGCAGCAGCAGCTGCAGTCCTGACTCGGATCTTCAGCTTTTCTTTGCTGTTTGGTCACAACTTATTTCTGAAACTACCTCATCTTGTGACGGCAGAATAAAATGAGACGGATCGTGATTTGATGGACGGTCACTGAGGACATCAGACAGTTCAGTGTAGCATTAAGGCTGATTAGCATATCAATACAAACACCCATTACTGAAGCATCTAATACGACTTATTTATAGGATCTGAAGTTTTATAAATCTTCACATGACTGTTTTTGTTCCTTCAAGATGAGTCAGTTCTACTGTGTTAATAATAAATATAGTATAAAAAACAACAGAAGTACCGAGAACCGACTCTGGAATGTTATTCACTTTACAGGTTTTTACCCAAAAAAAACCCATAAATATCCGAACTGACACACAAACCTTCAACCCTGATGAAGAAGTCAGTTGTTCTGGGGTTTGGTTCTGGAGGAGGTGCTGTTTGGTTTCCTCTGTGTGGAAGCAGGAAATCTGAGGCTGGTTGTCTTGTGTGTGACGTGGTTTAGAGGAGAATGAGGTGGAGGTAAAGCAGCAGATGGTGATGGGAAAAACAAAAGAAAGGAAGAATAATTGTGTCTCACGGGGTTGAAGTGGATCAGTCTGATCTGACAGAACAGGAAGTGGAAGTAAACTCAGCACTCGGATGAGAACCAGAAAGGAAGGACTGTGTCTGATTGGTCCTCTTCTGAGAGGGAATGGACTGTTCTGTCCTCATCAGAACCTCTGAGCCTTTCAGCAGGAGGAGAACGTGCTGCAGAACATCTGGAAACCAGGTCAGCAACTCAGGAACATGGTTCTGTGCTGCTGTGCTGACGGTCTGAACCCAGTTGACCAAATATCAGACTTAATCTGCTGCAGGCCAGATTAGCAGAAGACCACAGCAGCATGGAAATGAGGTTAGTCTGCCAGCATTTCACTGAGACTTCCATTAATCTGTAAATCCCTCTATCAAGGTCACCAGGAGGAAAACCAGCTCTGTTCAGACTGAATCTGTTATCATGACTCATCATCAGAGCTTTTATCACACACAGTGATTGTTCTATTCAAGTCTGTGATGTCAGCTTTTTATATCATCTACAAATTGAAATGATCTTTGTGTTCCTGGATCACACGGCGTGCGTTTGGCGTGATGACGTGAGGCGTTTTCAGGACGTGTGCTGTCTTAGTGTTGGTCACACAGACAGACTCAGACCTTGTTTCAGCTGCCTCGAGGCCACTACCTGGTGGGTAAACATGTTTGTTTCTGACCACCTGAACGCACCATCCATCATTAGTTAGTAATCTGGTTCCAGAGGAAGGTACTGGAGTGACAGGATGTCAGTATTTAAGTATGTAGTCTGTGTTTCAGTGAACAGCGTGTGTGCGTGCACGCCTGTGTGTACCCTTGTGTCTTATGCAAATATGCACAAAAAGTGTGTGAAGTGACTCTCAGTCTCCCTTTTATGAATCTATATGCAAACACTGACTGACATGTGGCCTTTTGTCATCAGTTAAATAGACCACTAAAAGGCTACATTAAATTTAATGAGGCCTCCTGCTGCCTGCTGACAGGAGTTACATCCCTGTCCTTTCAGCTCGCAGCGCTTTCTCTCCACCTGCCTTCAGCACTGGGTGTGTGTGTGTGTGTGTGCGCTTTTAAAGACTTTCCCTTCCTGTCAGTTACCGTGACGATGTTGAATGTTGACATCACAACCAGTGTGGATGGTGTTGTCACTCCATCAGTGTCCTATCAGTGTTTGTTGCATCTTGAATATTAAGAGAGTTGAAAAGAGCCCACAGTGGGCGGAGTCTGCGTAGTGATGATGATGATGATGATGATGACTCGTGGAATTAAGGAGTGTAATTCTCTGTTGTTCAGTACATCAGATGACTGTTTGGTATTATTTTCAGCTCAGTTCCAGTGTCTCATCAGAGCTGGTGTGTGTGTGTGTGTGTGTGTGTGTGTGTGTGTGTGTGTGTGTGTGGGTTTGTATTTCTGACCTCCTGAGGACCCGTTTCCTGACTTTTACTATCTTTCTGGGGTCCGAGGGTTCTTGTGGGGACCGAAGCCTGGTCCCCATGAGGGGGACTCCCCTTTTTAGGGTTAGGGGTTAGGTTTATAGGTATGGTGTGAATAGAGTTTTAGTTAGTCTTAGGGTTAGTTATAGATCAGTAATGGTTAAGGTTAGTAAAAGGGTTTGGGTTAGGTATAAATCTAGTTACTAAAATCAATGGAAGTCAATGGACGGTCCCCATAAGGATAACAAAACACACTTGAGTGTGTGTGTGTGTGTGTGTGTGTGTGTGTGGGTTTGTATTTCTGACCTCCTGAGGACCCGTTTCCTGACTTTTACTATCTTTCTGGGGTCCGAGGGTTCTTGTGGGGACCGAAGCCTGGTCCCCATGAGGGGGACTCCCCTTTTTAGGGTTAGGGGTTAGGTTTATAGGTATGGTGTGAATAGAGTTTTAGTTAGTCTTAGGGTTAGTTATAGATCAGTAATGGTTAAGGTTAGTAAAAGGGTTTGGGTTAGGTATAAATCTAGTTACTAAAATCAATGGAAGTCAATGGACGGTCCCCATAAGGATACCAAAACACACTTGTGTGTGTGTGTGTGTGTGTGTGTGTGTGTGTAGTTGTTATATGGATATTTTTTGGCTTCGTTTCACGACACGGTCATTAAAACATGAAGCGTGCAGCAGATGCAGCACCAAGTTCTCAGGTTGTATCTGTGGATGAATTTCTAAACTAATAATCTCGACTGGATCCAGCGTTGGTTAAATATCATGTGACGCATCGAGTCTGCAGGTCGATTTACACGAGCTCTTCAATAATCTGATGGTCGACATATTGTATCAAATCATTCTTTAATATCAGATGAAACTCAAACAGTTATATACACATTTATTTAATAATATTTAGGTGATCTGATCAGATGTATTGATTAACTGATCATCAGTGTAAATCAGGTGTTTTCTGTAGATAAATTCATATAAACATAAAATACTGATATTAAACTGTTAATTATCACAATATATCAGAACTCACATGAAAGACTTAAAAGTATCGGATGCTTTTCAGATTTTACATGAACAAGTACAGCATTAATAGTACAATGTGTTGAATTAGTACTTTTAGTAACAGTCAGGTTGAATATGAACGTACATGAAGCTGTTGGCACATTTAAAGTTCTGAAGTTTGATTCCATGTTTTTCATCTTTATGTAAGACCTTTACGTTAATGAATTTTATTTTGATACAGTGAGCCACGGATGTTTTATTCTGAAAAGTCAGTGTGAATGAATCTAACAGTTTGGCACGTGTGGTGACCAGAAATGAATCCTGAACAGATTCAACTTGCTGGTTCTTCTTTTGCCTCCATTAAAGTGATTTTATTTTACAACATGTCAGTTTTCATTATTAATCAATCAATAATTAATCAAGGCTATGAAACAAGATAAAACTTTATTATAAAGACCTTTAAGGGTTTTTTAGAAAACTTATTCAAGAAACTGTCTAATGAAAATATTTTCAGGTTAAATCTTTAGTTTTTATTGATAATTATTGACTCAGTCTTGTTGTTCATGTATCACACACATGATTCTATCCTCCATCTGCTCCTCGAGATGATTCTGTTTCATGCCCTTTTACTGTCTGTCTCAGTTTCCATCCTTCATCTCAGCACCCGCCCACGTTCCACTTCCACAAAACTAAACATGTGCACACATTAGCTGAAAACTTTCCCCCTCTCCTTGTCTTGTTTCTCAAGGTCTTGTTGAGCAGCGAGAAACGCCCCAGAGGAATATCATGGCGACGTGCGATGAAATTTTAATCAGGAGGAAATGGGGCGGCCCAGTCTTGTTTCTCTTTAGTATAAATTTGCACAGATGGACTCGTGCTGCCTGTCAGGTCTGTGTGTGATGCTCTGAGGGCGTCTGCTCGGGATCGACAAAGGGAACGTCAGGTCAAGGAAAGAGGTGATAAGAGATGGGAGGTAGAAGAAAAAAGAGAAAAACTCTCACATCCTATTTCTGTAAATTAGGAAGCTGTCTTCTGTCAGAACGAGCCGGAAGGTTCATGACGTCTTTCTAGACAGTTTGAGACTTCGAGGAAGAAAGAGGAAGTGATTTTAATCAGACGGCTCCGGATTCTGAAAATCAAATGAGTTAAAAAATGAGAAGCTCCTCCATATTTATGTAGGTAAATGTGTCAGAGGCTTTTATTGTAAATATATAAAATATAATCATCATGTTTGAGGGAGAAATGTGTTTTTCTTTATAATTACAGTTATAAACCTGAACAAGTCATCATGTTTTATTAAAGAAATTCAACAAAATCACCATAATGTTTATTACAAATTAGGAATGTTTCATTAAACACAACATGAAGACGAGATGAAGAGTTAGTTATCTGGAGTTTATTAGAACTGATTCATCCAGATCATCAGAGTTAGAATGATTAACTCTACCAACATGCTTCAGTCTCATGTGATCACCTGGACAATATGGAAGATCAGTTAATACTGACTCAAGTTATTTAAGAGCTTTTTGTGATTCTCACTGGCTGAGAGATGTTTTTTATTTTGATTGAACAGTTTTTAAACTAAATCAATGAAAATTTCTTTGATGATGGAAAAAAATATGCAACTGGTCGACCAAGACGGCATCGACCAATCAGTCGGCTAAATGACTTAAGTTGACAGCTTTAGTTGTTCAACTGTGTGTCCAACTGTGTGTCCAACTGCATGTCCAACTGCATGTCCAACTGCGTGTCCAACTGCATGTCTAACTGCATGTCCAACTGCATGTCTAACTGCATGTCTAACTGCATGTCCAACATCTTGTTTGACATGTTCAGTAACATGTTTAACTGCATGTCCAACTGCATGTCCAACTGCATGTTTAACTGCATGTCTAACTTCATGTCTAACTGCATGTCCAACATCTTGTCCAACATCTTGTTTGACATGTTCAGTAACATGTTTAACTGCATGTCCACCAGCATGTTGCATGTATTCATTGATATATTCTCCAGGCTGTTAAATGACATGTTCGTTAAGGGAATCAGTTAAAACGAGTGAAGGTGTAAATAAAGCTGTAATTGTGTCTGACGCGGGTTCGAGCAGCTGTTGTGTGAAAGTATGAGCTGCACGATTAACACCACAGAAAAAACACATCTTCAGGAACTTTCAGGAAAAGTTGGTCTCTGCATCTCATGCAGTTAGTTATGTCATGTGAACGGAAAGGGTTTGACTAATTACCCGCCCCCCCATCAAACTAATTATTTCCCCGTTGTGTTGTGATCTGGTAGCTCACGATGCCGAGTCATTGAAGATCAGTCTGCGTGGAGAATGACTAAGTGGAAAAGTGTCTTTGTATGCTGAGCTGCACCACATCTGTCTCTGTGTGCATGTGTGTGTGGGGTGGGGGGGTGGGGGGGGGTGTGTGTATAGAAATCCTCTGCAGGGTTGATTGTCAATGCATTGATATTCTCCTCACAGGGTTGTCAAGCATGAAATAGAAGAGTAGACTTTCTGTGGATGAACTCTCAGCAGAGCAGCGTTAGATAGTGAGAGCTGAAGCTCTGGAGAAATGATGCTGCTGAAACAGATTTCTGCTGAGGGCCGATGGAAAATAAATCTTATTGTGTGTGTGAACGCTTGTAAAACCCAGAAACATGGAGCTCATTAGAAAAACAAAGGTGTGTTTCACATGTAGTTGAGGATTTCTGGGTGGCAGAAGCTCAGCAGGTTTGGGATGTTGGGACACAAACTGAAGCTTCAGCTGCACGATCCAGGATTTAGTTTCATTTGCTTGTTTGAAAATGAAAATGTAGAAAGTCAGACAGATACTGATGAACCAGGCTGAACGGGTAGGGAATAATATTTATATTTATCACACGTTAGAATAAAAACCTTCCAACAACATTTTAACTGAATTGAATTAGTTTCCTGTTTACATAAAGCTCCATGAGGAGACTGTTGTTGTGAATCTTCATCCTATTAAACTGCATATAAAGATGGAGAATGCATCTTGTCTTGTTTATTGGCTGGAATCCTCCTCCAGTCGTGTTCAGCAGCTTCCACATTGATTCGTCTGTGTGTTTGTGATTCTCCAGGTGAACCGGGTGGGGAAGGACGCTCAGGTGAGAAGAAAAGGTGTACAAAGGAAAGACTGGCACGACTATGAAGCAATCAGAAGAGACGCCTCTCGATTTGGTGAGTCCTCCTTGTGTTGCTATTAGAAACAAGCTTGATTATTTTTTTATAAAGATGTTGAAACATTAATATAAATAAACCCAGTTTATCTACAGAATCTGTTTAAATAGTGGGAATAATTATTTTTTTATTTAATTAACTTCAAATTTATCGGAAACTTGTTTTCTTTATCTAAAAGAAGATGGTTTTATTAAAACAAAGACGTTCAGCGTCGCTGCAGTAACAGCCGGCTGCATGGCCGACCATCTTCAGGTTGCCCTGACTGTGAAACTTTTTGTAGGTAACGGTGAACAGGGCAAACCGTTTCCTCTGACCGACGCTGACAGAGTGGACCAGGCCTACAGGGAGAACGGCTTCAACATCTACGTCAGTGACAGAATCTCCTTAAACCGATCGGTCCCAGACATCCGTCATCCAAAGTGAGTTTATATAAAAAATATTTTTACTCCTTCAACATTTTTCAGACATACTGTATATCAAATATTTGTACCTGTTTTCAGCTGATGTGTTTGTTGTTAAATGACTTCTGGTTTTCTCTCAGAGTGCAGCTCACACATCCACGCTTCAATAGAGTTTAATAATAACTGAGTCAATAACATGTTAATGTGACACGCCCTGTAAAGCCATCTGAATGTTCTCTCTGCTCCAGATGTTTCAGGATTTACATGTAACGAGCTGATGTGTTCAGACAGCTGTACCATGTGACTGCTCTGTGCTGCTGTTTTACACTGAATAACCACATAAAGCTGATTTCTCTTGTTTCTGGACAAATTCAAATGTAATTTAAAGTGCAGATGTTACTGAGTGATGTTACAGCCTGTGTGTAACGTGTTGCTGGTGACACGTTTGATACAAGAAGCTGCAGCTTTTTTTACTTTCCTTTTACAGTTTATCAAAACAGTAGCTGAGTTTTTAACCTTTCTCTTATTGTTTTCTGGAGGAAGTCTGCAGATGCATGTATGATACAGATTAATGCAGGTTGTGTAAAATTTAAAGCTAAAATCTTAATTTACTCCTTAAATTCTCCACTCAGTGTTTCACAGTCGGGTTTAAACTCCTTTAAACTCTGAACAGGGTTAGATTTAAACCAGGTTAATGTCACTAACCCTCGTTCATTTATATACAACAGTAAAATATTGATACTTTGATGTAAAATTATTCCTACATGTTAATAAGATTCACAAATACCCCAAACTAAAATGATGCAGATTCTTGATAAATGAACTGACTTTAATCATTAAATGAAAAACTGCCTGAATTTGATCCTCATTAAAGATAAATCAGGACATCTCGTCTCGGCAGGTCTTGTGTTATTTCCAGGAATAGCTCTTGTTCATATTTGATAAGCTTTGAGATCAACAGGTTTTCAGCGTGTGAGTCATGTTGATTTTCAGCTGATTCTGCTCTGCGAAACAACACAGACACACAACCTTTTCTCTCAAGATGCTCAGTTATATCAGGCAAAACAATCATCATTTTTCAACTGAAAATAAATATCTGAGGGTGTTTGTGCAGTTTTATCAGAACTGGAGCAGAAATGGGCCTCAGAGGTCCAACAATCTGCAGGTTTTCATTTCAGCCAAAGTCTGCAGCAGCTTATTTCACAGACTGGTACTTCATCAACCAGGCAGCGGGAAAAATAATCCCCTGCTGAAGTTTTTATTTGGATTGAAAACTTAAAACACTCTATTTCTTCATGGTAAATGTATTAATATAAGTATTTATAGGAAATAAGCTGCTCTTTTGTTGGGTTTTTTGTTTAAGTGCAGAACTAATGGGCAATATTTGGATAATAAATATATGAAACAGAAACAAAGAATCAAAATACTGAAATGTTCAGATTTTTTAAAGAACTAATCATAAAGATATTTACTACTGGAACGAACAAAGGAGTTGTGATGAAACAGATACAGGCCGTTCAGACTCGTGAGAACTCGGGTTTTATCACCACCTGCGTAGTTTGAGAGATTAAAACTGAAAGAGAAGTTGTTGACCTGTTTTCACCCTCTATGAAGGTAAGAACACCTGTGGAGCTAAAATATTCAACACAAACCTCAGAAACAATGTTTTTAATGGAAGGGACTGTTTAAGAAAGATTGAATAAATATGAAAGGATAGAAACAACAATCCAGCTGCCTCACAAAATAAAATGTCAAATTTAACTTCAGAAAGCAGCATCAGAGGCGTTTAACCATCAGCTGTGTGTGGGAGGGAAATGAGCAGCGTTTTATAACCCAGCTAAGATCAGAAAGTCATGCATAGGGAGGACTATTTATATGTTCTGTATTGTTTAACTGATGAATATTCACAAAAACACAAAAAGATAAAACGTCTGTTACAGCGTTGGGATTATCAGGATAATCTGGAGCATCAATGTGACACATGTTAACAAAATAAAAGTCCTGGTCCGGTGTGAAGTGTAGATCAAAGCTTCAGAATGTCCACAGACCAGACACATAATTAAAACATGACAGTTGAATGATGTCTGATGCTATTAGAGCAGATTTGGCTCTTCTTCTGTTTTATCTTTATAAATAAGTTCCAACAAGTTGTTTGTTGTATTTATTAGACTGAACATTGTCTTCCTCACAGTCTGATACATCCAAATCTTCAGAGACACGATGAGACATATGGACATTCCAGTACAGACTACTTCCTGCTGTCCTTTGACTCATTAAAGAAAAAAAAATCTGGAAATAAACAAACTGTTAGCGCCATAAATAAAGTCTTCCAAACGTCTCCAGACCTGCTGACCTGATTCGTCACAGATCAGCCTTCAGCGTTTTTCCTCCACCTGACAGGTGCTTCTTCTGACCCTGCTGTCACTTTCATGTGGAAAACCGTTTTAAATGTTTCTCTCTCAAGGTCTCTTCTTTACGTTTTATGTTCTTTCTCATTGTTACCGCTCAGATTTATGAATCTCCCACATCCTGTGACCTTACAAGGCATTTGCCATCAAACATGCTTTCCATCCTACGCTCCGCTCCGCCGCCAGTGTGGCATCACTGGAGCGCACTCTATCAAACGAACACTCCACAGAAACTTCTTTTCATGTTCCAACACTGCAGCTATCAAAAGGCTGAAGTTCAGACTTGAAGCTGGAGAAGTGATGTTGTGTTGAGTCAAACTCTGGAAAGAGTGAATGAAAAGCGTTCAGGGAAAAGTTTCAACTGGATCTGTAAAGAATCGTTCTCATATTTAGGAGGAATTTTCAACTTTCACTGATTTTTAATGATTGTAACTTCAAAATTCTCTAAAGCTTTTTAGGAAAACAGTATAAATATTACAGCAGACATCATGTTTTCTAAGGTCAGTGAGATCAGAAGGTAAAAGAACAAACAAAAACTAAGATCATCTAGTTTAATTTGTATTTGAAGCATTTTTGAACTGTTTTAGTTGTTACAGTTTTTGTTACCTGATTTCACATCATACAGTATCAGAGTGAGCAGCTTGTTTCAGTCAGACTCAGACCAACAACACTTTAACATCTGATGACCAGAAACTTTAACCAAACACAAGAATCTGGACATGTATGAAGGTTGGTTTAATGTTGTTGAACTTTTCCTTCAGGGTTTTTCAGATCTTCACAATAAACTACATCAGAACTATCTCTATTCACGAAGCACCAGTCTCATCTCATGAGTCTGAAGGATCTTCTACCAGAAGCTTCAAGGTTCTTCAACATCCATTTAGTTTTATTTAAGTCTGTTTTTACTGGTTTTCTGTCAATAGAAGAACCTCCTGGATCCTCTTCCATGGAACCTACGTACCATCTGATGTGTCCACGTCCTGGACATCGTCCTGCTACAATCACATCAACATGATACTGTTTAATAATATGATCAGCTGATCACAGGAACATGAAGCTGTTTGGAGATGGTCTGTAGTCTTTAACATGGAGCATCTTTATCTGGTCCATGTTCAGGGTGGTGCACACAGTGATACTAAACTAGATCCTGTTACTTCCTGTAAACAGACTGAATGTGTTTCAAGAATAAAAAAAAAATCACAGATGCGAGGTGTCAGTTTGGACTTGGGGTGTCTGTCTGTCTGGACTCGGGGTGTCAGTTTGGACTTGGGGTGTCTGTCTGTCTGGACTCGGGGTG
>SSNP01000036.1:3456278-3485693 GCA_006937955.1 Pachypanchax playfairii
ATATAAAGATGGAGAATGCATCTTGTCTTGTTTATTGGCTGGAATCCTCCTCCAGTCGTGTTCAGCAGCTTCCACATTGATTCGTCTGTGTGTTTGTGATTCTCCAGGTGAACCGGGTGGGGAAGGACGCTCAGGTGAGAAGAAAAGGTGTACAAAGGAAAGACTGGCACGACTATGAAGCAATCAGAAGAGACGCCTCTCGATTTGGTGAGTCCTCCTTGTGTTGCTATTAGAAACAAGCTTGATTATTTTTTTATAAAGATGTTGAAACATTAATATAAATAAACCCAGTTTATCTACAGAATCTGTTTAAATAGTGGGAATAATTATTTTTTTATTTAATTAACTTCAAATTTATCGGAAACTTGTTTTCTTTATCTAAAAGAAGATGGTTTTATTAAAACAAAGACGTTCAGCGTCGCTGCAGTAACAGCCGGCTGCATGGCCGACCATCTTCAGGTTGCCCTGACTGTGAAACTTTTTGTAGGTAACGGTGAACAGGGCAAACCGTTTCCTCTGACCGACGCTGACAGAGTGGACCAGGCCTACAGGGAGAACGGCTTCAACATCTACGTCAGTGACAGAATCTCCTTAAACCGATCGGTCCCAGACATCCGTCATCCAAAGTGAGTTTATATAAAAAATATTTTTACTCCTTCAACATTTTTCAGACATACTGTATATCAAATATTTGTACCTGTTTTCAGCTGATGTGTTTGTTGTTAAATGACTTCTGGTTTTCTCTCAGAGTGCAGCTCACACATCCACGCTTCAATAGAGTTTAATAATAACTGAGTCAATAACATGTTAATGTGACACGCCCTGTAAAGCCATCTGAATGTTCTCTCTGCTCCAGATGTTTCAGGATTTACATGTAACGAGCTGATGTGTTCAGACAGCTGTACCATGTGACTGCTCTGTGCTGCTGTTTTACACTGAATAACCACATAAAGCTGATTTCTCTTGTTTCTGGACAAATTCAAATGTAATTTAAAGTGCAGATGTTACTGAGTGATGTTACAGCCTGTGTGTAACGTGTTGCTGGTGACACGTTTGATACAAGAAGCTGCAGCTTTTTTTACTTTCCTTTTACAGTTTATCAAAACAGTAGCTGAGTTTTTAACCTTTCTCTTATTGTTTTCTGGAGGAAGTCTGCAGATGCATGTATGATACAGATTAATGCAGGTTGTGTAAAATTTAAAGCTAAAATCTTAATTTACTCCTTAAATTCTCCACTCAGTGTTTCACAGTCGGGTTTAAACTCCTTTAAACTCTGAACAGGGTTAGATTTAAACCAGGTTAATGTCACTAACCCTCGTTCATTTATATACAACAGTAAAATATTGATACTTTGATGTAAAATTATTCCTACATGTTAATAAGATTCACAAATACCCCAAACTAAAATGATGCAGATTCTTGATAAATGAACTGACTTTAATCATTAAATGAAAAACTGCCTGAATTTGATCCTCATTAAAGATAAATCAGGACATCTCGTCTCGGCAGGTCTTGTGTTATTTCCAGGAATAGCTCTTGTTCATATTTGATAAGCTTTGAGATCAACAGGTTTTCAGCGTGTGAGTCATGTTGATTTTCAGCTGATTCTGCTCTGCGAAACAACACAGACACACAACCTTTTCTCTCAAGATGCTCAGTTATATCAGGCAAAACAATCATCATTTTTCAACTGAAAATAAATATCTGAGGGTGTTTGTGCAGTTTTATCAGAACTGGAGCAGAAATGGGCCTCAGAGGTCCAACAATCTGCAGGTTTTCATTTCAGCCAAAGTCTGCAGCAGCTTATTTCACAGACTGGTACTTCATCAACCAGGCAGCGGGAAAAATAATCCCCTGCTGAAGTTTTTATTTGGATTGAAAACTTAAAACACTCTATTTCTTCATGGTAAATGTATTAATATAAGTATTTATAGGAAATAAGCTGCTCTTTTGTTGGGTTTTTTGTTTAAGTGCAGAACTAATGGGCAATATTTGGATAATAAATATATGAAACAGAAACAAAGAATCAAAATACTGAAATGTTCAGATTTTTTAAAGAACTAATCATAAAGATATTTACTACTGGAACGAACAAAGGAGTTGTGATGAAACAGATACAGGCCGTTCAGACTCGTGAGAACTCGGGTTTTATCACCACCTGCGTAGTTTGAGAGATTAAAACTGAAAGAGAAGTTGTTGACCTGTTTTCACCCTCTATGAAGGTAAGAACACCTGTGGAGCTAAAATATTCAACACAAACCTCAGAAACAATGTTTTTAATGGAAGGGACTGTTTAAGAAAGATTGAATAAATATGAAAGGATAGAAACAACAATCCAGCTGCCTCACAAAATAAAATGTCAAATTTAACTTCAGAAAGCAGCATCAGAGGCGTTTAACCATCAGCTGTGTGTGGGAGGGAAATGAGCAGCGTTTTATAACCCAGCTAAGATCAGAAAGTCATGCATAGGGAGGACTATTTATATGTTCTGTATTGTTTAACTGATGAATATTCACAAAAACACAAAAAGATAAAACGTCTGTTACAGCGTTGGGATTATCAGGATAATCTGGAGCATCAATGTGACACATGTTAACAAAATAAAAGTCCTGGTCCGGTGTGAAGTGTAGATCAAAGCTTCAGAATGTCCACAGACCAGACACATAATTAAAACATGACAGTTGAATGATGTCTGATGCTATTAGAGCAGATTTGGCTCTTCTTCTGTTTTATCTTTATAAATAAGTTCCAACAAGTTGTTTGTTGTATTTATTAGACTGAACATTGTCTTCCTCACAGTCTGATACATCCAAATCTTCAGAGACACGATGAGACATATGGACATTCCAGTACAGACTACTTCCTGCTGTCCTTTGACTCATTAAAGAAAAAAAAATCTGGAAATAAACAAACTGTTAGCGCCATAAATAAAGTCTTCCAAACGTCTCCAGACCTGCTGACCTGATTCGTCACAGATCAGCCTTCAGCGTTTTTCCTCCACCTGACAGGTGCTTCTTCTGACCCTGCTGTCACTTTCATGTGGAAAACCGTTTTAAATGTTTCTCTCTCAAGGTCTCTTCTTTACGTTTTATGTTCTTTCTCATTGTTACCGCTCAGATTTATGAATCTCCCACATCCTGTGACCTTACAAGGCATTTGCCATCAAACATGCTTTCCATCCTACGCTCCGCTCCGCCGCCAGTGTGGCATCACTGGAGCGCACTCTATCAAACGAACACTCCACAGAAACTTCTTTTCATGTTCCAACACTGCAGCTATCAAAAGGCTGAAGTTCAGACTTGAAGCTGGAGAAGTGATGTTGTGTTGAGTCAAACTCTGGAAAGAGTGAATGAAAAGCGTTCAGGGAAAAGTTTCAACTGGATCTGTAAAGAATCGTTCTCATATTTAGGAGGAATTTTCAACTTTCACTGATTTTTAATGATTGTAACTTCAAAATTCTCTAAAGCTTTTTAGGAAAACAGTATAAATATTACAGCAGACATCATGTTTTCTAAGGTCAGTGAGATCAGAAGGTAAAAGAACAAACAAAAACTAAGATCATCTAGTTTAATTTGTATTTGAAGCATTTTTGAACTGTTTTAGTTGTTACAGTTTTTGTTACCTGATTTCACATCATACAGTATCAGAGTGAGCAGCTTGTTTCAGTCAGACTCAGACCAACAACACTTTAACATCTGATGACCAGAAACTTTAACCAAACACAAGAATCTGGACATGTATGAAGGTTGGTTTAATGTTGTTGAACTTTTCCTTCAGGGTTTTTCAGATCTTCACAATAAACTACATCAGAACTATCTCTATTCACGAAGCACCAGTCTCATCTCATGAGTCTGAAGGATCTTCTACCAGAAGCTTCAAGGTTCTTCAACATCCATTTAGTTTTATTTAAGTCTGTTTTTACTGGTTTTCTGTCAATAGAAGAACCTCCTGGATCCTCTTCCATGGAACCTACGTACCATCTGATGTGTCCACGTCCTGGACATCGTCCTGCTACAATCACATCAACATGATACTGTTTAATAATATGATCAGCTGATCACAGGAACATGAAGCTGTTTGGAGATGGTCTGTAGTCTTTAACATGGAGCATCTTTATCTGGTCCATGTTCAGGGTGGTGCACACAGTGATACTAAACTAGATCCTGTTACTTCCTGTAAACAGACTGAATGTGTTTCAAGAATAAAAAAAAAATCACAGATGCGAGGTGTCAGTTTGGACTTGGGGTGTCTGTCTGTCTGGACTCGGGGTGTCAGTTTGGACTTGGGGTGTCTGTCTGTCTGGACTCGGGGTGTCAGTTTGGACTTGGGGTGTCTGTCTGTCTGGACTCGGGGTGTCAGTTTGGACTTGGGGTGTCTGTCTGGACCTGGGGGGGCCAGTCTGGACTCGGGGTGGCCAGTCTGGACTCGGGGTGGCAAGTCTGGACTTGGGGGGGCCAGTCTGGACTCAGGGTGCCTGTCTGTCTGGACTCGGGGTGTCAGTCTGGACTCAGGGTGTCAGTCTGGACCCGGGGTGCCTGTCTGTCTGGACTCGGGGTGCCTGTCTGTCTGGACTCGGGGTGCCTGTCTGTCTGGACTCGGGGTGCCTGTCTGTCTGGACTCGGGGTGTCAGTCTGGACTCAGGGTGTCAGTCTGGACTCAGGGTGTCAGTCTGGACCCGGGGTGCCTGTCTGTCTGGACTCGGGGTGCCTGTCTGTCTGGACTCGGGGTGTCAGTCTGGACTCAGGGTGTCAGTCTGGACTCGGGGTGCCTGTCTGTCTGGACTCGGGGTGCCTGTCTGTCTGGACTCGGGGTGTCAGTCTGGACTCAGGGTGTCAGTCTGGACTCAGGGTGTCAGTCTGGACCCGGGGTGCCTGTCTGTCTGGACTCGGGGTGCCTGTCTGTCTGGACTCGGGGTGCCTGTCTGTCTGGACTCGGGGTGCCTGTCTGTCTGGACTCGGGGTGTCAGTCTGGACTCAGGGTGTCAGTCTGGACTCGGGGTGCCTGTCAGTCTGGACCTGGGGTGTCAGTCTGGACTCAGGGTGTCAGTCTGGACTCGGGGTGCCTGTCTGTCTGGACTCGGGGTGTCAGTCTGGACTCGGGGTGCCTGTCTGTCTGGACTCGGGGTGTCAGTCTGGACTGAGTGACGGGTGTCTGACAGCCTCGTGCTGTCTCGGTTCCAGCAGGTTCGGACCTTCCAACATCTTTTTTTCATTCACTGTCTTGCTCACTAAATGAATGACGTGATGGAGAGACAGAGAGTCAGACAAGCCTGAGAGCCTCAGAGGTAATTAGAGTCTCTGCAGATTCCTCCTCTGATCTCACAAAGAGAAAAAGAGAAAGCAGTTGAAGGGCGAGGCAGTAGGTGGTATGCTTCATTACATCTTATTAAAAGAGCAGCACATTGTTCAGGTTGGACCGGTGCAGAGCACAGCGGTGCTGTTGGCTAAAGGCTTGTGTCACAGGTTCTATAAGACTTTCCCTCTTTGTCAGTTAAAATCCGTTAATACTAATCGCAACATAAAACAAATGTTATGACCGACTGAGGTGGTTCTAAAGAACCTGAACCGTAAGACTCACCTAAACCAGGTCATTCAGTCTGAGTCATTAACTACATCATGTTCAGGATACATGGAGATTATTTAGTGCTCCCAGTAGGTTGAACAGTTACATCATCATGATGTACATCTAATCAGTACCAATCATATTTAATCTGTCACATTTTCACTTCTTTAATCCAGGTTAGACAAGTTTATACTAGAGATTATCAGATGTTTAAAACTAACAGGAAACGATTGGACTGCTCAGATCAGCTGATATGTACATCCATGATTGATTCAGGAACTACCTTTAAAACATTTTTTGGGTGAATGTATGTGAGACTAATAGCACTTAATTTAAAACGGTTAATCTCAGACTGGTGCATGCATCCTTCCCTCCCACAGCTAGAACTCTCGATAATCCCTCTCTGGAACTTAAAGCATGATTTACTACTACATGTCATTTCTGTCTGGGGATTAATAAAGTCTGATTGATTTGAATAGAACGGCGTGACGTGGTTAAAGAGAAGAATAAGGTCAACACCACTGTAGATCTTTATAGTTATATTTACATCACAGAATGACTCAGTAGAATAAACCTTTACTGTGAGCAGCTGCAGAGACATCAAGTTTAAACATTCAGCTGATTAAACTGATCCACTTACCTGGATGTTACAACATACACTCTGTTACAGCGTAATTCAATAAATCTTCCTGCTCCAAATGACCATTTATTGTTTTTATGCATTTAGAGCAGATTGAAGGAGAATCTGTTCTGCTGTAATGTTTCCTAATGGATTTTACTGTTTTCAGTCTTTAAACTGTAGTATCAGATTGATTATGTGGCTAATATTTTTTAATTGTTTGGAGTTATCATGTTTCTAACTACGGAGCTGTTCTGATGTCCAGCTCCTGTGGTCTGTTGTTGTTACTGTTAAACACAGATTTACATTCTAACTTCAGCCCAGTGTCTGATTGATAAGTGACATCAGAATCAGAGACTAATACCTGGATTTGTCCCAGCTAGTTTGGACGCAGTGTGGAATTAAGGGATTACAAACTGTTAATCTTTAACAACATAGAACAGTATTTGGCAGAGAACTCATCATTTTGCCTGTTTCCTGTCTTTCATGTGTTGCTTTGGTGTGTTTACAGCTGTAAACAGAAGCTGTATGCAGAGAAGCTGCCCAACACCAGCATCATCATCCCGTTTCATAACGAGGGCTGGTCGTCGCTCCTGAGGACTGTTCACAGCGTGCTCAACCGCTCCCCTCCCGAGCTCATCGCTGAGATCATCCTGGTGGACGACTTCAGTGACAAAGGTACGTTGTGCGCGCAGGATACACACCTGCATCAGCTCACAAACACAGCTGCAGTTGGCGGGATTTGCTGCTAATATTTGTACTTTCAGAGAACCGTGTCTTTTATTTTTCTTTGCACACAAGCAGCTGCTCACACACAGGAGCTACTGACTCATTTGTTTGCAGGGTTTGTTGACTGTTGCACAAATAATGATCTGCTCAGAAAGAAAAGCATCAGTCTACTGCTGCAAAGACCCAGATGTGTTGTTATGTGGATGCATCTTCTAAACAAACCAGGAAAACAACAAACATACAGAAATATACTGGTGAGTCAGAGTTTGGTGTTCCACAGGTTCAGCTCAGATCAGAGGAATGTTAAACACTCTGTGCTCATCGCTCTGAGAACTAACCACATGTCCACCTTGTGTTCAGAAGAGATGATGTCACTCAGCAATCAGCACGTCCATGTGACACTAATGTTCACTAATAATGACAGACATGTGACACGTCTGTGTTTGAGCTGCTGTAAGTCATTTGATCCCAGCGTGTTTGGAGAAGCATGATCTCAGCATGATCCCTGGACATCCTGATGCAACACACATGATCAAAAGACTCATTTTACACTTTCATGTTAAATACAGACCATAAACTTATAGAATTTAACCAACTGATTGTTGCTAGTTAATGTTTATTGTTACCAGCTGGTGTTTGTCCAAAGTCTCCCTCAGCGCCACACTGAGCGGCTGCCACAACTGCTTTTTACAGATGTTTTCAGAACCACTGGATCACATTTACCAGCATGTCTGAATGTTGGACAGCAGTTGGGTTTCTGTCCAAATGTTTGACACATTTTTAATGAAGGCCTGTGGTTCCATCCACTGCTACAGGCTGGTTAAGATAATAAAGATGTGATGGCAGCTCTTCAAGCAGAAGTGTAGACGATGCCACAACAAGGTGGCTGATCTCAAACCAGCGGGAGACGAAGCATGAAGGAGTTAAAGTGACAGAAGAAACGAGTTCCTGCTCGAAGCTTTTTCAATTAACATCTCTGTTTATTCAGAAGTCACTTCTCTGCTGCATCATTTATCTACTGAACTTTCTTTGAACCTGATTTTATTACATCAACCTTTTATCTTTTTTAACTTATCATCTTGATTCATTTTTAATTTTTGGAGGTTGAATCTCTCTTTTAGTTTTCTAGTTGCATTTTAAATAAATAAATAAAATAGTCAGTGTTGGGCCTCGGGATTCACTGGATCATGAACTTCTGAGAAGATGAGGATGACGTGACCCTGCTGGTGTAAGTGAGGTCAGCAGAACAATAATACAGTTTCTCTGCTCCGGCAGTTTAATCGGTTTGAACTTTGGAGTTAAGCTGCAGCTTTGAACCCTGGTGTAATAAATCAGTGGACAAGTGCAGTGTTATCAGCGAGGCTGTGAATCGATGTGAGAGCAGATATTCATCATGGAGCTTGCTTCATGGTCACCGTGTGAAGTGTAATTTCCTGCCCTCTTTTCCATTTTCTTCATATCAAATCATGTTCTAAAGTTCTATAGAGGAGCAGAACGACGGGCGGGTCGGCTGGACGCTCAGCTGTTTTCATCAGAGATGTACGCCACGTTACACCTGATCTAACTTCCTGCCGTGTTGATGGCCGCCGGCCGTCAGCGACTCCAGATTTATTAATTGACACGATTTTGGTTCTTGTTTTTATTTCGTGACACGAGGAAGATAAACAATTGATGAAATGTTTTTAAATTGCAGAGGTGCTAATTAGTAAGCAGTTCCTGCAGTGTGTTATGTAATTATAGCTTTGCTGCAGAACGGCGTCTCAGAACATTAATATCATAATTAATGCAGATATTCAGATTTAACTCCGACACCTGATGAGTTGTTTTCTTCGCCCTGCTGTAGTTACTCTGAACGTTTATTCTTTTATTTTGAAATGGCTTAATCTTCCTGGTTTTGGTGTGTGACCTTCAAAGTGCACAACGTCTTCTCTTGATGAGTCGAGGACTTGGATCCGAATCTGAACTCAGCTGTTTGGTTTCTCTTGTTGTTGTTTAGTAAACTGGAAGGAGGATCTGCTGAAACCAGATTCTTGATCCTCGTCAGGAGTTTTACAGATCCTGTTGGGTGTGAAATGAGACACAGTGATGAATAAATGAGGTGAATCCTTGTTTACACAGTCGTATTATTATTTAATGTTTATTAATAAGCAGGTTTTTATATAAACATCAGATTTAATGTGAACTTTGACCCAGTGTGAGACATTTTAGATCAGATATTTTCTTTGTCCTGATTGAACCTCTGTCAGTTCATTCAGTAACTGTTCCACAATCAGTTTTTATAGAACATCTTCACTGGTTCCTGTGTCCATCAGTCTGTAACAAGAAACACTGGTTCTAAAATATAAACCTTAACATTGAAACTTCAGGTTATTAAACTTTATTTTGTTGAACTTTTCATCTGTTTCTGCTGCATTAACCCATCTTAACCTCCTCTCCTCTCCTGTAGTCCAACCTCCTTCCCATCATGCACTGAGTCGCTGCCCTGCAGCTCAAACAGCATGAAATGGATTATAATAAGATGGAAATCAACACAAAGCAGAACTAGTCCAGTTCTTTGTTCACACGTGTTTAAATCATTCAGGTTATTCTGTTATTATCTAAATGCTTTCTTCTACAATGTTACAGTTTTTCACCAGAAATATCAGAAAGATACATTAACAGCCCAAAAGTTAAAGTTCTGCTGCTGAGAATAAATGAATAAGTTGTTAAAATATTAAACTTAGTTGATGGTTACTGAGGAGTGTAATCAACATTATCCAACCCAGTTTAACCTGATAAGGACAGATAGTTTTGTTGTTTTGAAGAGTTCAGGTATATTTTCCTTCAGTCACTTCTTATCTGTTACTTATCTGCATTATAATTAGTTCCTGCTGAATGTTGGAGAGAAGAAATGTTTCTCTGCAAAATAAAATTTCACCTTTGAACTCATTATAATTGGAATATTTAGATGCATTTTCTTTTCCACCCACAGAGTGTATGAAATTAGTCGTGTCTGCACTCGTATTCATGTGTTTTTGTTAGTTATCAGCATACAGGAGTAAAATGATGCCATCATCCGTGCTCTTTACCTCATGCTACCTCGCCCACACGTTACCTCTGTGCTGCTGGAGTTTATTCAGGCAGAAACCTGCTGGGTTTATCTGCACACTCCTCTTGTTCTCTGTAAGTGTTCTTCCATGGAGTGGAACCCAGATTATTTACTGCAGTTAGAGTTTACAGATGACCCTGAACACCTCAGCAGTCTGTCGTCTATATAAAAACTTTAAATAAAGACGAGGAAACACAGAATGTCCTCATCGTCTACCGACGACACGTGAAACGCAGGCTCTTTAATTTAAACTCTCAGACAGCATCTATATAGGAGATTAACTATTAAGAGTTAATCCAGTTCAAGATGGCCGCCACAGCTGTTCAACATTAGCAAACAGAAAAATGTCTTTAACTCTGTTAGTTTTACAGATATTGAGCTGCATGTCCTTTTAGAATCAGACCTTTAATTTAATCTAAAACTTTCCAGTTTGAGTAAATGCTCAAAGTACACAAACACCCAGACAGAGTCACCACACCCTGAGGGGCAGTCCGGGGGGGGGGGCGTCATCATTCATTTACCAGGACTGTAATTCTACTCAGTCCGGAGGTGATCAGGTGTGTGTTACAGTACGTTTGACTTAATAAGCTGCGTAACAGCGTTTCTCACCTGGAAGAACAGATTGCAGGTGAGCAGGATTCTGATATGCAGCTTCATAATGACGACGTTTTAGAAAAAAACACCCAAATAATTCAGAATCTCTTTGTGTGAAGGTGTTACAGACTATCAGCGACCACATGAAGCTGGAAACAACCGAGTGATGTTCATTATTTATATAAACCCACTAAACCTGAGGGTGTTTGTCCATCCAGCCTGTGTGACTGCTGGCTGTCATGTTACTGTTAATCTCTGCTGCCATTCACAGGAAAACTTTACTCAGTGGAAAAAGGTTTGTTACATTAAACGTCTTTGTTCCTCCATCAAACAGCAAGTATGTCTTTTGTTTTTTTAGTTATTTTTCTGTTCACCAATCATAGAAGAGACAAGAACTCAATCATAGAAATGGCAGCTGGACTATTTTTACCTCAGTAAAAAAGGTAAAATGTACTTTAAGTACCTACCTGCTTCTGACTGAGAGCAAAAACAAGAAAAAGGATTATAATGTTTCTTCTGTTAAACAGTTAAATCTGAGTTTCTATTATGCTGCGATGTCCAATCTGCTGGAAACATTAAAATGTCCCATTTTATTTGTTTCAATGTTAACAAATATATTAGACACCAGAGAGAGGAGCCTGATATCATGATGCATGGAAAACAACACCAACACTTGTTTTATAAAAGATGCTGTTTTCTACATTTGTCTGATTTATTATTCAGAAATGTCACAAATTTGCATCTAATCTGGAGAGAGTTTCTTTTCTTTGGTAAACATCAGATTATTGCAGATTAATGCAGATTGTTCCTTGTCTGTGCAAACTGCTGAAAGTTTTGACTCCAGGGGTTTGATTTTAAACAGATGTTTCTTTAAAAAAACCTAAAATTAGGATTTTGGTTTAATTTTATTTGACAGGAATGAACTCATCATTTTTATAAAATATCTGAGCAGGTTTTAGACGTGAGTCAGGTGGATTCCTGTTCTGTCTGAGAGAAACTGATAAACGTTCTCGTGTTGGATTAGAACCTTGTATGAGCTGAAGAGTTCTTTCAGTTTTCCTCACTTGAGCAGAACGTTCTGTTACACTGTAAAAATGTTATCTGTATATTTATTATCAAGATAAATAATCTGTCCAGTTTAGAGGACAAACTACAGAAGAGCAATAAAGTTTTATCCTTCAAATGACTCTCACCTTTAGGTTTTGTGCTGCTGAGCAGGTCTTTGTAGAAGGAGTGAGTTTATTCTCTCTTACAGCTGGATGATTTTACTTTTTTCTCTTGTTAGATTAATACAGATTAATGTGCTTGATTAGATTCTAAATCCTAATTATTTGAAAGGATTAAACATTTGTTTTGAACAGAAATGAAGTTTAGATTATTGGATTTTGGAAGTTTTTTTGTGTCATCAGGTGTTTAGAGTCACATGGTAGTCATGTGTCATGTTGTCTAGTACGTGGGTAAAGAGACCTACCAGATCCATGAGGAGAGAGAGTGAGAGTTGGAATCTGTTTGACTTGAACATCGAAGTCACATGTAAGAAGTTTTGTTTAATAACTTCTTGCAATTTACTCATTTTCAATTTGGTTTTATGTAAATACAATAAAAAACAGTTAAAAGTCATATAACCTGAATTTAATTCAGCTCATTGTGTTAAAGCTGCTGACTTATAAAGGTTTGTTGTCAAAAAGCTGCTTTTCATTCAGGGTTCTATGATGTTCCTCCCAGTAGAACCGCGGTTCCTCATGATGGAAACCTGGTTCTGGTTGGTGACTGAAGCAATGAGCAACTCTCTGAAACAAACGAGTTCATTCACATGAGAAATCAGCAGTTTTTAATATTAAATTAGTTCCATTTTCCTGGACAAACATGGTGGTTGTTATCGTGTCTCTGCAGGAAGGTGAAAGTGGAAAGATGCAGAAGATAAATGAGGATGTGAAATTAATTATCTTATGAGAAACAATCCAGAAGCATCAAACAACCTTCACAAAGCAGCCGAAACTGAGAAAAGTGATGGAATAAAGTCGTTTTTGATATTTTCCTGCCTGGTGTTGGTGAATCATGTTGACTTTGAACTCTAATAGAAAAGGCACCTTCACAGTGGAATAAGTGAAACAGCTAATTAGAGCCGAGTTTCAAAAGACTTCAGTGAAAAGCCTTTTTATCAGAACCAATATTATTGTCTCCTCATTTTTTAGGCCCATTCTTTGTGATTGCGAGGCTGAAACATATTAGTGCACTGATTCTACTGTTTCTAGCACAGATAAGAGATCTGAAAGTAAGAAAATGAACCAGTTTCTGGCAACAAATCCAAACCTGAATGTGATTACTGCCGTGGTAATAAGCAGAGCAGCAGCTCAAAGTTCAGTAGGAAAATACGTAAAACTTCCAATTTATAGTTCTCATGGAAACAAAACCTGTTACTTAATTAAATTAAATCTTCATTTCTGTTCTTGTTTAACTCTGAGCTGTTAGTCATCATTTGAACAGACAGTTGATTTAAACAAACTTCTCATGTAAAGTAATAATATAGAACTGGAGTTTAAAATAATGACCAATTATGTTTTTTTATTATTAATTTGATTTATAAGTTTTTAATTATTTTTTCTTTGTATGTAACGTGTGTGTCTTCAGTTATTTTAAAGTCTTGCTGATGCTACGTTTTACATTCCCTACAAGTTTTTTTTTTTTTTTTTTACACCAGGATTAACTATTTAGTTCAAAATAAAGCTGATTTTTTTTTTGTGGGGGGGGGGTTGATAATTCAGTAGAAAAATCCCAGTTCCCCTTTGATTCTTTTAGTTTGAGATTAAAACTGTGAGTGTCATTAAGCCACAGCAGCTGTTTGAACCTACGGCCCTGTTAGAAGCTGCTGCGTTAGCGGATCTTGTGTGGACGTCCACGCTCGGTTGTAGTAGCGTGTATCTTTGTATGAGCGCTGCGTGCAGCTGCAGGCCGTCAGTGGTCCGTGTCTGAATACAGCAAAATAAACTGAAACCTGGGAATTAGCTGTCTCTGCAGAGAAATGAACTCACACTATTTGGAATTTTCAACATGTCTGAGAGGAATTACTGTGCTATGAAGATATATCTTATTTATTTTTAACAAACTATTGCATTCCTAAAAATAAAGTTGTGCTCAAAGGACAGAACAAAGCGTTGTTCAGCAGGATTTAGTTAAGAGAAGTAAAAGTTCATCCTGAAAGAAGATCTGCAGGAGAAACTGAACGTTTACGTGGAGGTTTGACCTTTCACCTCCAGCTGGACCCGGAGCTGCTGGTTCAGTCTCTACATGTCCGTCACAGTGTCGGATTAACTCAACTGAAATCAGTTTGTAAAATCTAGATTAACTTTCTTTAACATGAACATACAGACGTGTGGCTGTGACCTTTGACCCCACAGAAACATGCTCGCCTGCCGCCCACGGGGCCACACACACCCCGAAAATACACTGAACATTAGTAATCTATTACCTTCAGTGTAACAACTCTTAACAACTTGGTTTTAACTGAACTGGTTTAGATTATATGTAACTGGATTGAAATCTGCCCAGATTAGATAATCTGACATCTGACTGAACCACATTCTAACGAACTGAACTCTGAGAGTTTGATTCAATGTGTCAGATTAAGTTGGATTATTTATTTGGATTCAGTTTGAACTGATTGAACTGGATTAGAATTAACTGGATCTGAATCACAAGTTTTAATTGGATTATTTTGGTTTGTATTGATTTGGACTGTGTATTCAGATTATAATCTGACTCAGACTGTTCTGAACTGCTTTAGATTGTAATTAATTAGATAAAAATTGCCTGTGTTTGAATGTAAATCTGACTGAAGTAGATTAGAATTGGCTGCATTTGTTAGTCTGGTGAACTGAACTGGATTGGATGTGACTGGATCTGGCTTAAACCCGTTTGAGTTTAACTTTGTTTCATTGTTTGTTGTCACTAGCTGAACCGAGCGAGCTCTGGTATCTGCGCTCGACGGGCCCGTCAGCCTTTATTTTCTCAGATAAAACGAGGTTTCTGTAAGGCCAAAGCAGGAAAAGAGACGGGCGGAGATAAAACCGTATGAGATGAATGTAGTCCAGCTCAAACGGGGTCAGGTCAGGGGGAACAGATGCTCTGTGGACACGTCTGCCTCCAGTGAAAGCAGGTAGCCTTGCTAACCTGCCCAGCTACAGTAAATAATGAGCTTCAGCTGGGTGAGAGCGATGAGAGGGGGAGGTAGGGGGAGGCTGCGGGGTGGTGATGGCACAGGGAGGTCAGCTCACTCTTCATTAGACTGTAATTGAATTTCCGCAGCCCATGCAGGGAGGATGTTCAGCTCTCGCTCTCCCTGCAGGGAAGAACTGGCTCGCTCCGGCTTCCCAACCTCCCTGATAGTTTCAAGGTTAGCTCAGCTAATGGACTACTTTCTCCATGGATTTCTCTGCCCGCCATCTGTCATCTGCATGTCGGGGCATGTAGGTGAGCAGGTACATGCTTCATTACGAAACAGAGGACAGACGAGAAGCACTGACTCGCCTCAGACCTGCAGTGGGTCGGTTCTGGTTCTGGTTGCAACTGGAACATGTCGAGACTGTGACTGAACAAAAGGCCTGCAGCACCTCTGGTGAATGTTCATACTTCTTTTCCTAATACTGAGACTTTTACATATTGACCCTCTGCAAATCTTTAGAAATAAATAAATAAATTACAATTCATCAAATCAGATTTTCACCTTAAACCCCGTTTTCAGTTTTTATTTTTAATAAAAATATTCATCCATCTGTTTTTTATATCCAACTGTGTCTGTTCAGGGTCATGAAGCCGGTGTCTGTCTCCAGCAATCACTGTCTGAGAGGCGGGGCTACACCCGGACAGGTGGCTGAGAGACAAACACCCGTTTTTACATAATCTCACCTCAAACCAGTTTAGAGTTTAAAACAAACTTATTCAGGTATTTTAGTTTGTAACAGTCCAGCGGTCTCAGTTAGTCTCGTCTCATGGAGCTGTTCTTAATCTGGGATTTGAATTAGTCATAAATTGAATTACTTTAGTGTATAATTGGATTGAATTGTGCTATAATTGCATTAAACTGTGCTGCATTGGCTTGAATTGAACCTGTTTCTTGCCAAGATGCCCAGAGATAACATTAATCTGCTCTTAATAAAGAAACTGAAGTCAATCAGTGCTTCAGTGTTTTTTATCAGTCTGAAGCCTGAAGCAGTTTTAGTTGCTTCGTTTCAACAATCTGCACCAACTTTAACAGTTTTATAACCCAGAAGCATTTTTACAGTTTTATCATTGAAACTTTGACAAAAAAGTTTGTGTTTTAAAGTGAATTTTGGTTATTTATAATATCTGTTAGACATAGTTAGAGAAGCAAATGATTATTCATTATCTCTTATTACACCTAAACACATCAGAACAGTCTTAAATAGGATTTTTTTGTGATTTCAGGTAAACATTCATTAATATAAAAAAATTATTTATAAATTGAAGCTAAACTCTAGATAACAGGATTTATTTAAATTTAGGATAATAAATGTGTCAAAGAAATATTTCAGTAACATAATGATGATGTTATAAAACAACACCAGCTAATTATGTTGAATTTTCCACTTATTTTGTTGGTCACATGGACAAACACAGACAGCAGAGAAGAGCTTCTACGGAAGCCCAAGTGTTCAAATCCAGAGTCAGAGGTTTGATGCTTGCAAATCAAAACTTCTAGAAAACTTCCTGAACTCTCCAGATCAAGATGGGATTGTGTATATGAGCTTTAACCAAACGCTCGTCAACACGGCAACATTTAAAGATGTGAGTATCTTCTGCACATGGAAATCATGTCTGCAGGTGAGAAGCAGAGGAACTTCATGCAAGTTGGAGATGCAGGTGTGTAAAACATTGTGTTTGACTGCTGCTGTGTGATTAGAACAAAGAAACAGACACTAAGAGTCAACGATCTGAAATAGAAATACAACTGAAGCCAGTTTGAGGATCAGCTGAAATCCTCTAGTAACTGTAACTTATTGATAGAGCTGAAGTTTTATTTGCAGACTTACCTGAGTAGCAGGTTGAAGAGTAGCCCAAAAGGTTCCCTTGTCCAGATGCAGGTCCCCCCTCTGGATCCAGGCCTGGGGGTGGGGCACGCTGGCGAGCGCCTGGTGGCCCGACCTGCACCCATGGGGCCCGGCCGGGCTTAGCCCAAAGAGGCAACGTTGGTCCCCCTTCCCATGGGCTCAACACCTGTGGGAGGAACCATAGGGGTCGTGTGCAATGTGAGGTGGGCAGCAGCTGGAGGCGGGGACCTTGGCGGTCCGATGCAGAAGCACGCTCTTGAGACAACGTGGAATAATTAACTAGAAATGCAGCAAACAACTTGTTTATGGTTTAGGATTCACTCTCATTCAGCTGTAATGTTAACGTTTGTTTTACTAATAAAGCTTAACTTGGTTTGTGTCTCTAATAAAGCTGCGTTTGCAGGACCGTGGGGGGGGTGTTTACATGAAAGGCAGTTTGAAGCAGTGGAGCATGTTATCTTGTTTAGCAAGTGTTTTTTGTTTTTTCTCGTTTTTAATTAGAGCACACTTTGGAGATCAGTGCTGCTCTCCAGGGAGGCCGACTTCATTAGCACCTGTAAGTGTCCAGACGTGTTGCTAAAGGCAGAGACGGAGAGAGAGAGAGAGGGATGCTTCTCAAACTGCTCATCCTTTATTCAATTACTTGAATTTACAACCTGAGTCCAACGTTGTAAAGTTTCTGATCTGTTTTCAGCATGTAGAATAAACACCATGTTCCAGATCTCGGTCCTCTGATTTAGTGGCTCAGATCAATTCGTCTCATTATTCTTGTTCATATTGAAAGTGGAGCTGCTCATAAAGGAGAGCTGGTAGCATTCATAGATAAATGGCCTTCTCCACACTTACAAAAACATATCTTCATACCAAAACAATTGTAAATGCAAGTGAGTCATTAAGCAGATAAAAAAAGGGAGAGCAAACCGTGATAAAATAAATGACCGTTGAGACTGAGAGCCTGTTTGTCCTTGTTATTCTGTTTAAATAACTTTCTCCTGGGAGAAGAGAAGCCATTTTAACTGTTTGGTAAATTGAGGCTAAAGGAAGCATCATTAGAAAATGTATGTATGTCAGCTGAAAACACTTGTTTCAGCCAAATGGATGCTGGTGTTTTATTATTCAGGATAAATGTTGGTGTCACACGTTCTCTGCTGATCTGCTGACAGAAGGCTGCCGTGATGAATGAAAATTGGCTGTAATGCTCACCAGGCGTCCGCGTCCCTCGTCTCTGTGGCTACTTTTCTCTTCCTTCATGTCTTAGTTTGCTCAGTGTTTCAGCTTCCTTCTTTTTTCATTAACGTCACATCTTTTTTTTTTTTCTCCATTAAGAAATGTCCTGATTTCCAAAACGCTACCTCATGTAGGAACATTTAGGAGTCAGAGTCTTAAACTGGACAGACCTGGTTATTCTGGGACAGTGAGTAAAAGGTGAAGAAGTGGTGATTTTTGTTGTTGTGAAGGAACTAACAGCAAAACACCAACAGAGAATCAATAAACAGGTGAAGCAAAATGTTTTTGGCCTGCAGTGAAGTTATCTTTGCATGGAAACTGTTACAGATACAAAACTACAGCGAGTGTTTGTTTTTCTCTGGATCTCCTGCTTCTGGGGACAAATGCTGGGTTATGACTCTGTGGGTGGATTTAAATAGTGCACTTTTTATTGTTATTGTGTTTTTTCTTTTCTTTAGGGTGAATACATTCACAAAAATGATCTGCAAGTTGTAAAACCTTCACCAGAAAGAGTTTTTACACTGCTGCTGCTCCTGAACTTCATCATATCTTTTCCAGCAGTTTATTATCATTACTCTTCATCATCATCATCATCATCATCATCATCAGGTGGCGTTTGTTTTCCAGACGTGTTCACTTGTTTATCCTTTCTGAGCCAGCCGCCAGCTTCCTGGTGAGGAGTCAGGAAGGTGAATGAGTGATAGTATGTGTGAACAGGTGTGTGTGTGCGGCTAACAGTTAGCGCTTTAGCCTCTTCTGTCATCCGAGACACTTTGTTCCATTCACACGTCTTACAGATCAGATTCCAGGACAAAAAACGAGTTACTCGTATGTTTAATGTAAAACAGATCGCTTGTATCTCCTTGTGTTCTCTTCTTCTTTTGGTCAGAGGAAATTCAGACTTTATTCTTTGCACATTTTCCAAACATTCAGCAGTAATAATGTGTAAAATATTAGCTGGATTTCAGCTGTGACTTTCATTTCTTCTTCTACAACATGAGACGTACGTTCTCAGGCCATCAGATGCTGCCAGCTGTTTTCTTATTAAACAGATGTGCAGCCTGTGGAGCATTATCTTGTTTGCAATTGATGTTATATTTATATTTGTTAAGGAAGATAAACAATGAGATCAAATAGTACATCAAGGTAGATGTTACAGTAATCGGTTGTTGGTGAGTTTTCTTCATTGTGTTTTTGAGGTTAAACCTCTTCATCCTGCAGCTGGAGACGAGCTGCACTTCAACGTTGGCTTCAATGTGATTATGTAGCACTAAGTAGGGCTAATGGTGAAATAATCCTAATCAATCAGATGTTTAACTCATAGTTTTCTGCATATAAATGGTTTAATACATATCTCTGTTCATGTTTCTTCCATTGCTAACAGTGACTACACATCAGTAAGCTATCAAGTAGGTAACTGTCAGGTGGAACCTGGCGGACTGTTCAGACTGAAAATGACTCTTGAGCTAACAACACCCTGAGGGATGTTTTTACAGTCGACTGCAGCAGCTGCTCAACAGGAAGTGATTTGGTGATTTTGGCTGAATACAATATAAGTGGTGCAGCGCTAACAGTCACTTTATCTCTGTTGTTGTTGTTGTTTCGTCGTCAGTTCAGGTGCTTGTATTTGTTCTAGTTCCCACTCATGTTGTCTCCTAACTAGTGATGATCATTTACAATGTTTTTAGATGAAATTTTTGCTGTTATTGTTCAGGCAGCACTTCTAAGAACATCCTAATTAGAAGAAGTGATGGAAGATACTTACAAAACAGAGAGTTTTTAATTTGATTTAACATTTATAGATGTTGGTCTCCTTCCACAGTAAACAAAACTCCAACCAGAAAACTCTAGTTGGGTCTCATCTCTGAGCTCCTCGGACCTTCAGACCTGGTCTTTGCTTTATCTGGTCCATGTTCAGTGTGGTGCACACAGTCATACCAAAGATACACAACAATATTAAACAGTGGATTTGTTTTTAAATTGATATCTGAGGTTGATGTATCAGAATAAAATGAGAAACATTTTAAATTCCTGAACAGGAAGCAGCTTAATGCAGATGATGCTGTGAAGCAACAAGATGTTTAAAGGCAGAAGCATGAAATTATCTGTCCTCCCCCTTTTTTTTAAATAAAATGTCTTTTTCTGATGCAACCTGTAACATCTGGCTGAGGAGATGTGTTTGCTGGCTGCTGAAGCTGTGTGTGTGTGTTTCATGTCATGAAGAGAATTTGTGCACTTTTAAAGAAGAAACCGTTAATCTGCCTCATACATGACGGAGTCGCCCTCAGTCAGTTTTTCTTTTCCTTTTTTTATTTTCAATGATAATTGAAAAAACCGCTCCACATGTTTTCAGGCTGGCACTCAGCTGAATCGGAGGATGTATGATGGCGTTCAGCGGAGCAGCTGAGGAAGAAGCTTCTTGGTGACTCACCAAAGCTTCTGGGAAGTAATCCAGCACCTCAGGAAGGTGATTTGGATGCAGGATTGAATTCAGTGTAATTGGAGGTTAATTGAAATTCCCTCTTGCAAAATCCAAAATAGACTAAAAAATCCACCTGATGGCGAGATGGATTCTGTATATGGATGAAAACGTGGCGTGTTTCGGATGTTTCTGAACATAAATCAACCTGTTCAGTCATAGAATCGAGCTTGTTTTAGATCCATGTATAGAACCGCTGCAGTCATCCACTCTGACCTCAGATGACTTTTAGTTTGTCTGATTGTAGTTTGATGGATGTTTGGGTTTTAGGAAACGCGTTCTATGGCGTTGACCCTGACATCCATGGAATTTTAGCTCTTTTCATGTCGCGGATTTCACGTTCTAATAATGACTAATGCTACCACCGACATCAGCCGCCTTTCATTAAACTGATTTATAGCCGTGCCAGTTTTTTTGTAAACCAGAGAAGCCACATTCCAATTCATCCCATTCAAATTAACCACTTATAATTAGACACTGTAACCTTTCTGTGCTCCCCAATCATTCCATGAATGAGCCTTACATGCAATGCAAATGTTCACTTTTTAATCTGGCTGCTTGTCATTAGCAACTTTCTAAAAGAATCAAGGCATGCAGGGCTAAAGTTTAGCCAGAATCAATTAACTAATGGTTAATAGCTAATGGGCTGATTTATTACCACGTTTTGGAGGTGAAGGCCCGTCTTGTCCTCTTACTGTGACACTGACCCCGTGCAGCCCTGCAGACATTATTTCTATGCCAAAACCCTGCAGCACATTAATGCAGCAGAGAGTTACGTGATGAAAAGTTTCCACTTTATTCTTAATAAACTGATTCTGGATCCAGAGAACAGAGTTTATAAATATATATATATGTTTTCAGTTTATAATATGTCAATATTTTAATTGATTACATTTATAAATTGACCTTTTTGCATGTTTAACTGTTCAGTCCCAGTTTTCATGGGGTTTTAGCTGAAATGGAAACGTGCAGCTTTAATTATTTAATGAAGTCTTATCAAAACAACTTAATTATTGCCAACTTTGACTTTAGAGAATCCAAATATATTGAAATAAAAACATTATTTGGGACATTTTGACATATTTTTACAGTCAGAAGCCGAACATGCTGCAGCTTTGGATTCAGTTAAACTGTTTATGTTCCATGAAAGATGACGATCTAAAGAAGCAGCTGGGTGTAATTATCTTTCAGGTAGATGTTACATGTTTCTGATTGGCTATCAGCATGTGGAACCTTCTCAGCCAGCTCCTTTTGCACCATATGTTCTTATTTCCAATCAGAGAAACATTAAAGATGTAATAATTTCACCAAGATGGTTGAGATTTGAAATGTGAAGCAGATGATTAATGGCAGTATTTTGATTTCACACTGAACTGTGATGGATTATAAAATATGTTATATTGACCGTGAGAGAATAGGCTTTTAATTGTCCTGCTCTGTGCCACTAGCAGCTTTGTGACCGCAGTCAGATGGTGAATCAAATGTAGCCTTAAGCTCCAAATTTTATTTTGTCTTTTATTGACTCACCAGAATATTTTTGACATTTGAGCAGAAAGATTTACAGGCTCAATTTGGGGCAGAATTGATCTGTCAAAAGCAGCTGTGAAGAAATATTGAGAGAAATATACAGTAATGGTTTTTATTTGATTGATGTGCTTCTTTTTCATTAAGCTGTTTTTACCTTCTGCTGGATTTTAATCTATTTCCTGTTTCAGTGTTCCGTCTTGTTGTATTTTAGTAGATTAGATCTAAATCATCACAGGAACAACAGCTCAGACCTTCAAATAAACTTTATGAATGTCACACACATTTTTCCTGACAATAAAGTGATGAGATTATTGGTGGACACGGCGGCTGTAATTCCCTCGCAGGACGTTATGAAGTTTGACAGAATGATGAGCTTCATAATTTTCAAGGAAGACTTTTTTTTTTTTGCCAAAAGCTTTTGAAGCACATGTTAGGAGGAGCTGATCTAATTCCTGTTTCATCAGTCACAGTTGGATTCTCACTCTTGAGGCTAACATTCTGTTTAATGAGTCAGAGCTGAAATAAAAGTCGGTAAATACTGAAAAGTACGTTTTTCCTGTTGTGAGTGATGGTGTGTTCGGATGGAGACGCCTGAAGGGACGTTTCAGTCCAGACCATGTGAGGCGGATGTCTCCCTTCATGTCCAGGCCTGATGGTTTGATTTGTCTTTGTTGCAGCATGGTGGAGGACAGATGTCTGAATGTTTAATAATCTGATGATTTCATCTTCCTGTTATTGTTCCAGATCACCTGAAGGTGGCGTTGGAGGAGTACATGGTGCGTTTGCCAAAGGTTCGAATCTTGAGGACCAAGAAGAGGGAGGGTCTGATCAGGACTCGGCTGCTCGGGGCCGCCGCTGCTAAAGGAGAGGTCATCACCTTCCTGGACTCTCACTGCGAGGCCAACGTCAACTGGCTGCCTCCACTGATGGGTGAGGAGGATTTCTCAGAACCACAAGCCTCCGATGGATTGTCTCCTAAATCTTTGTTTCACTTTAGATCAGAATAAACACAGTGCAGATGTGTCCCCATCATCCAGGTCAAAAACTTCTTCTTTTGTTGTTTTGAAACAAAAAACTACGATATTTTTTTACCTTTAATGTAAAAGTCCTCCTCAGTTCTGATCCAGGTTTCAGGTTTTAAAGTTGTCGTTAGACCTGATGAGTTGGTAAAGTTAAAAGGATCTGGTTCCTGTATCAGCTGGACCTCCAGAGTTCCTGGATGTTCGTCCTGATGCTGAAGGCAGTAACATTAAAATGGAGACTGCTGTGTTTTGGTGGGGAGAGAGGCGTCTCTGTGTTTGCTCGAGCAGCTCGCAGACAGCGGACATTTCTCTGTCCTTCAGACTCTAAAAGCAGAAAGACAATCTGTTGTCATTAACTGTCTGCCAACATGTCTGCCTCCTTTCATGTCTCAGACCGAATCGCCCAGAACAGGAAGACCATCGTGTGTCCAATGATCGACGTTATTGACCATGACAACTTTGGGTACGAGACGCAGGCAGGCGACGCCATGCGAGGGGCGTTTGACTGGGAGATGTACTACAAACGCATCCCCATCCCCGCGGAGCTGCAGCAGAACGACCCCAGTGAACCCTTCGAGTGAGTCGTTATTTCTGACACATCTGACATTTGGGTGAGACGTTTAGTCCTGATTATCTGATTGAGTTATAATTACATACGTCTGTAGAAGGAGAGCGAGTCTTTTATCTGAACACGTTACACACGACCTGGTGATTCTGGTCGTTTGTCAGAGCTGCTTTGTTCACATGCACGTTTACGCCTGCGTGCAGCTACTAACACACACATTAAACTACTAAATCTAAAACACGTTCCTTTATGTTGAACTTCAGCCTTTCAACATCATGTTATGTAAAAACTGAACTTTTTAAAAATTCTAAATATCCTTTTTATCTCTTCTCCAGCTGTCGAGTGCGTGAGCATCAAAGTCTAGATTTTGTTTACGATTTCTGAATAAATTAGACTAGAATAAAGAAGAATCTGTAGATGGTTTCTTTTGCTGTCTATTAAATAAAGATTTAAACTTTTCACTTTTAGTCTAACACCATCCTCTGCATCCTCCTCTCTCACTGAAAGTTTCAGACACATACAAATATCAGATTGTTTTTTTATTTCATATAAATATCTCGATTCTGCAGATGCACACAGGATCTTATCTCACCACATCTGTCTTCAACACACATGTATTTGCATTACATGTTTGGGCAGTGGAAATGTGAGTAAATAACACAAAGGTTGTCGGTTTGAAGCCCGTTCCAGACACATGAAATCATAATTTCGACATTATTTGTCTGAGCTTGAACCTCAGGGATTATTGAGAAACAGACGGTTTCATCAGGCTGCGCAGGGAGATAAAAGACCAAAGAGCAAGAAATAAGCTGCAGAACAATCAGAATCAATCCTCATTTCAGGAATTAGTCTGCTCCTCTTGCTCAATGAAACGACCTTCATCAGTGCAAATTCAATTTGAGTCTCAAAGATTTCATTTTCTTTCTGACTGACGCTGCTCAGTGGCCAATGAGCTGCTGTGGGATGATCAGATCTATCGGTGAGGTGCATGAACATGAGTCTCAGTGCTTTTCAGGAAAGTTCATCCATCTTCACACCCATCACTAAGTTCTTGTCTTTTCAGGTCATTTACCTGTCGTTTCCATTCCTTCTTTATCCTTCATACTTTAGGCCTCAGACTGATTTAACCCTGAAGGTCAGACTGAAATGCAGATTTTAAACTGAGCTTCTCTAATTAAAGCTGAAATCTGGGTTGGACCTGCAGGTGGTGGGCACACGCTGCAGGTGGTGGGCACACGCTGCACCTGGTGGGCACACGCTGCAGGTGGTGGGCACACGCTGCACTTGGTGGGCACACGCTGCACCTGCTGGGCACACGCTGCACCTGCTGGGCACACGCTGCACCTGGTGGGCACACGCTGCAGGTGTTGGGCACACGCTGCACCTGGTGGGCACACGCTGCACCTGCTGGGCACACGCTGCACCTGGTGGGCACAGGCTGCACCTGGTGGGCACAGGCTGCAGGTGTTTGGCACACGCTGCAGGTGGTGGGCACAGGCTGCAGGTGTTTGGCACACGCTGCACCTGGTGGGCACACGCTGCACCTGCTGGGCACACGCTGCACCTGGTGGGCACACGCTGCACCTGCTGGGCACACGCTGCACCTGGTGGGCACACGCTGCAGGTGTTGGGCACACACTGCATCTGGTGGGTACACGTTGCAGGTGGTGGGCACACACTGCATCTGGTGGGCATACGCTGCAGGTGTTGGGCACACGCTGCACCTGATGGGTACACGTTGCAGGTGGTGGGCACACACTGCATCTGGTGGGCATGATAAAACACATTTGAAAGTTGTCACTGCTGTATTGATGCCTGGACAGATAAACCAGAATTATTTCCACATTCCTGATCAGAACTTTACTGCAGCATGTTGACACTGTTGCTGCTGGAGAACTTGAACCATGTTCACACAAAGAAATCAATTAATTTCTCAAGGTTTCCAGCTGAGTGGTTGAGTCCATGGTGGTTATCATGTGACTTGTGCTGAAATTCTCCACATGTTTATTATCTTGTGAAATATCATCACTGTCTCTCCCACAGAAAGTGTCTGTTTCCACAGAGCTCCTGGGAGGGGAAGTGTGTTTGTTTTCTCCCTCCGGTGAGCAGGAGCTAACAGTCTCCACCCCACAAATTAACACCCACTCAGTGTCCCTGCTCTCACACACTCCACTGAACATGCACACACTCCTTTGTCCTCCCTGCAGCCAGAGGAGGCTCCTGATGATGATGAAAGTCTGTCTGGATGCAGGGAGGGTGTGTGTTGTTGTCAGCTGTATATTTGCTCTTTCTTTCTCCTTCTTGTGACACAGTCTGAACCACAAAGACACATTAAGCTGCTGGCCAGATGAAGTCAGTTACTGTGAAATAAATAAATAAATAAAACATTGTAGAAACACAGACGGAGGATATCTGTTTTCTGTGAACTGGGAGTTGTTTGATGAAGGTGGGAAAAGAAGATAAACTTTTCATAAAGGAGCTCAAACTCTGCAGACATGTCTTCTAATAGAGTAGGAGGAGATTTAAATCCATTAGTTCAGGTTGTGGTCAGGACTAAAGATCTCAGCACAGAATGATGTCTGGACTGGAGGAAACAAGTTCTGGGAGGAAAACAGACTGAATCATCTGAGTTGGATTTGTTTGATTTGTTTTTGTCTTTACAGAGCTACTTATTTTATTGCATCCAAACACACAATTCTGCTACAATATCTGTGAGAAACTAAATGTTTCTGACTTCACGTCTTCCTTATTATTGTTTCATAACCATATTTTTAAACATGAGATATATTTATGGAATTTAAACGTAGTATTTTGTGTCCAGTTTTTTTCTGACTGCATGTCTTGTTTGTGTTCCAGGTCTCCAGTGATGGCAGGAGGACTGTTTGCTGTGGACAGGAAGTGGTTCTGGGAACTGGGAGGATACGACACGGGTCTGGAGATCTGGGGAGGAGAGCAGTATGAAATCTCCTTCAAGGTAAAGAAAATGAATCTGGTTCCAAAGAGCTGCTTTATTATGATGTAACATTTATGTGTTTGATGTATGAAGACTTTTTCACAATTTAAATCACTTATTGCAATTATCTGAGCTGACAGCATTCATTTTTATGTTACACTTTCCATTTAGCTGTCTAGTAATAAAAGGGTGATTTTCACAAAAACTGTGATGCTTGTTCATTAATTTCCATGTCATGTTTCTTGTTTTGTGACCCTGAATTAGTTTAATTGGCACCAAGAGTTTATCTGGAGGCACTTAACGTATATCTGTGGACTGACTGAATTTTAATGGATGTCTGCAGACATAAACATCAGGAAATTAGCTGCACATCCAAACTGCATCGTGTTGCTGCAGAGCAGTTTTGGTTCAGAGCCAAATTAAAAAGGAGAACCCGAGAACTTGGAGGAGTTTTCAGTTTGATTTGCAACCCAGCAGCTGTAAAAGGTGCCAAAGCTGCAAATTTACAGGAAACATTTAAACATTCTTCTTTTCTTCATCTTCAAACTGCTGCAGTTTTGTTATTAGTTTTTTGGACTAATGTCTGATATTCTATATAAATTATACTTATTTCACTAACGTAGGTTTGGATTTGATCTCTAAATAGAACACATTCATTTTGTTCTTTATGTTGACGTAATTTAAAATAAAAACTTTGTCGTTATGTTTTTCACATACGCTAATGAACTTTTATCTCCACACGGACAGAAACTCAGTAAACCTGCAACATTTTAAACCGTTTTCAATCAGATATTTTAACTGTTTATTGTTTCTATTTATTATGCGAGTTTGTGAAATGATTCATATTTAAAGTTACTGAAGAGTTTCTTGAATCACTTTGCGTCACTACATGATGACATTAATTGACTCTTAGAGGACGAGCTTCCATATGTTTCAGCTTTTATCCCAAATCCTCAGAGACATGTTGAACCATATGCAGTGTTCTGACTTCAGCTCCAGAGTTGTTCCATCTGTTGCATCGACGACATTAATCATGCTCAGATTTCCAGATTAGATTGTGTTTTAGTTTGGACTGTCCTGTCGCTGCTCAGAACTCGGCCCGTATGGCGAGTCTTTCTGCTGCCTCCGTCAGAAGCTCTGAACACACAACAGCACGTCACAATAATTGAATTCTGGCTTGAATGAGTAAGGACTTTTGTCGTCTCACTCAATTAAGCACAAAGAGGGCTGCTGAGTAGTTGGATTTGATTGGACATGCACTGCAGTGTGATGCCACTCTGATCGCTCTTTAAAGCGCTTCATCCTGAACAGACGCTCCATGTGAAGACAAACATTCACTGGGAATTTCATTCACTGTCAAATCTCTTGGACTTTCTGCTTCTTTGTCAAACTGATGTTTCCTTTTTTGGATCTTTTTTTTTGCTGTTAATTGGAACTGAATAACAGAGATGCCACGTATAAAACATTGATCTGAATTACTCAAACTAAATGAGCTCGTGATGTAATCACAGCTGACTCGCCCTGTCCTTGTCTCTCTGCAGGTGTGGATGTGTGGAGGACGCATGGAGGACATTCCCTGCTCTCGGGTGGGACACATCTACAGGAAGTATGTCCCCTACAAAGTTCCAGGGGGCGTCAGCCTGGCCAGGGTGAGTTTTAATCACCTGTTGACTTGTTAATGTTCACAGATGGACTTGAACCTTCTAGATCTTCGTGTCTTCAGCAGGTTGTTTCTGTCGCTGGTTTTAAACAAACTTCATAATTAAATTGACACTAAGTGAAGTTTGATGTTTGTATAGAAAGTCTTTATGTAGTCAGACTGCTTGTACATGGATGATGTATTTATTGAAACACGCCTCCAGACTCCACCGTGTCACAGACTTCCTGCACCTCAGCGTCTCACTGCTCGCAGCTGTAGAATGAGTCCAACTCCTCCATTCAGAACCTGCAGGTTACAGATTCTAATTAACTCACATGGGAGCTTTAACACTTTGGCACCAACTGAGATGGTGTTAAGAAATGTTCATCTGGCCTGGAGCTGAGTATTATTCATTATGCATGTCTTATTCTGACACCTGCTTGTGTTTGGCTCAGCTGAATATGGAATTAAACCTTCTGGCCTCTGTTGTTGCCTTTTGAATATGACCGTCCACCTCTGAAAGAGGAGGTATTGAATACTGATCAAACAGGCAGCAAATCACAGACACATTAACTGGACCTCCATCTGTGAGGAGCTCTAATCTCCCTCCATCCCAATTTCCTCCCGTATAACAGAATAAAATCAAAACAAAAACTCAAAAAAACTCTTCAACCTTGTAAGTGAGAAGAGAATGAAATGTTAAAACTTCTGCCAGCAGCTCATTGTGGTGACCATGGTAACCACTCACCTGTTCCTCTCTGAGAACAGGTTTAATGAAGGTCTGACAGGAGCCTCAGGATCACGAGCTGTAAGACGCAGACTCAGATACTGAACTGTGTCTGATGATGATGATGATGCTGATGATGGTGATGGTGATGATGATGCTGATGATGGTGATGGTGATGGTGATGATGATGGTGATGATGATGATGATGATGATGATGATGATGATGATGATGATGATGATGATGGTGATGATGATGCTGATGATGGTGATGGTGATGATGGTGATGGTGATGATGATGATGATGATGATGGTGATGATGATGCTGATGATGGTGATGGTGATGATGGTGATGGTGATGATGATGATGATGATGATGGTGATGATGATGGTGATGGTGATGATGATGCTGATGATGGTGATGGTGATGATGATGCTGATGATGGTGATGGTGATGGTGATGGTGATGGTGATGGTGATGGTGATGATGATGATGATGATGATGGTGGTGATGGTGATGATGATGATGATGATGGTGATGGTGATGATGATGGTGGTGATGATGATGATGATGATGATGATGATGATGATGATGATGATGGTGATGGTGATGATGATG
>SSNP01000036.1:3486302-3506645 GCA_006937955.1 Pachypanchax playfairii
TGATGGTGATGGTGATGATGATGGTGATGGTGATGATGATGGTGATGGTGATGGTTTATGTTTCTACTGACAAGTTAAAAAGTTCCTCCATTTCCAGGTTTAAGGAGGAAAGTCAGAGTTCGGTTATTTGTTTTGATTATTGCCAATAAGACAGGGCCAGTTTGGGGCTGATGAGGAAGGTAAAACACTTCTGTTAAATCAGGTGACATCAACAGACCATGGTTTGGTCTTAATGTGGTTAAAAAAGAGAAAAGCCGTGAAAGGAAACACTTCAAGAACCAAATACAAGAGGAAGATTTAACATGTGTAAGTAACTGTCAGACCAAACCATGAACCCCAGCTGCTTCTGTTGCTAGGAAACGGCATGAAAATTACCCAACAATTTGTTTAGAAGATGTTTTAAAGCAAGCGGTGCAGCATTCCTGCATCTGAACGTACATCTGCTGAAAGTCTGGAGTTCAGAGTCTGTAGAAACAGAAAACTCGTTTGTTCAAGACTCTGGATTCGCTGGACAATCAGCACGTTAAGTGTTAGTTTACGTTTCGATAAGCTTAGATTGTGTTTTAGATGAAGAATGTTTGGTACTCTTCATCCCTCCTCGTGTTCCTCGTCTCCTCAGTCAGGGAGTAAAAACTCACATTCAGCAGTCAGCAGGTCCCTTCAGCAGGTGCAGAGACCCTCCAGATACTTTCACAGACCAGCAGGATTCTAGTTGAATTAAAGGAACCAGAACTCAGTGAATCCAGTGGGCCTGTGGGGAGATGGAATCCCTTCCTCCGATTCACCTGCAGTCGGAGCTTGAGTTGTGCTGCAGGCAGTCAGCTGTGCTGCAGGGGCCTGTGTGTGGCTGGAAGCCTTTTCCTGTTACATCTGCACCTCCGAGGGCTGCAGGAGATGTTTTTATTCCTCCCTGGGAGCGCTGCTGAACATAGATTCTTCTTCCTTTCATCATCTTTACCCCCGAGCGCTAACATATGTTTCCCAAACAGACTTCAGAAGCCAAGAAGCTCCATTTTTACCGTTTACACCTCAGAGGATTCATATGGATGGATTTTTTATTGCAAACATGTGAAATTTTTGCTTGAGTAATTGAAACGATACTTAAAAAACCTTTTGAACATATTGGTTGGGCCACAAAAAACATTGTTTAGAGTTAAAAATGATAAAAATCACTTCTATCTTTTCTGTTTTGAGTTATTTTAACCTTTTTTAAATTCCAGCTGTTGGTTCTTGTAAATCTTTAAAATTGAGCTCATTCAGATTTTGTGTTAACAAATCTACAGATTTTTATTCATATATTTATTTATTTAACAGTCTTTGATTTCTTGACATGTTTTGATTCAGAACCTGAAGCGCGTCGCCGAGGTTTGGATGGACGAATACGCTGAATACATCTACCAGCGCCGGCCCGAGTACCGCCACATCTCAGCAGGAGACGTGACGACGCAGAAGGAGCTGCGGAACCGACTCAACTGTAAAAACTTCAAGTGGTTCATGAAGGAGGTGGCCTGGGATCTGCCCAAACATTATCCTCCAGTGGAGCCCCCTGCTGCTGCGTGGGGGGAGGTACGTCACCTTCACTCATCACACTAAACCTTCTGCTTCAGTAGAACCGCCATCATGCTGGTTCTGTCTAGAACATGTGAAACACGGTGACATGTCATGTGTTTCAGATCCGTAACACGGGCAGTGGCTTGTGTATGGAGAGCAAACACTTTGCGTCTGGGAGTCCCATCAGGCTGGAGAGCTGCGTGAAGAACCGAGGAGACGTGAGCTGGAGCCACGGACAGGTGATCAGCTGAAACACATCAAACCTTTTATAATCTGAATCTAAATGAAACAAATAGTTTTATCTGAAAAGATCATTTTCATTTAACTTCATGAAGTAAAACTGGTTGTTTAAATATTCTCTATATTTCAGATAGTAAAAGGAACTGTTCTGGTATCAGTTGGAGTTAACTATCACCTACTCGTGGTCATTTCACTCTCCAGCTGCTCATTTAGCAACAAAAACATTCACTTTTATTTGACTTTTTTGGTTTAAATTCTATAGAAATTAGAAAAGAACAAAAACAGTGACTGAATGAATCAAAACTGCAGCTCTGGTTTCAGTATCTTCATGTTAAAACTATAAATTCTAGTTTTATCCTTTATTAAATTAATAACTGAATAAGTTGAAATATACTCTCTAGATTTTTGAATCAGATAAAAAGATCAACCTCGGTTTGATGTTCAGGTTTAGTTTTAAAGTTGCTTGACGAGTTTCTGTTAAACCCTGAAACATAATAATAAAAACCTCCGACAGACTGAAGATAACAAACCTGCTCCTGTTTGAGTTCAGATATATTTTGGAAGTGAAAGGAAGATAAAGATCATGTATTTAGACTGAGAAATAAGAAAGTTTCAATATTTTAAAATCCAAAATTCAAAAATAAACAGCTTCTAGGAGAGGATTTGTTTTGGAAACTAGAAAAAAACTGACCCAAAATAAGAGAAATGTTATAATAAAATATATAATATTTAATAAGTTTTTAATATTAATATGAAACTTTGAGTAAATTCTCCTTGAAAAGGTTTTTAATAAACATTCTTTAAAGTCATCAGTGATCATTAACTGGTATTAAATTATTAATGAACATTTTGCTGGAGCCTCATTAACATACATGAGTATCATAGTAACAGATTTTTGTATTGAACGGATGAACTAACAGGTTCTAACAATGTTCTAATGGTTCTTTTATCAGATCAAAGCACTGCATCTATTCTAGAATGAGAAACTCCAAATATTGTTCTTAAAAACAGCTGAACTTCCAGCTGGTGATGAACCGGATCAATAAACCTGCTTTCAGACTGCTGACAGTAATCTGGTTCAGAACAACTTTTAGTCTCTTCCAACTTTTACTTTCCACTTTTCCAGCAGATTGAAGTTTTTCTCTTGAGATGTTCTTGTTGTTTATTGTGTCTTTGTTACTGTAGTCCATCAGTTAAACACACATAAACGTCAGACACACGGAGGTTTGATTATCTCTGGAGTTCTCTGAAGGACTGTGTTTGTGTTGGCGTCACACTGGGGATCTTTAAGCTGAGCTCATAATACAACCTTAATGGATTGAATGTCCCCTTTTGTTTCTGCTGCATCTCAGAGCTCCGACACTTTAATTGCTTTTGTCCTAAGATGCATTGGAGTTTAATTTGTGTCACAGCAGCGAGCCGTTTTCAGCATGACAGAGAAATGGATTTGCTGCAAATCACCGGAGGTTCTTCAGCAGCTGTCCTTGACAGAACTTTTGGATTCTGTATAAGATGAGTCAGGGAACTCTCGAGGGGTCAGTGGTGCTGAAGAACCACGACTAGATTCTGTTAAAAGATAGTGAACTTTTTATAATCTGAGCAGCAGCTCGTTCTCATCAAACCTGAAGGACGTCTTCGGATCTTTTGATTCTTTTTCATTTTTCTTTTCTTCTGCAGGTCTTCACGTTCAGCTGGAGAGAGGACATCCGGGTTGGAGACCCCATGCACACTAAAAAAGTTTGTTTTGATGCCATTTCTCACAACAGCCCCGTCACGCTTTACGACTGCCACGGCATGAAGGGCAACCAGCTGTGGCGCTACAGGAAGGTACACTTCCTTCTTCTCCTTTTTATTCAGAACCCAACATCTGCCTGAACATCTGGCCGGGCTGATTGTTGGTGACTAGCTGTGAGCAGAAATTATAAAACAGATTTCAGATTATCTCCAAAGATTCAGTTTCCCGCTGCAGATGAGGGTTTATTTTGATGTGCGTTATGATGGCAGCGTGACCTCTGACCTTCTCTCTCTCTCCTCCCTGCAGGATAAAAGCCTGTATCACCCCGTCAGTAACAGCTGCATTGAGAGCAACCCCAACGAGCGACGGATCTTCATGAACTCGTGTGACCCCTCCTCCCCCAACCAGCAGTGGCAGTTCGAGCAAACCAACGCCACCGTCCTGGAACTCTTTAACCGCGGCGCCATCTGAGGCGCGGTGTGCTGTGAAGCCTCTACGACTGGCTCCTTCTTGTTTACCTGATGTTAAGGTGACACCTGCTTCTGTTCTACAGGTGCTCAGAGTGATGCATGATGGGACATGGACTAGGAAGTTAGTTAATTAAAGAAAAGACTGAGATGATCTCTGAGGGGTTTATGTGTCTCAGCAGGTCTGTCTCACGTCCTGACTTGACTCCCAGTGATTGTCCCACAGTCCCTTCATATGTTTCTCTGACTTTACTCGTCCCCGCGTCCCCCCTCCTGCTCTCACCGCGTGCCTCTGCCCGCCCGTCCGTCTCTATCTGCCTGCTTGACTGCACCTTTGCCCACCCTTTCCATTCTCTACCTTTTAAATCCCCTTATGTCTCTCCAGCTCTGACAACCTCCCTGGGGGGTGTGGGTGGGAGAGAGAGGGGGGGGTTTGTGCTGAATCAAAGTCGTCCTGACACCTGGTGAAGCCAAGCAGAACCACTCTGAAAATCACCCAGTGAATGGATTCTCCTTAACGTCCCCCCCGCTGCCGGCGCCGCCGGTGTGGGAGCTGACTGAGAGAATGAGGGGAGGAGACTGCCACCTTCTGCACGCGCTCAGTGTGTTCTCCGCCCTCCTCGCTCTTTATCCATGACTCATTCACACTTTTTTCACTGTGCCATGTTCGCCTTCTCGTCTTGAAGACGACAGCTGTTGGATCGGTTCTGACTGAGTCCTGCAGTCAGACTGGATCACTGACCTTTTCCTAAAACCTTCCTGAATCCAAGAGGAGGTGCTCGCCTTCGACTGTTATTTCCTGACCCTGATGCGAGGACAGTTTTTGGACCAACTTGTTTGTGGTTGTCATGGTGACGGAGGTGGCGGGAGCTGCTGTGACCTCACTGCTGCTTCCTGGTCCAGTCACCAGAACGACCTGGATACAGACGGCTGAGTGACGGGTCTCCTCTCCTGACCAGCTGAGTCACCTGATTGGCCGATGCATCACTTCAGCAGACAGCTGACACACAGTCGGCGAGGTATCTGAGGTGAACGTCCTGGCTGAAGGTTTGGATGAAATCTTAGTGCCTTTTTGGACCTGATGTTGAGCCGAACGCGAGCAGCAGCATTTCACTCCAATCATCACTTTGCTGAAGTTTTTTAGTGACTTTCAAATTAAAAGTTTCTGAGAAGTTTGTGAGTGAAAACAGAATCAAAGAGCTAAAGAGACGTTGTTCCGACCTTCTGAAGGTTAACTCCAACCCTAAATGTTTGTTTGGGATTATTTTATTTTTATGTTTCTTTACTTGTTTAATCCAAAGTATTTTCATTGAAAAGGGAATAACTGCTGTTGTTTATCATGTCACATGGTTGTTAGTCTTCATTGGAACATTTGATGTATTTGGTTTTAGTTGTAATTTACTGCTTTTTCTTTTGTCTGTGTTTGTCATTTTGTTCTGGGATATTCTGGGATGCACATGTTCTCTATGTGAAGCAACATGTGCCACTTTAATCAACAAATCCACTAAAACTGTCAAAGAATCAGTTTTCACTCCTTTTCATGGTTTAAGTTTAATAGACTTGAGGGTTTACCTGAGACCGGGTTACCTGCAGGGATTTGAGGGCCTTTTGTTTGATTTCCCATGTGAACTCCATCTAAAACACATTAAACAGAGAAGAACCCTTCGTGCCTCTAAACCAAGGTTATTTCTGTGTCAGTGCTGTGAAGGAAGCTCAACCCAGCAGAGACACTAAAACCTACAGACTCAGATTTCTGATGCGTCTCCACCAAACGGGTTCAGGTGCCAAACCAGAACCAGAACTGGATTTGCACCAGTTTCTCCTGTTTCCATTGCCGACAGATAAACTGAAACTTTTTCAGCACTAAGTCTCTTTCTGGGTCAGAGGAAAGGAGGCGGGCTCAAGGAGACCAACAACCAATGAGAACACAGGATCATGTTAAAAAACTGAGATTCATTTTTATTTATCAGTAGAATAACATGAGCTTGATGTAGCTGGTCTCCCTCTTGCAGCGTGTCCTGGATTTCTGGGCGTGTCAGACACTGTAAGATGTATTTTCTGCCTGCTGATTGGCCGATTCACTGCTGCAGACCAGTTAACTTCTCATGACCCAGTAGGACCAAACCTTTTCACTGCCTGATGCCAGAGGAGCGTCCTGCTTCTCATCCTGTCTCTCACATGCTGTCATGACGACGGGCTGATCAGTAAGAACTGGTCATGTGACACTAATGATTCAAAAGGCATCATCATCATGAGTTCTTCTTTCCTGTTCATGTTTTGTGTAGAAACCTTCACAAACTTACAGAAACTGATAAAACTGAAATCTGTTTTAGAGAAACGTAAAATTTGCTGGAAGTTGTTTAACGTTCCAACATATTAGTTGTGTTTTTTTAGCACTTTGAGAAAGATTATAATAGGAAATGACAAATACTCTGTTGCTAATATGAGGGAAAAAGCTGGTTTATAAAGTTCCAGATAAAATATCAACAATTTAAGTTTTTTCTTTCACTTTGATTTTCAGCTTTAATGTTTTTAAGTCTCATACTTCCGTCACCATTAGTCTTCCTTTAGACCATATCATTACACCCCCCCTCCGTGCTTTAAAGCTAAAACTTTACATTCACCCTGGTGCTCCTGATCATGTTCATTCTAACTCATTTATCTTCTTGAATCTTGTGTTTTGTTGCTTTTCCAATTGACTTTTCAAACATTTTGGTTATTTTTTATTATCCTACTGAAGTTTTGAGTTTAATGACCTGGAACGAGGAACTTTCAGGCCTGAAATTTAGATTTATTTTTAATGTGAGAAACTGGTTTAAATAACGCAGATTGAGACGTAATTCATTCAGTCATGTGACCTTTGAGTGCTTTTTGTTTTATACTTTAAAAACACACATAATCTGGAGGTTCATTACCACTGTAAAGGTTTTCAATCCAAACTTAAGCTGCAGGCAAACAAGCTTTAGTAAATCCACCGTGTGCAGCGCAGCAGGCTGCAGAAACCACAGAAGAAGATTTACCAGCTTAAAGCTGGATTTCATGACAAGGTGTTGGTGGAGAGCAGATCAGCTGAACGCAGGAGGAATAATGGACAATGAGCAAATTTATAAAACATGTTTTCTCTCAAGTGGTCAGAAATCCTCCGAGATTTTCTGTCGAATTCTAATTTAACTCTAATTCACCAACAGCTGCTCCATTTTTAATTCCTTTAACATCTTTGTTTCTACAAACAGTCTGAATCTCTTCAACTTTATTCACTTTTAAAAGTCTGTGATGGTTTTATTTATGGAAGTTGATCTTTACATGAGTTAGATTCATCAACACTGAATTGAATTAATCTGATATTTAAAACTGAAAAAGTTCAAATTCACAAATTTCCTCTCAACTTTCCCACAGTTAGAAGAATAAAACCGTTTGTTTCCTTCGCCGTGACGAGTCACATGAACTGAATCAGATCAGAGAGCGTCTGATACGAAAGGCGTTCGCGTCGCCCGTCTCATGATGATGATGCGTGTGGGAATTTTAACATGTACATTTTGTATCTTAAAGAAATATTCTGTGTCTACATATATGTACACACAATATTTTTCCTACTGACATTAAAAGTGTAAAGGTGTATTTAGGTATTTAACAAACTGCAAATAAACTGGAAATGTATGATATTTTTGCTGCAGATGTAAAATAAACAGATTTCTATATTTGGATGAGAATCTCTTCATAACTGTCTGATACAATAAGACTGAAGGATTTTAGGAGCTGAAGCGGATTATTTGTGGTCACATCAACCCTCTGAGAGGCGGGGTTTCACCTGGATGGGTCAGCAGCCATCAGAGAACACATGAACACAAACAACCAATCACACAGTCTGGATGATAATCCTCTCACCACAGAAAGTTTCAAATGTGTTTCATTCAGGATCATCCTTCACGTTCCTGCTTCACATCTAATCTAACCTGCTGATTGGATGTCAGCACACATTAAACCGACTGACTGGAGGATGAGATGATAACACCTGAATCCAAGGTGAGCGTTCATCATGTGACTGGAGCAGCAGGTGGACGGAGCTGCTGCTCATTGCAGCTTCCATCGTCTCTCTAACTGAACGTCTGCTGCCCGCAGCTTTCTAATTTCCTCATCTTGTCACTTCTTGTTGCACATTTTGTGTCACTTTAAGCGCCTTGACGACTGATGGTGCAAAAACACACTTTCCACAAACGTTAATCCTATAATCATATTTCCCCGGGCAGCTCAGATCGTTTTCCAGCTTTCTGTGATTTATTTTTTATCGGACTTGATTTTGCAGTTCGTCTACGGTTCAGCACTCTGCACACTTTATAGTCTCCATGTTATTGGAGCTTTCAAATAATGACACAATCTTAGTAAACACAGTCTTTCAGCAGTAAAGTCCTAATTAAATGGTGTTTTTATTTATTTTTTATTGCATTAATATTAAAATCCTGGTTTGACAATTGCCAGTGTGAGAAAACTGGACAAATCAGCAGAAGGTTGTATGTTTCTGCACATGCTAATGTTCCTCCTATCATATTTATTTCTAGTTAATTAGGGATAAATCAGCATTCCCTCAGACCCGTGAGCTGTAACTGGGACAGAGATCAGACTATTACATTAACACTGTGTTCCATTAAAGATCTCCATTAAGGTTCTTTAATAGGCTCAGCACCATAATAAAAGGAAAAAAACAATCCAATTATTTCCCATCATGCACTCTGTGTGTCTCTACGGGGAGACGCCTCAGTCACGGTGGTCACTTCCTGATGATCAGGTAGTAGATCGTCATGGTAACAGGGTGACCTAACCAGAGCAGTTTTGGTTCAGTTAGAAACACATCTGTGCTTAAGGAATCCAGATGTTGATCGTAACACATACTACTCACCTGAGTCAACCGGATTCAAGATGGCCACCGCGCTAGTCGACTCTAGGAAGCTCAGGTACAGGTGTAACTCAGTCAGGTTGGTGTTAGCTTCCTCTCCGTGAGTGGACCAACAGGACCAACATGCTACGTGACAGGAAGAAGGTCCGTTACATTGTTTTCACCTGTTTTATATCTTTTTTATAAATGAACAACCATGAAAGTTTCATTTAAATCTCAGATTAACAGGAACTATTTTTGCTTTGACTAGATTTTACTAAAACCCAGTAAAAACAAAAACTATCAGACTAACACCTTCATAGCTGTCAGGTGGGTCCAGCAGAACTCCTCCTGGTTCTGGTTCTGCTGGAAGTTTCTTTGGGTTTAAATGAATCTGATGTGATGATGTGAGTCTGTTGATGTGATTAAACTTGTTGTTTCTGTAACGAGTCTTGAAATCACCTTGTCTCTGACCCGGCTGTCTAAAACAAACTGGGTTGATTTCTATTGGACCTTTGTGGTTCTGACATTGTGCAACAGACTGTCATGGACTGGAATGAACCACCTTCCTGTAGATGAACCAACACTCGAGTAACGAAGCTGCAGTCAGACTAAATACGTCTTCAGACAAGAGACGAGTAGAAACACAATGAAATGAAAGGAAGAGTTCATATGTCTCACGTCTGTCTCAGCTCTTCTGTCTCAGCTCTTCTGTCTCAGCTCGTCTGTCTCAGCTCTTCTGTCTCAGCTCGTCTGTCTCAGCTCTTCTGTCTCAGCTCTTCTGTCTCAGCTCTTCTGTCCCCACTAAACTTCACTTCAAAATAAACTAACAAGCTCCGCACGCTGACAGGATGCTGCTGTGTGAAATTAAAAACGACAGGCAGCTCAGAGAAAGACGATTTGTTGTTAGAGGTGCAGCTTCACTGTCTCTTCCTGTTCGTTCTCTCTGCAGTTTCAACACATCTGTCCACTCTGTGTCTCATCTTGGTCCCTTTCCACAGAGACAATAGAGACCAGCAGCTCCACATGTCTGAGACTTTCTGTATTAACTCACTGGAGCAGACGCATTGTCCCCTCTGGAGTTCTGATGGCTGCAGACAAGTTCTTGTTTTTCTCTTCAGGAACTTGATTCAGTCTGAATTGTTGCCTAAAACATAGAAACATGAAACATTAAGTCCAGCTGTTGTGACTATGTCATATTGTTTTATTGTCTGAACTCAGATCTTTTAAAGGTTGATTCAGATATTTAGAATTAGCTGAAAACACTTTGGGTCCATCTCATGTGAAAATGAAGGTGTAACATTCTGATCATTATATTAAACATCTGGAAATCTGTCAGCTCGTGCTGCTCTGAGTCTTCTTCACGTCTTTACAAACAAACCTGCAGGTCTGTTACTGACAACAACTCCAGGAAGTTGGGAAAGAGCAATTTAAGGTGAAATGACATGAAAAGTGAGTTTTAGGTCTCGACATTGATCGAACAAAGGTCAGAAGATTTATTTATAGAACCATTACACTCTGTGAAATACTGATGCTGGATTGATTTTATTCTTTCTGCTGGCTCTGATTGATGAATGGGACCCATTGTGGTTCTCACGCTTTGGTTGTTGTGTGTAGATGTGTGTGTGTGTGTGTGTGTGTGTGTGTGTGTGTGTGTGTGTGTGTGTGTGTGTGTGTGTGTGTGTGTGTGTGTGTGTGTGTGTGTGTGTGTGTGTGTGTGTGTGTGTGTGTGTGTGTGTGTGTGTGTGTGTGTGTGTGTGTGTGTGTGTGTGTGTGTGTGTGTGTGTGTGTGTGTTTGGTCTGGGATACAAAGAGCTGTCTCCCCTGATTCCACATCGATTATTCTGCAGCTTTACACAGAAATGATAACAACATTCATCACCGTCTCAGTTTACAACAACAGCCTGAGAAAGTTTCAGCAAGTTAGAAATAACGATTGTATCTCTGTCTGATAAAAAGTCTAAAAACCAACATGATGTTTGAATATCTAAGTACATTTTTAACCAGTAGATAAATGTTACCAGGCAGGTTTTAAATGACTTCAGTAAAATCAGGTGAGAACAAGTTGATGCATCTGAAGCAACAAACAAGAGCTCCTGATTTCCTCGTCTGACTTGAAGAACATCAACAAGTAACAACAAATCTGCCATGGAAACGGAGAAGAAGACAAACCCCGATAAACACGGACATTCTGAGTCTTTCACTGAGTGATTTATGGAAACAGCAGCAGCCTGTTGCCTCATGAGAGATTCTCATTCAGACACATCTGGCAGCAGAACAACAACAACAACAACAACAACAACAATATCCCCTGGCAAAACATGCTGAACATGCCCAGACGGACACAGATGTCTTTGTCTTTGAATCCACCAGAATAGGACGGTTCATGTTTTCTGACTGTCAAAGGTGAAATCCTTGTTAAAAGCAGAAACAAGTAGGGAGAGTTAGAAACCCTGTACAGATGTTCATGTTTAAAGAGCTAAACTAAAAAACAATCTGATTAGAAATAAAGGAAATTTAGTCAAATCAAAGAAGAGAAAACACAAAGTAACTGATGCAGGATTCTTATTTTTTTAAACCAATGAATGAGAAAATAATCCAAATTATAAAAAAATTAATTCAGGCATTCTGAGGTGCAACACAGCAAATCACTTCCTGTTTTTGACGAAGGGTATTTTTTAGTGTCAAAACACAACAAACTACTAATTAACTCTTTAATACCCAAATGTCATTCAGACCAATTTTCTTCACAAACTTCCCGTCAAATTAGAGCAAAAACACATTTTAAAATCTAAAACTTTTTCAGCATGCTGCTCTCTCTCTGTGATGTTTGTGCTTCTTTCTGGATTCTCTCTCTCTCTCGCACAGATTGTTACAGAATAACAAAAATTTCATTAATTTTATTTAGATAAAAACCCTGCCCTTCTACATACATGACAAAAAGCTTTTAAATCCAAACAATTTGTTTATGGTCGCCATGGTAACCAGCAAGTCATTTAGGTCACCATGGTAACAACCAGTGGCTTATTAACGTCACCATGGCAATCCACCAGTGTCTCATTCAGGTCACCATGGTAACCACCAGGCGCTCATTAAGGTCACCATGGTAACCACACACCTGCATATCTCCTTGACAACGTATTTAAAGACAGACTGAACAGTGAGACTCAGTCTCTGAGCTGTGAGTGTCTGCAGACACACACATGAACTTTTATGTCTTTATGGTATAAATATGTTGTAAATATGACGAGACCTCTCATTTCTGTATTTTTAGAGGAAAGTCAGATTTCAAAGTGCACATGTAAAGTGACATGTAATTTACAAATATAAAACTGTGATTGTGTAAAACCTGTAAAGATCTCATGTAAAGATGTTTCACGTCAGATCCAATTTTTTCCACACCGTTCCTCCGAGCACGCTGTTTCTGATGGAACTGCATGTTTAAATAAATGATTGACACGTTCTTTTCAAAGCTGCAGGGCGTGAAAATGCACAAACAAGACAGTAGTTAGTTTGCTCTAGTGTTTATGCACCGGCTCCCTTAATTTTTGAGCAGGTTGGTTCTCCAGCATCAGTTGCCATGGTGATACAACCAGGAATGAGGAGAAGCAGCTTTGTAATAGATTAGCACATTAAGCTACAGGTCCTGGTACTGTGATGTCAGAGAGGTGTGTGTGTGTGTGTGTGTGTCAGCAGCATCTAGCTGCTACTTTACTAAATGAAGATGTTTTATTATCCTTCCTGCTTCTGTTCATGAAGCTCTGGAAATGATCCACTACAGTCTCAACTCGTACGTCTTCAGGATTTGGTTCTGGATGTCTTGATTTAGATTCTAAAGCAGAACCTAAACATTACATCATTCACTGTTCAACACACGCAGCACACTGGGCCTCTTATTTAGGTCAATGTGAACAACAGAACCCCCCCCCCCCCCCCCCCCCCCCCCCCCCCCCCCCCCCCCACAATCCCTCTGAAACTGGAGCAAGATGCCAGAACCAGGATGCATTTGAGGACAAGTCAGAGGAAGCAGAAAGGAACAGATATGACCTGTCATGTCGGTGTTGTACTCACATGTGTGACTGTCAGTTTATGTCGAGTCCAGAGAAGGAATACGAGCTGCGATGCTGAATAAAACACGACGGGCACCAAACGGAGACGGTCTGCCTCTTTATTCTGGAGCGTTTTATCCGTCTGCTTGTCAGTTAGATTTTATTCCTTCTCCACCTGAAATAATCCTGTCGGTTACTGTTTGATCTTCCACCCTGGAAATAGACACAAAACAAAAAGTTATCCTGACGTCTGATTGGTGAGATTTCTGTTTCTTGTGATAAAAATATCAACTTTTGGGACTTTAGAAATGTTGGATTTGCCGTCTGTGTAACTGTCCAGCGTTTGTGTTGTCGTGATGCTTCACTCCTCCTCCTCATCTTCCCTTCACCTCCTCACATCTAATTTTCTCTGCTGTCTATTATTATCTCTCTGCTCATCACCTCTGCTCAGCAGTCTGACCACGTCCTCATTACACGTTACACTTTCAGCTTCTTATCCATTTATCTTTACTTAAAGCTTCTACAGCTTCAACTTAACACACATTTGAGTGTTGAGTTTATTCTGTATTCGGTATAAATTTACAGCAATCACCTCTGATAGTTGAACTACTGATGAGTAAGAGAGAAAATTTAATTATTTTGTTCATTTGGCCTTCAAATAATAAACGTGCGGTAAATATTCTGTCTTTAAACAGGAAGTAACTCATATAGATTCTAACTGTGATTCATGATGCTTTCACTGACAAACCAGATTTCTAACAACTATTAAAACAATATTAAATATTATCTGTGAGAATATTTTATTTTAGCAAATCTTAATTGAATCAACTTATTTCATTAATTACCAAAAACAGCTGATTTGAATCTGCTGTTGAAACAAAATGAGGATGACTGAGTTTCCATTTCACAGGTACAGTGAACGCAGCATGACTTCAAGTTCAAGTTGATAAGGAATAAAGATGCTTTATCATTAAAAGTGCCACGCCCTTCTTAGTTCACATTATTTCACATTATTGTTCTTTTAAAGAAAATACAGTATTAAAATGTTCAATCAGAAATAACATGCTTCTGTCTAAGATACCTCATATGACAGAAAGAAATTAACAAAAATAAATTTTAAGAACATATAGAATGTATTAAATGTATGTGGTGTTACCAAAATTACACATGTTTCTTCAGAAACTGTAAATTCAGTTAAAGTTTTAATTATGAGGTTGTTTTTATTTATTCACAAACAAACACGTGTTTCTGAAAATGATCAACAGACAGTTAAGGAGCAGTTTCTTCAGCTTTTAACTCCTGATAATAAATAAAATATTAAAGACAAATTTCTTCAAGTGTTAACGTTACACATCGACCTCTGAATGGGAATAAAACGCATCTCGTTAAACCAACTCTTCTAAATCCTGATTCATTTAGTTTACAACTTCTTAATAATGAGCATCATTTAGGGAAGTTATTGCTCAGTAATAGAAAAAGGTCCTTCAAAAATTAGTGCTTCATAAAACTAATCACAAACTGAGTTCAAACCAACTTGTAATTAGTTAATTAGTATATTTACTTCAAATTGGAGGTATATTAATAAATTTACCAACAAATGAATAAGTTTGAACATTAGTAACCAGCTGATCACCTGATTAAAGTCTTGTATTTATTAACAGGTTTATGTGGTAGTTTGATCTGAAACAGGAACCAGATACGTGTCAGATAGATTTTACAACATGTGGAGGTGGAAGCCGGTATTGAACCAACAACCCTCCGATTGGAAGTCGACTGCTCTTCATTCTGAGCCAGAATCACCCCAAAAACTAAATTACATTCAGTTTGTCTTTCTGTCAGCAGCTCGCAAAATAAATGTTGGTTATAATCTCAATAAAATCGTTTCTGTGTTTCTGCTCCTGGGGGGCTGTGGGGGGGGGGGGGGGGGGGGGGGGGGGGGGGGGGGGGGGGGGGGGGGGGCAGTAGGCAAGTCTTCTGAGTCAGATCGTCACCGTGGAAACATCCTGTCAGATGATTACATGGAGAGAAGCTGCTCGTTCTCTGATGGCAGCCAACAAAGTGCCAGGTGGTTTTCAGCCTCACAAGCATTTGTTTATTAGACTGTCAGACCGTCATGTTTATGGAGAAACTTCACCTATCTCATCTGTCTAAATCACAAGCTGCGCTGCGTCGCATCACAGATAATTGGGCCACAGAATGAAAACATGGCATCCTGGTGTTTGCTGGGCACTCGCAGGGATCGGTCCTGCCAAGGAAGCAGAACGTCTGACTTCAGGAGCAAATTGCAGAGTGCAAACAGCAACAGACAGCGGCTGTGCTCAGACAAACACACACTTTATGTTTCATGTTTATTAAATCACCACACAAACATAAAACAAGCTGGACACTGAACACAACAGCTGCTTTAGTAGGAAACTGAAAAACTCTTCTGTGATTGGTTGACGGGAGTTCAGGGAAACTCAAAAGATTCATTTTTTGGACTGATTGATTGATGGTTTGACAGAAGAGACGTCTAAACACGCAAAGACACAGACACCAGAATCAGAAGGTACAAATACATCAAAAAAAACTTTTAAAAGTACCGATTCATGACATGGAAACAACCAGATGCTGATCAGGACATTATAGGATCTATATGCTGAAGAGTCGAGGTCGGGTCTTTTCATCAGACGCTGGTTTACTGTATGTTTAAAATCTTTAACAGCATCGTTAGTAGAACGTGTAAACTTCAGCTGACCATCAGCCTCCTGTAGACAGATTCAGGTCACAGGTTCAAACCTGTCACAGACAGCAGAGCAGGAAACAGAGACTCCGCCCTGCTACAGGTTGAGTAGCAGGAACACGCTGTAAAACATGAAAACTGTTTCATTTTTCCATCGTTCACTAGATGAATAAAGACACCAGCAGTCTGAACCTGTGTTGAATTCATGCTGTTCAGCCTCAGATTTGCTTATTAATGAACCACAGTGTTAAAACTGTCTGACGGGTGAAATAAAGCTATAAAATAAACATGACAGGATCTGAACGAGAAGCACCGGGCAGCAGCGCCGGGTGGCAGCACAGGGCGGCGTCACCGAGAGGTGGGACCAGGCGGTGGCACTGAGAGGTGGGACCAGGCGGTGGCACTGAGAGGTGGGACCAGGCGGTGGCACTGAGAGGCGGGACCGAGAGGCGGGACCGGGCGGTGGCACCTGGCGGGAGCCACTGTAGGGAGCTGAAGCACCAATCCTGAGTTCATCGTTCAGTAAAGATGCTGAACTCATTAACATTCAACCACGTCTCCATCATGCAGAATCTAATCATCTGAACTTCTGTTGACTGATGATCTGATGTTCACCAGACGGTCTTAGAGGGGAGCAGGTCCCCATCCTACCATCCAGGGACCCAGAGGTTACAGGTTCTTTAGATGCTCCTGACTCAACTGGACACAAGGAAACAATCTCCTCCATGTCATTTACAGGTCGACACCTCTCTGTTACCTGAGGTAAGGTGAGAGAGCAGTCTACATGGGCTTAATGACCCAGAGGAAGCTTTCAGCTTCACCAGCCAATCCAGTCCCGTTTCCTCTTCAGGTGAGCGCTCTTACACAAGAGGTGGAGTCAGGGTTAGAGTTAGAGCTAAACGAGGATTCCTGAACAATATTGAGGCGGAGATTTTGGTCCTAATCTACTTTCATCAGATTTAAAGATTCAGTAAAGATGAACATTCAGACACTAACGAGTCGACACACTCATCAAAACACAGGCAGCATCTTTCCTCACTACTTTCTAAAACCTGCGTCTAACTTTGATTCTTCCTCTTGAACTTCAAGTTAAATGTGTCTGTCAGATTGAGAGTTTTAATTCTTCTGAATCTTCATGTCAACTCAAATCTCGCTGACGCTTCATTGCTCCATTAATGAGTTACATAATTAAAATTTAATTAACGGTGCAGTGATGTCAGTTCCAGAGTGATTAAATACCTTCCAGTTGTGTGACTCTGAAACAGAAAGGAGTAAGACACGCCCCCAGTATGTTCTGGTTTCCTGTCACATGACCTTCAGACGCCATCGTCTTTTCCACAGATTGACTTTTAATCTTTAATTTGCAGGGAAACAAAACAACTTCTCTTATCAAACCTTTTTTGTAAACGCTGTAAACTGCTGTCATCGTCATGGCAACAACTTGCAGCAGAAACTGGTCTGAACATGTTAGAATTTTTTGTTTGTCTTTTCTAATGAGAGATGAAATTTGCAGAGCGGCGCTGAGTGGGTGAGTCGGATTCCCGTCCTACTTCCTTTTATTGTTCTAAATTTCAAAACAGGCTTTTATTGTAATGAAAATGTTGCAGATCATTATTTTAAAAACATCTTATGGTAATTAGATTACATGTAGGCAGAGAGAGGATGTGACATGATGCATGCTGGGAGTTCAGCTGATGATTTGTGTTTTAGAAGAAATGCAATTGTGATCTTTGAGATTCTACAGTTAACTCGATTATCTGAGCCCAGCTGTGAGGTAAATAAGAAAACGTCTTGGATGTTGGATGTCAACAATAAAGATCCATTTGCAGCAAATTTAGTCTTTCACGTCCTCTCTGAGTGGTCTTAGCTTCCCACTGTGTAGATAACAGCAGGTCTTCCTCTCATTTAATGCATTATTTCCTCCGTCATCAGCCTCCAAACAAATAACAGCATTAAAAGCTTCGCTTGTTGTCTGTGTGACGACGTGAAGCTCAGATTTAAATGAGATTCTCTGAAGGTTTTCTTCCTGACCTGCTGTTATTTCCTGAACTGAATTAAAGCTACAACGTTTCAGACCGCAGGAAACATCAGCACGAGTCCTGTTGAACGTCTTGTCTCCAAATCGCCTTTCAGTTGAGGAGTTTCTTCATCCACACCGGTAGACGGAATATTCTGTTTATAATCTCCAATAATCTGATAAGAAACACTTTTAATTCTACTTTGGTGTTTCACTTCCTTTCTGATTTTATTTTTATCTCCCACTGCCAAAAGAAGAAAAGATGGCATTCATGCGTGTGTGTGTTTAAGTGCGTTTGTGCATGTGTGTGTGTGTTTTAGTATTTGATTATCTGTGAGAAAAGCAAAATATCCCAAATGCATTCCATCAAGGAACACTAGACCTTTGATTTACTTACTATTGACTTTACTATCCTGAGCGCTGTGCAGATGGCAGCTTGTCAGGGATCAAAGGCACAGAAATCCCAGAGGGTTGAATAAAGTATAAATACTACTAGGATGGATGGATGGATGATGGATGGATGGATGGATGGATGGATGGATGGATGGATGGATGGATGGATGGATGGATGGATGGATGGATGGATGGATGGATGGATGGATGGATGGATGGATGGATGGATGGATGATGGGTGGATGGATGGGTGGATGGATGGATGGATGGATGGATGGATGGATGGATGGATGGATGGATGGATGGATGGAGGATGGGTGGATGGATGGATGGATGGATGGAACACTTAGTGAGGAAGAGTTCACACACGTTTCTAAACAAGTATCGTATTTTTTCCTGCAGGTTAAAGCTCCAATAGAACGCTGGTTCCGTGTGTCACACTCTAAATGTTCCCCGTCTTCAGAAACTGCTCAAACTAACAAAGTTTAACTGCAGAATTAGTTTTATTTCTTTACTTTTGAAAGGAAAATATTCACACACTAATTTTACAAAGAAAAAACAAATAAATATGTTCACAGTGTCATTAAAAATGAACTGCAGCCAGTTCACCACTTGCAAACCACAAAGAAAAGAAGAGAGTGATGGATATTTATTTGGATGTTATCTTGCATTTGTTCTTGTGAAGTCATTCATTTGCTTCAAATCTTTACTTAAACAACACGAATCATGAACAAAGACGAAACCCCAGCGAGGTGGAAATGATAATAAAAGGATTTGTTCTGGATGAGATGAAGAGAAATGAAAACCCTGATCTCCCGGGATCATATTGATTGATTTGAAATGTATTTCATCCAAAGACAGTCGAGTTCAGTTGGAGGGATGAAGTGAAAAGGTGAACAAGTGCAAGAGGAGTGAATTTTAAACTGTTTATTCATCAAGTCTAGTGATGCAGACCCACATCAGACTCTCCTCGTTGTGACCTTGTGAGTCAGAGTGTGAAAGACTTTGTTTTTGTCATGTCTTTGTGTCTGTGAGACAAACTCCAACTCGTCTGCAGACAGTTTTCTGGCTGAAACCACATTTGGCTGAGATATGAAGTATCACACAGAAAGAAATCTGAATAAACTCAACTCATGAATAACAAATGTTTCTGTCTTTTTCCATTTTTTTTCTGGTGTTTTATGAAAGCTTACAAAAGTGAGCTTCTCTACAGCTGGAAGAGAGAAGAAGTCTGAAATGATAATCAGATAGTAGAGGCGGCCGTCTGATTGGTTTGATATTCAGCTTTAATCACAAAGAATTCATTATTTATACATTTCATTCTTTCCTTTGTAGTTGTGGCCTCGAAAACTCTGAACTTTGGGAGTTGTGTAATTAACTGATTTTCATGCTGTGCGATGTGTTCACAGTGACAGTGTCTGTGTTTGTGTCTGGGGTAGCGGGGGGGTAGAACATGAACTGTCTCGTATGTGATATGATACACTTCACCGGTTGAATATCACAGTTTTATAACTAGAAACATGCAGAAGGTTAAAAACAGTAAGACAAAAAAAAAAAAAATAACCAGGTTGAAAAGTTGTTGATGAAATGAAACCTCTAAAAGTTCTACCTCAAACGTCTCCAGAGAGAAAGTTTCTAATAAATATTAATAGAAAACTAAACTGGGTTATAAGATTTAAAAGACGCCACTGCTCCAAACACAAGATGTCTTAAAGAGAACCACGACTGAAAACATGTTAAAGCTGCTGCCAGTGGCACATTAAAGTCGCCATGGTAACAGCAAGTGCCTCATTATGGTTGGGTTAGGATTAGTTCTGAAAAACCTGTTTAATTTGATTTCATTCATGTGATCATGAAAAAACAAAGTCAATAAATCTTTTTCTGTTTGTTTTAAAGATGTAAAACCTGCTGCATGATGAGACATTTGATTTGCTGTAATCTAACACATCACTGTGATTCATCAAACAAAATCTTTACATATCAATAATGTTCTCATTCAGTTCTACACAACTTTATTTATAAAATACAAACAACCACACTGGATGTTTAAAATGATAACACGTCAGATGGATGTGACAAATCGTAGTTTAAGAACGACTCGACATCAAAAACAAGTAGATCAAGTACAAATCAGCTGGAATCCTTCAGATCAACTTGACGTCAAAGACAGACAAAAGAGACGTGTCTCATGTGGGAGCTGAGAGAGTGTGTGTGTGGGGGGGGGGGGGGTGGGAACGACTGGAACAGCTGACCAATAAGATCACATGCAGCTGTAACATTCACTCAGTTTATCCCACTC
>SSNP01000036.1:3513752-3521252 GCA_006937955.1 Pachypanchax playfairii
ATGAATAAATAAATAAATAAATAAATAAATAAATAAATAAATAAATAAATAAATAAATAAATAAATAAATAAATAAATAAATTCACCACAGAGGTTTTGATTTTACAGGTATTAGTTTATTTCTTACTTCTGGATGAAACTTGAGAACAGGTTAGGACTAACATAAGGACCAGTCAGTAGAAATAGAACCATCCAATCAATCTGAACTTCAAGGTAAAAGTACATCACTTTATTTGGGTTTAAGATCATTGAGGTTCTGCTACTGACAGAAAAACAACTGGAATTAAACAAAATGCATGTTGACAAGCCTCAAAGTTTCTGAGAGAAAATCCTCTCTGTTATAATTTGTGTTAAGAGGCAGAAATAAGCAGAAACACCAAGAATCACTGGAAATAATAAATAAAGATTTTGGCTTGTATTTCACCCAGACTGTAAAAAATAAGATGAAAAGAGGAATCCTTCTGCGTCAGGATAATGAGCTTAAACACACCAGAAACCCACAACGGGCTCCCTCAAGAGGCCGGCCTGAAGGTTTGTTTATGCTTCCAAACCTCTGCTTGAAGAAAAACTGTAAGAAGACTGTTGAAGAGCGCTGTGCTGTGCAAACAAGGCTGTTTAAGAATCTCACACAACCAGATGCCTTTAAAAGTTGTTCTTAAGAGGAAGTCATCGCACAAGTCGGATTAATGTTCTGCTTAAACTGTAACAGCAAACAACAACACCTGTCTCACATCTGCATAACCTCTAAAACACAAATCCAGAATGTTTCTGACTCTTTGTCTCCTCCTTCACGTGCACTGCTCTTTGCATCATTTCTCTTATTTACAGCAGAAAGAGCACGTTGCTAGCTTAAACTCAGTCTGACTGTTCTGTCTGAGCCGTGTGTGCACAGTGCACACTGTGCTCACCGGATGATCTGCAGCAGTATTTAGCTCAGTGACCTAGTTGCATAAAGCACCAGGAGGGTAAATGGTCCCAAACCTCATGCAAAGTCATCTCAGGGTGCTTGTTAAGATGTGATGTGTGGCAGCGCCATCAGGAAAGATGGCAAAGACACAGTGTGACTGTTTCTGCTGAGTTAGGAGTCTGCTGCAGTTTGAGAGAGTTCCACGAGTGAACAAGTCCTGCAGCAGCCATTAAAAGCTGTGCATGAGTTTGGCTCCTGATAGAAATGAGAGATGGTCTGGAGGGTATTTATTTTATTGAATTGATTTAGCTTATCCCTGAAGGAGCCGAGGCACCACGGAAGATTTACACAGCCGGATGTTTTTTTATGGCACATGCAGAAAGAAACTGCTTGTGTCTGAGGATTCTTTCTTCTCAGCCAATATGGATTTAACGTGTGATCTTCATGAAAACATTCTTATTAAATAGGATTTTTAAGCAGAAGAAAAATCTTTGTGTTTCATTCTTTTTAGTGGTTTAATAATTTTCTTCTAGTTGATTTATTCATATTACAAGCAGCATGAAATGACCCGAGTTTCATTCAAAATGAAACATATTTTTCATGTTTTCTGATGCTGATGTCCCCAAATTAAACCCTCTGTCCATATCACAGTCCACACAAAGAAAAATTCCTGCTTCGACTTTATAAAAATCTAAAATAAAATCCGACAGCATGTCTGTGTTTGGATGTATAAACCCTTTAAAAAGAGCAAAAAGATCAAAAGAAACGTTAAAGCTGCTGCCAATGATTCCTCATGGTTACCGTGGTAACCAGCTGGGGCTCATTAGGGTCACCATAGTAACCACACAGATTAAAAAGTAACTGCTGTGTGAAGAAATGACTGACCTGTAAGTGTCAGAAGACTCTGATGGTCACGCGTGTAAAACACGTGTTTCTACTGTGTTTAATAAAGAAGACATGACGAGTAGAACAGAACCTTCATTTACAGGTTTGATGTGAAACCAGAACTCAGTTATTATTAACTATATAAACCCGGCGGGGGGAGGGGGGGCTTCCTAAACACTGAAATAACTCAAATATTCTACAAATATTCTCATATTTTGATGAATAAATTGTGAACTAAACTGCATGTTTTCTTGTATAATTTACATGTTTTTTATTTATGAAAAGTGAAAAAGGGACATGATCGTTGAGCAAACTGTGAATAAGATAATAATAAATCTGCTTTAGTGCATGTTGCTTTGGTAACATGAATTAAGCTTTAAACAGCTATAACTCAATAAACCTAATACAGTATTAATGTAATTATTTATTAATTCATAAATGCAGCTTCAGGTCTGTTCTGGACTTGCTGCACCTGACAGACACCTGGCTGTGATGACGGAACACACCTGAAACAGGATCACTGTCCCAAACCACTGCTGCACACAGTTCAGTGTTAAACATCCACAAGAATCTCGTGAGCTGTATTTCCAGTTAAAACCTTCATGATCTTTAATTCCTGTTTTTTCTCCGTCCTGTCTGTGATCCACAAATAGATCGCAGCATGTTTCAATTCCTAAAATACAGCTGCAGCAGATGGAGGCCTGAAGGATCTGTGACACGCAGAGTGAAACATCAGCTCACTTTGAGCATTTAACCACTACATGTATGTCTGGTCACACGTGTTGATGATGCAGCTTTGTCACAAGCTCTGAATGATAAACGTCTACTGGACATGTTGTTACTGTTTCCTTTCATCCCCTGCAGAGTTAAATCATCTCTTTGATCCTGTTTTACAGGTTTTCAGATTTTATTTTAGATAAAAACACTAAATGTGAGTCATGTGGGTTTAAAATCATCGATTCTAACATTTCCTGACAGATATTTAAGGAGAGGTAACAATAAAACTGGAAGTGGGAAACTCCAGTGATATCAAACAAATGAAACAGTGAGAAGATTAAAGAACAGCACAGTTCCTGGTCTCTGCTGAGGCCCAGCGAGACTTACCCAATCCCCCTGAACGTGTCAACCATGTCCAGCAGCAGAGGATGGTGATGAAGAGCATGAAGAGGATAACGATGAGGGCTGCAGCGGTCCCTCTTCCTGCAGCTCTGAGTCGATCTCTTTGCTTTGTGCCTGACTGAAGGAGTTCCATGTCCTCCACTGGGGACCCTCCAGCTTTTCATGTAACTTCCAGTGGAGAAAGAGGACAGAGATTTAGCTTAGGTTACAGTCTCTCCATCATATAATCCCATTTCCTGTTTTAAGTGAATGTTATAGACTTGGTTCAGATGGGGCAACTTTAGTAGGTCAGGGATTTTAGAGGTTATTGGAAGAAGCTGTTAAAGAGCTTCTTCCTGTTTCAGAAAAAAACTGCATTTAAACAGAAGCAGCTTTTTCTTTGTGATGTTTTAAACCCAAATAAATCTCTTCACGCTGAGGACGGTGATAAAAACAGAAATCTGATTAAAAACATGCTGACTGTGTCACGTCAGCAGCATTCTGACCAATCACCACCAGGTCACATATAAAAACAAGCTGAAGGGGGTTGATTTAACCCTGAACCTGGACTGTCTTTACAGTCCAGAAAACTCTCTTTCACAATAAAAGGAACGTTCAAATTAAAGGTATTTTTAATGGCGTTGATTCACCTAAAACCACCTCTGATTAAAACACAGTAAATAAAAAATTTTTTTGTCTGAACAGTTTTATTTTATTTTATTTATTTTATTAAATTTTGTCTGAAGTCTTTGACTTGAATTCACACTTTTAACTCAGATTGTTTTGTGTTTATTTGATTTTAAATTCTCTTTCTGGTCACCATCAGTCATGACCACGGCTCCGTTTAACACTTTCAAAATAACAGCATCATCCAGAAAACAATCCAAATCTTTACCAGGTGTCTGTGGTTGAAGGTTTTTAACACAGTAAAATATCCTAAATAAAGTTTGAAATAAGCAACAAGACTGTTTGATCAGTCAATGTTCAAAACGTCAGAGTGTAAAGATAACTTACAGTGTTTGTTAGTGTTGAATCAAACTGAGACAGACAGCAGCTGATTCTCAAAGAAAAAACAAAGAACAAGTTTTCTTCAGACACTTAATGTCTATATGAGATGCAGAATAAAACTGATTAAAAACTAAATAAAACTTACAAATAAATAAACTTGAAGTGAGATAAACTTTCTATTGGTTCCCATCAAACGGCAGCAAGAGACCGACTCAGGAGGAAAACTGTAGATGCTTTTCTGATAGTAGAGTCTTTCATTAGTGCAGTAAAATAAAATCAGCTGGTGTCTGTTGTTTAAAAGCCGTCAGACCGTCACAGAAACACACTAACAAAACAATATTTATATATACAAGCAAACATTTATTTCTGCAGGAGAAATAAACCTGCTAAAGGCTGGAACCTTCACTCAGGTTCTTCTTTATTCTGATAGAGGGCTCAAGTCTGTTGGAAGCTTTTTATTTTATATATTATCACTATTTTGGACAAATATTTCGTCTAACCTGCAGAAAATGTCTGAGCAGAGTGTGAAAGATCTCAAGAACTGTGTGAATTCATGCAAATGCTCAAGAAGTGAAATATTACAAAGTTTCCTGAGGATTTTACTTCTTTTAGCCAAAGTAACTTTTAGGAACTTTGTTAAAAGTTCAAATTAATTATTTTTTATTGAATTTTGATCAGAGAATTTTGATAGAATATCGACTGCTTGATTGAACGATTGCGATGCATTTGCTTGATGCTCCTTATTAATTTACAAAGTGGAGAGTGAAATGAAAAATTAAATAGAAGACCTTCCTTTCCAAATAAAAATGCAGGAAAATGCACAGCGCGGTTAAAAGAGATAGAAAATCAATACAAAAATCTGCCATTTCTCTGGCAGTGTGCTGAAACTTCACTAGCATGGTAATCGCTGCCGTGATTGGCAGGAGCGGGTATTGAGTGCATGAATAATATGTGGAAAGCATTCCTCTGCGAGTCTCCAATAAACCAACTGAAAAAACTTTTGAGTTCTGAAAGTCTTCTTGAAATGAGATCCCAGGGAGCGAACAGAACTCCTGGGAGTCGGGCTGCTGCAGAGATGCTAATTGGACCTTGTGTCTCCCATCCATGTGTCGTCTTGTGTGGGATGATCAAGGTCTCAATTACAGCAGATTCATGGCATGTGGAAGCAGCAGGGTTAATAATGACGCTTGTTTTATCCCAGAAAGTCTGAGACAGTGTAAAAACAGAAGATGATCGCTGAAGCACGACAACAGGTGAGGGGACAACGGAGGAGAAATTAGGTCTCTTTTTATAACATTTAAAGAAAAATACAGAATATCTGGGTTTGAAACATCAAGTTAAAACTTCTGCTGTAACAAGGAAGCAGGAAGTGAAACTACTAACTTATCTGATGTAGATATTTTGTGAGAATTTCTCGTTGGTACCAATTAAAGGCAGTTCTTCATCCTGCGATCTTTATTTATTTTGTTAAAACTTTTTACTGTTTTTTAAATAATATCAGAGAAATGTTGAGAAAGTCTAATAATAAATAAAGTGAAAGTTTAATGAACTTCAGCGAGTCGGTGATTATCAGCTTGTATAGAAACAACCAGCAACATGCAGAAACTTGAACCAGTGAGACTAAACAGCATCAGTTCATTCAACAAATTCATCTACAGTATGTGCAAAAGTTTTAGACAATGGAAACAAATCTAAATGAATCAATATTTGTTATAATCAGCTGGAACTTGTGAGTTTCAATGCTGAAGCCAGAGACTGTAACACCTGGAGAAGATCAAAGAGACCAAACAAGGAGTGAGGAGTGGGAGGAGTGAAGCACAGGTACACTGAGAGTAGAGCATGAACACACAGGTGAGTTTGTCTTCACTACATCCATGTACATATCATTCAACATGACTCGGTTAGACGTAATGAATGTGTGTACAGAAGCAACAGAAGAAGAAACTGAAAGACTCTGAGGTGCATCTGCAAACAGGAAGTCATACCTGAAGATGGGGATCACAGCACCAGCCCCAGACTCACCTGTAGAGGAGAAAAACAAACTCCAGAACCTCAAACTCCAACTTTAACATTCATATGATAAAATAAATCAGTCATTCATTTCCTTATCAGCCCATTTGTGTCCAACTTAATCAAGTTTTGGTGCATTTAATTATAGAAGTTCAGCTCTTTAGTCTTATTGGACATTTGAAAGGTGAGTTTGTGACGTTTAATCGTACTCTGTCATTAAATTATACTTCTAATAAAAGTAAACAGAAAATTAATTATCAACCACTAAACTTTTTTTTTAATTAAATGAAGACAAAAGGAAATTAATTTGGCCTGAAAGAAACACAAGAGGTGTGTGTGTGTGTGTGTGTGTGTGTGTGTGTGTGTGTGTGTGTGTGTGTGTGTGTGTGTGTGTGTGTGTGTGTGTGTGTGTGTGTGTGTGTGGGTTTGTATTTCTGACCTCCTGGGGACCCGTTTCCTGACTTTTACTATCTTTCTGGGGTCCGAGGGTTCTTGTGGGGACCGAAGCCTGGTCCCCATGAGGGGGACTCCCCTTTTTAGGGTTAGGGGTTAGGTTTATAGGTATGGTGTGAATAGAGTTTTAGTTAGTCTTAGGGTTAGTTATAGATCAGTAATGGTTAAGGTTAGGAAAAGGGTTTAGGTTAGGTATAAATCTAGTTACTAAAATCAATGGAAGTCAATGGACGGTCCCCATAAGGATACCAAAAACACTGTGTGTGTGTGTGTGTGTGTGTGTGTGTGTGTGTGTGGGTTGTATTTCTGACCTCCTGGGGACCCGTTTCCTGACTTTTACTATCTTTCTGGGGTCCGAGGGTTCTTGTGGGGACCGAAGCCTGGTCCCCATGAGGGGGACTCCCCTTTTTAGGGTTAGGGGTTAGGTTTATAGGTATGGTGTGAATAGAGTTTTAGTTAGTCTTAGGGTTAGTTATAGATCAGTAATGGTTAAGGTTAGGAAAAGGGTTTAGGTTAGGTATAAATCTAGTTACTAAAATCAATGGAAGTCAATGGACGGTCCCCATAAGGATACCAAAACACACTTGTGTGTGTGTGTGTGTGTGTGTGTGTGTGTGTGTGTGTGTGTGTGTGTGTGTGTGTGTGAGACATGACAGGAGACTTGAAATGTTTAACTTTCTCTGGACATTTTTCTCTGAAATGGATCACATTATTATTTTGTTTGTTTTTTTATTCAGTGACTTGTTTTTTATTAACAACAGAACTGAATCTGTACAATTCATCTTTCACAAAAAATCCCTGGTAAACAAATCAGTGTTCCCATATTTTTAGAAAACAGCTGATAGTTTGTCAGTTTTAATGTTTAGAGTTAATCTCCAGTTTAATCCTTGTGTTTGAGTCTAATGATGAAAAAGTCTCTTTATTATGATACAGTTCAAACAGTTTCTGCAGCTTTTAATGAAAAAACACACAAATTAAAGATCTGAACATGTGGTTGATTTGTGACGTTGGACGTGGAACTTTGTGTGATGCAGATTAAATGAATTAAAAGACACACATGAACTTTTAAACTGAGAAAATCCTTTAAAACCTTTTTTTAAACACGTATATGTCAGAGCTTAAATTATTATTATTATTAT
>SSNP01000036.1:3526252-3535003 GCA_006937955.1 Pachypanchax playfairii
CCATCCATCCATCCATCCATCGTCATCCATCCATCATCCATCCATCCATCATCCATCCATCATCCATCCATCATCCATCCATCATCCATCCACTCATCCATCCATCATCCATCCATCATCCATCCATCCATCCATCCACTCATCCATCCATCCATCCACTCATCCATCCATCATCCATCATCCATCATCCATCCATCATCCATCCATCCATCCATCCATCCATCCATCCATCCACCCATTCATCCATCCATCCATCCATCCACTCATCCATCCATCCATCCATCCACTCATCCATCCATCCATCCATCCATCCACTCATCCATCCATCCATCCATCCACTCATCCATCCATCCATCCATCCATCCATCCATCCATCCATCCATCCACTCATCCATCCATCCATCCATCCATCCATCCACTCATCCATCCATCCATCCATCCATCCATCATCCATCCATCCATCCATCCATCCATCCATCCATCCATCCATCCATCCATCCATCCATTCATCCATCCATTCACCCATCCATCCATTCACCCATCCATCCATTCACCCATCCATCCATCCATGGGCATGTCTTAAAACTTGTTTTTAAGACGTGTTGTAGTAACTCCAAAAGTTCTTATGCTTAAACACAAACATGTAACTTTATCTGAATCACAGATCTTATTCTTAAAGGTTAAAGGTCAGATGTTTTTCATCCTGTTTTATTGGTTTTTGCCCTCTTGTGGTTGTTGATGCAACATTCACAACTCGTTAGAATCAGAAACACGTGTCACTGCTCGTCACCGAGGAGGCCACGCATCTGTTGTTATTTGACTCGTGCTGTTTGATGTCTGAAGCAGTTTTGTTCCTCTTTGAGGAATGTGCCACACATCAACAGTCCCTCAGTAATGAAGGATTCTTTCTGCAGAATGAAACACATTCAGTTATTCTTTTGATGTTACAAATGGCACTTTTTGATGCTAAATGATAGAGATTTGCTGTTGTAAAATTCACTTTGATACTGAACTGGCAGGAGTGCAGCTTGAATCAGCCGGTTTTAAAGGATGGCAACATTTAGTTTAGTGGTGACGTCGACGTGAAGAAAACTAAATAACCACAGTTCATCATTATGGGTTTGAAAGGGTTTGACAGCTGAAGAATCACAATTTAAACCAGTAAGAGTAAATCTAAACACAACTCCAAATCCAAAAGGGTCTGGATGTTGTCTAGAGTTTTAAGGCACACCAGCAGAGCGGTGGGGAGACGTGTAACACTGGGAGGAGACCACAGAACAGATCCAGAACTTCCTGGAGGGACTAGAAATTCTCTTTGTCCTTGAAATGATATGTACTGTGTAATAAAATATCCCATGTGAACTGGTATTAATACTTTTAAGGTTTTTCAAATTTGAGGGAAAGAAACAGTCTTAAGGAGTTTATTGGGTTCTTCTACAGATTATAACTGGTTTGTACTTATTTCTACTCTCTCAAACTACTTTTACACACATTTACATGCACTGATATGCTAATCGGGAGGCTACGTGGGGGTTCAGTGTCTTGCCCAAGGACACTTCAACATCTGGAGAAGACAAGATCAAAATTATTATTTTACATTTCAGTGTGAACAAGATGAATCAAGTCAAACTGAAGAAGTAATCAAGCTGAATCTGTTTAAATCATCTCATTGGTGAAATACACACACACACACACACACACACACACACTGTTCACCAGGATCTCAGTGTTTGTTAATATAAAAAACTTTTAGTTTGATGTTGATGAACAGTTAGAAATCAGAACTGTAAACATTTTAATAAGCTGTAACGTGGGCAGGTGCAGGCAACATATTAATAATTTACCAAAATAAATAAATAACCTCAAATGCTTTTCAATCATAGAAAACATGAATAAAATAGTCTGATTACGCATCTCTGGCTCATTTATTTCTATCATGTCTTATATAGAACTAATGTGAAGTCTAGATTTACATAAATAACAGATACTCGAGGATGTGAGTTGCCATGGCGGTTTGTTGCTGATGAAAGGAATGCCAGTGGACGCAGGTGGACTCTTAGAATTTCAGCGCCAGACGGAGCGTTCCAGGTGACTGGCTGCAGACAGAGAGATGAACTCCAGATGGACGACAGTATTCGTGTCCTTCCTCATGGTCATTCCACTCGACCTCTGCGCTGTCATCGTTTTTCTGCCTCATTAGAAACCTCTCCAGCTCTTCCTCCATCATCTCACCTTGCAGGTTGTTGGACAGATGGCAACAGCCACGGTGAATTCACATTCAAGGAGAGAATCAGCGTTAGTGACTGTGACTTATTAACTTTTTATATTTGCTTGTTTTCTTTTTTACTAATTGACCCGTATCATGATGAGGTCATATAACCAACACCATGGAGCCCTTCATCAGCCCTTCATCACAGCGTCATCAGAGCATCATCAGAGCGTCATCAGAGCTTCATCAGAGCTTCATCAGAGCTTCATCAGAGCGTCATCAGAGCGTCATCAGAGCATCATCAGAGCATCATCAGAGCATCATCACAGCGTCATCAGAGCATCATCAGAGCTTCATCACAGCGTCATCAGAGCATCATCAGAGCATCATCACAGCGTCATCAGAGCATCATCAGAGCGTCATCAGAGCTTCATCAGAGCTTCATCAGAGCGTCATCAGAGCTTCATCACAGCGTCATCAGAGCATCATCAGAGCGTCATCAGAGCTTCATCAGAGCTTCATCAGAGCGTCATCAGAGCGTCATGAGAGCTTCATCACAGCGTCATCAGAGCGTCATCAGAGCTTCATCACAGCGTCATCAGAGCTTCATCAGAGCTTCATCACAGCGTCATCAGAGCTTCATCAGAGCATCATCACAGCGTCATCAGAGCGTCATCAGAGCGTCATCAGAGCGTCATCAGCCCTTCATCAGCCCTTCATCAGCCCTTCATCAGAGCATCATCAGAGCGTCATCAGAGCGTCATCAGAGCGTCATCAGCCCTTCATCAGCCCTTCATCAGAGCATCATCAGAGCGTCATCAGAGCGTCATCAGAGCGTCATCAGCCCTTCATCAGCCCTTCATCAGAGCATCATCAGAGCGTCATCAGCCCTTCATCAGCCCTTCATCAGAGCATCATCAGAGTGTCATCAGAGCGTCATCAGCCCTTCATCAGAGCGTCATCAGAGCGTCATCAGAGCGTCATCAGCCCTTCATCAGCCCTTCATCAGCCCTTCATCAGCCCTTCATCAGAGCGTCATCAGAGCGTCATCAGCCCTTCATCAGCCCTTCATCAGAGCATCATCAGAGCGTCATCAGAGCGTCATCAGCCCTTCATCAGAGCGTCATCAGAGCGTCATCAGAGCTTCATCAGAGCTTCATCAGAGCGTCATCAGAGCGTCATCACAGCGTCATCAGAGCGTCATCAGAGCGTCATCAGAGCTTCATCACAGCGTCATCAGAGCGTCATCAGAGCGTCATCAGCCCTTCATCAGAGCTTCATCAGAGCGTCATATCAGCCCTTCATCAGCCCTTCATCAGAGCGTCATCAGAGCGTCATCAGAGCGTCATCAGAGCGTCATCAGAGCTTCATCAGCTTCATCACAGCTTCATCAGAGCGTCATTCATCAGAGCGTCATCAGAGCGTCATCAGAGCTTCATCAGAGCTTCATCAGAGCTTCATCAGAGCAGAGCGTCATCAGCGCGTCATCAGAGCGTCATCAGCCCTTCATCAGCCCTTCATCAGCCCTTCATCAGCCCTTCATCAGAGCATCATCAGAGCGTCATCAGAGCGTCATCAGCGCTTCATCAGAGCGTCATCAGAGCGTCATCAGAGCTTCATCAGAGCGTCATCAGAGCCTTCATCAGCCCTTCATCAGCGCGTCATCAGAGCGTCATCAGCCCTTCATCAGCCCTTCATCAGAGCATCATCAGAGCGTCATCAGAGCGTCATCAGCCCTTCATCAGAGCGTCATCAGAGCATCATCAGAGCTTCATCAGCCCTTCATCAGAGCAGCCCTTCATCAGAGCGTCATCAGAGCGTCATCAGAGCGTCATCAGCCTTCATCAGAGCGTCATCAGCCCTTCATCAGCCCTTCATCAGAGCATCATCAGAGCATCATCAGAGCGTCATCAGAGCGTCATCAGAGCGTCATCAGCCCTTCATCAGCCCTTCATCAGCGCTTCATCAGCCCCAGAGCTTCATCAGAGCTTCATCAGAGCGTCATCAGAGCTTCCTCAGAGCGTCATCAGAGCGTCATCAGCGCTTCATCAGCCCTTCATCAGTCATCAGAGCGTCATCAGCCCTTCATCAGAGCGTCATCAGAGCGTCATCAGAGCGTCATCACAGCGTCATCAGAGCGTCATCAGAGCGTCATCAGAGCTTCATCAGAGCTTCATCAGAGCGTCATCAGAGCTTCATCAGCGTCATCAGAGCGTCATCAGAGCTTCATCAGCTCATCAGCGCTTCATCACAGCGTCATCAGAGCATCATCAGAGCGTCATCAGAGCTCAGAGCTTCATCAGATCTTCATCAGAGCTTCCATCAGAGCATCATCAGAGCATCATCACAGCGTCATCAGAGCATCATCAGAGCTTCATCACAGCGTCATCAGAGCGTCATCAGAGCTTCATCAGAGCTTCATCAGAGCGTCATCAGAGCTTCATCACAGCGTCATCAGAGCGTCATCAGAGCTTCATCAGAGCTTCATCAGAGCGTCATCAGAGCGTCATCACAGCGTCATCAGAGCGTCATCAGAGCGTCATCAGAGCGTCATCACAGCGTCATCAGAGCATCATCAGAGCGTCATCACAGCGTCATCAGAGCATCATCAGAGCATCATCACAGCGTCATCAGAGCGTCATCAGAGCGTCATCAGAGCGTCATCAGCCCTTCATCAGCCCTTCATCAGAGCATCATCAGAGCATCATCAGAGCGTCATCAGAGCGTCATCAGAGCGTCATCAGCCCTTCATCAGCCCTTCATCAGCCCTTCATCAGCCCTTCATCAGAGCGTCATCAGAGCGTCATCAGCCCTTCATCAGCCCTTCATCAGAGCATCATCAGAGTGTCATCAGAGCGTCATCAGCCCTTCATCAGAGCGTCATCAGAGCGTCATCAGAGCTTCATCAGAGCGTCATCAGCATCATCAGAGCTTCATCAGAGCGTCATCAGCATCATCAGAGCGTCATCAGCATCATCAGAGCTTCATCAGAGCGTCATCAGAGCGTCATCAGAGCGTCATCAGAGCGTCATCAGAGCTTCATCAGAGCGTCATCAGAGCGTCATCAGAGCTTCATCAGAGCTTTATCAGAGCGTCATCAGAGCTTCATCAGAGCTTCATCAGAGCGTCATCAGAGCGTCATCAGAGCTTCATCAGAGCTTTATCAGAGCGTCATCAGAGCTTCATCAGAGCGTCATCAGAGCGTCATCAGAGCGTCATCAGAGCGTCATCAGAGCTTCATCAGAGCTTCATCAGAGCTTCATCAGAGCTGTGGGGATTCTTCCTGAGTGATTAATGAACTTAATTCTGTTTGTCATAAAGTTTATGGTTAAGTTTTCTAAAATCTGTCACATGGTAACATGACTAAACTCAGGAAAAACAGACAGGTGACACAGAAGTAAAAAGATCAAAGGAATACCTCCAGGACTCACCTGTACTCCTCTTCCACCTGGTTCTTCCTCGTGTTGGTTCCTCGCCATCGATGGATCGATCCATCACCCTCCTACAAGGACTGAAACGAAGAACACAGACAGGATAGAACCATTGATGCTTTCAAAGTCTTTCAGATGGAAGGTAAAAGGTTCTAGTTGTTTTTTAAACAGATGTTTTGGATTCAGAAGTCCTGGATGACTGAGAATCTACTAGAACCTTCTCCAACATGCTCCAGATTCTCTCTGAGCTCCTGAAGGTTCCAGTTCAGAAACTAGAGACAAAGTAAACAGCAGAACATTTATTACACTTATTTTCTGACAGGAAATGTTTCCATTTGAGGTTTTTTATGCTGTAAATCTGTTTTTGAAAGTTCCTCCTCGACTCTAACATGATTTCTCCCTGAGTCTGATCTCTGCTGCAGGTAAGATACTGACTGAAAGCTGCTGACTGGAAACATCTGTGTCATGTTGCATGTTTTGTTTATATGTAGTTTTTTAACATTTTAAACATTATAATAAATGTTGAATTATATAGGTGACTGTGCTGCTGTAGCCTGATGATGCATGCTTGCATGTCATGCAGCAGCACAATAAAACCGACAGATGATATTTTTAGTAGAAAACACGTTATTCAGAGTTTTTTTTATTTCTGTTCACGGCGCTCCAAACGTCTTATCACCAATTGTTATTTTGTGTTTTGTAAAAACTCTCCTTTCAGGTCTTTGTGTTAAAATTGGCCTAATCCAGTTTTCATTTGTCATCCTCTTTATGCATCACTGATGTCTCACACACAACAAGCAGCCTTTCATCTATTGTTGCTGAGCTGTTGTCATCTGATCCTGTTAAACGCTCGCTGGGAGTCATTATTCTTATTGGCTGTAGTTTTGTGTTGAGATCAGAATCAGATAAGATGTTGCACTCTGTTAGTCTCTGTTTCATTCTTTATTACATCTGTTGTTAATGATGGGTGAATGATCCATGTGTGCACTCAGTGTTCATTTGCTGTGATATATTGTAGCGAACATAAAAATAATTTATAGCCATTGCCCCACAACACAGGTGGATTGGCTAGTTGGAAAATGAACAAGAGGGAAATGAAACAGGGTGAAAATCAAAGGATCTGGCTGTGCCTGTCAGCAGCCAGACTGAATTATTACCCCGTAGCTACAGACTCAAACTCGCACTGCACTGCTGAAGAGTAAAAATTAAACCCATTCATCCATCTGTCTGAATGCAACTGGCATTTCATAAATACAACTGATTCATAAAGCGTGAGCTTATTAAAAGAGTCCGTGGTTCATCGATTCATTTAAAGCCCCTTGGACTTGAGTGTTCCTGTCAGAGGCTGCTAAGCTGAACACAAACACTAGAACCAGAATGAACTGGTTTTGTTTTTTATTTCCACAAAACTCAAAGATGAATGTGGCCCTGTTTGATAAATGCCACAGATGTTTTGGTTTGACAGTTTATTTTGTTTATCAGGTCTTTTTTTGTAAAACTGCAATTTGCAAATGTGTCACTTTGTGGCTCAGAAGACACTAACGAAATCTTTAATGACTCTAATTGCTTTTTTGCAGTTTGTTTAAAATCCTCAACCTGAAGGAAACACTAAACATTATAAAACATAACAGGATATTTTATTTTAGTCACCTGCTTAACTAAAAAACTAAAATGTTTGCACAAATTAAATAACTCACAATCTCCCTGTTGAGGTTGTTTGTAATTTTTTTTTTTCTGACGGATCTGTTTGTGAATCAGATTCCAATAAAATCAGACCAAAACGTGTTACTGATGCAGAAACACTGTTTCAATAAGAAAACCTTTTCAAAATAAACTAAATGTTTATTATTTTTATTTTAGAAGGAAAGATTAAAACTTCGGTCTGAACACTGATTTGGGAGATGACTTATTTAAGGTGCAGTTGAGACCATCTCATCAACTGGACAGATCTCATTTGTTTCCAGGAATTAGGGTGAAAGACCTCGCGACACTTTGGAGCTCTAAACCAGGATTTATTATAAAACACATCAGATTCAATCACCTCAGCTGCACCACACCTTGTTTTGTTTCAACTACCTTCAACTGAGTAATCGATTGGCTAGCAGCACCATGTGATGCTCATTAACCCCCAAACACTGTCTCACACTGAACCAGAGGAAAGATGGATACCTGAAAGGACCTAGAAATGAAGAAGATATTCAACACTGAGATTTAATGAAGCATAAAACACGCCTGACGTTACATCCCTAAAGAACACGTCAAATGATCCGTATTTGAAACATTATCTTTGAATAAAACGAGTGACCTGAAAGCTGATGGGAACTCTACAGGGTGCATCAGCTGATTGACGTCATCATTTGAACTGCTGGCTGTCAAACCTGAGCTCCAGTCCACTGATTCAGACGTGAGATGTGTCAGAAAAACTCCTCCAGTTTATCTGTTGATGTTCCATCAGAGTGGAGCCTCAGACAGAATGATTATATAAAACTTGATTATATGAAACCACAAACACCAGAAATAGATGTAAAATATACACATGAAGGTAAAATATACTTGTAAAGGTTATAAAAGTGCTTTGATAATACTGTTGAGTTGGAGAGGCCTTTTTCCTGCTTCAGTGTAACATGTGTGTAACGATGGAGGAGGAATGAGGTGCTGATGTTGACCTTCGACACTCAGAGCTCAGAGTTGGTGAGTAAGCATCCAGTGGATCAGGGTCAGATCAGTTCTAACTAAAACTCCTGTCACTCCACTGGTTCTGTGGTTTCATGTAACACATGTAGCTGTGGGATTCTGCTGTAAGAAGGGTTGAATCATATTGTGGAACCAACAGTGTGAAAAGGGCTGAAGTTTATTCAGATCATGAAGAAGTGGAAAAAAAAAGAATCTTACAGAACCTGGTTCCAGTTTACAGAGAGAGATTATGTTCTTGGCTGGTTGGTTGGTTGTTTTCAGAGTGTAAGGAACATCCCCTTATTTCAGTAGTAGATACATGAACTGGCATCATGACACATGGAGAGACAGACAGACAATGATTCTCTGAAGGAAAAGACCTTGATGGATTAGTGCATGTGAAACATTAATGCATGTAAAATATTAGTGCATGTGAAA